>CAUYUJ010015105.1:448038-553038 GCA_963575745.1 Prorocentrum cordatum | reverse complement strand
AGGAGGAGGAGAGTATCAGGAGGAGGAGCAGGAGGCAGGAACACGCGAGAGCAGGAGCGGAGCAAGAGCAGGAGCAGGAGCAGGAGGAGAAAACGGATCAGGAGGGTATAGGAGGAGGAGGAGGAGGAGAGGAAGAAAGGAGGAGGAGGTAGGAGGAGGAGGAGAGGGGAGGTAGGAGGAGGCGGGGGACGACGACGAGTAGGAGAGCGAAGATGAGCAGCAGGTGCACGAGGAGGAGGAGGAAGAGGAGCTTGAGCAGGGCAGGATCAGGAGCGGGAGCAGGAGGAGGAGCATGAGCAGGAGCAGGAGCAGGAGAGGAGGAGGAACAGGAGGAGGAGAGAGAGGAGCAGAGAGGCAGGAGGAGGAGGAGGAATGAGAGGAGAGGAGGAGGAAGGAAGAGAGGAGGAGGGGGGAACAGAGGGGGGAGTAGGAGTAGGCAGAGGAGAAGCAGTTCAGGAGGAGGAGGAGGACGAGGAGGAAGAGGAGGGAGGAGAGGAGGAGGAGGAGGAGGAGGAGGAGAGGGAGCAGGGGGAGCAGGGAGAGAGGAGGACCGCGCACGGATGCCTAAAGCGCTCGGTGCCTTCCTTGCAGGTCTTTCGGCCGAGCCAGGGCAGCCAAGGCAGCAGCGATGCTTGAGACTCGGCCTCCAACCTTTCCCCTCCCTTCCTCCGCCTCTTCATCCTTCCCCTCCCCCTCCTGCTCCTCCTCCTCCTCCTGCCCGCCCTCCTCCTCGTTATCCTCCTCCTCATCCTTCTCCTCCTCCTCCTCCTCTTCCTTTCGTCCCCTTCCCCTTCCCCTTCCTCTTCCTTCTCCTCCTCCTCCTCCTCCTCCTCCTCCTCCCCCTCCTCCTCCTCCTCCTCCTCCTCCTCCTCCTCCTCCTCCTCATCATCATCCTCATCCTCATCCTCCTGCCCGCCGTCCTGTTCCTCTGTTCATCCTCCTCCTCTCTCTTCCTCTGCCTCTTCCTCCTCCTCCTCCTCCTCCTCCTCCTTCTCCTATCCTCGTCCTCCTCGGTCCTCCTCCTCCTCCTCATTATTCCTCCGCCTACTCGGGCTCCTCTTGCTCTTCCTCCTCCTCCTCCTTCTCCTCCTCCTTCCCCTCGTCGTCCTCCTCCTCCCACTCTTCCTCCTGATGTTTTTCTTTAACCTCGGCATCCTTGTTCCCCCCCCATTCCCCTCTTCTGCGGGCAGACCTAGCGGTCGGGACCCATTCCGGCAACTAGGGCTCGATGAAAGCTTCAAACCGACGACATTGGTTCATCGCCCGTTTGCGACAATACCGGCGTCTTGAAAAGAACACGGCAACGTGACATTTACGACTGGAGCTCTCGATCACATCTTTGCGTAGGACGTCTCGTGTCAGTTCGATCCGTGAGGGCCCGAGGACCAGAAAGGGGGGCGGGGGGGGGAAACACCTGTCGTGATTTCTTCGCGACGCCCAGGTCTGAGGGGATGCGGAGGAGGAGGAGGAGGAGGAGGAGGAGGAGGAGAAGGCTGCGCTTGTATCATCGCCCCTGTGTTACTAAGCACTCAGGTGTGCGTTGGCTCAAGTGCTAAAGAAACCGCCATAAGGCGGCACCCTTAGAACATCTTACTCCACTCTCGCGTGTGACTGGGAAAACAGCGCTCTGTCCTCATCCATATTGTTCTGGAAACTTGCATGGTAATGGTAGCGGAGCGCGGCGAGGCCTGCGCAGGGAAGACCGATTATCTGCAACGAGTTGTGCGAATACAAGTTAGAAACATTTGGATTCAGCGGTCTGTCTGCACGGTAGCAGGGTGATTCTGTTTCCACTAAAGTTGCTTCACATGCCAATCACAGTGGAGCTGTAAACTACAGTGGGCAAGAGCAAGCAGTTGAGCGGGATTTGTCCACAGAGCACGCGTTCACGCTAACGCAAATGCTTGGTACATCGAATGCGGCACTCCTCAGCCCACTGTTCCGTGAACAGATGCACGATATAGAGGCGAGCCACGTCAAAGTGAGAGCTGCAGAACTGGACATGCCATCGAAGACCAGCTGAACACCAATGACATCCTTGACGAAGCTCTCTGACTTAGTAAATTCAAACAAGAACTGGGGTAACCATGAGCAAGTCGAGAAATTCAACGATGACAGGTCACACTTTCGCGAATGGGGCGGAAGGACACTTACTGCCCTGGCACAAGTAAACAATGGATACCGCAAGGCGCTGAAGACGCCAAACGCTAAGCTGGGAACCATGGACAGTGGAGTTCCCGACCCGAGCGAAGAAGGTGAGAACACCATATTTAATCGCTTCGCTCACTCCGCCGGCCCGTATTGTGCCATCGCAGGCGTTTGCTTGCGCGTTCGTGGCCTCTGGGAGGCCGTTTGGGGGCCTCTTGGAGCCTGTTTTTGGGCCTCCTGACGGGGGCCTCTTGGGGGTCGCTTGGGGCCTCTCTTGGGCCTCTTGGGGGCTTCTTGGGAACCTCTTGGGGCCTCCAGGGGACCTCTCTGCGCCTGGAGCTCGAAATGTTCGTTCGGGTCCCTCGTCTGGGCCCGCTCTTGGAGCCGTCTTGGGAGCCTCTTTGGCCATCTTGGAGGCCTCTGGAGCTGTCTTGGGGCCCTCTTGGGCCGTTTTGAGCGCTCTTGGAAGCCTCTTGGGCCGTGTTGGGGCGATCCTGGAAGCCTCCTGGGCCGTCTTGGAGCGCCGGTAAGCTCCCAAGGCGAGAACGCCAAAAACCTTCAAATATTAATTTCTGTCTCTGTGGGCCCTCTTGGGAGGTCTCTTGGAGGCCTCGTGGGGCGTCGTGAAGGAACTTGGGGCTGTCTGGAGGCCATCTTTGGCGTCTTGGGTCGCTCTTGGACAGTCTCCAACCATGTTGAGCTCTCTTGAAGGCCACTTGAAGCGCTCCTGGAGGGCTCTTGGGAGCCTGTTGGGACCTGGCCGGAACCTGCCCGGGACCTGTCTGGGACCTTGCCGGGACCCGCCCGGGACCTTGCCGGGGTACTTTTCGTCCGGGGACCCCCAGGGGCGGCCCCGCGCGCGCGAAGTAGAAATATTGTTAACCAGTCACCGGAGATCTTAGCACGCCCTTGGCCCGTTTGGCCGGGGAATTTATGAGCGGTAAATCCAGCGCGACAACATGTCGTGACGCATCGATAGAGTGGCAACGACAAGACGGCCCCAATGACAATTACACGCTGGAAGAGGACGAGGTAAAGACATGATGGACGTTTCGCGTATCACCACCAGCCCATCCAAAAACGGACACCAGGCGAGCTGCCCTGACCAGAGATGTGTAGCAGCTCGCGGCCCGGCATTGAAACGCGCTCCTCTTCGCAGATATTCCAAATGATGAGGAGGAGGAGGAGGACAAGGAGGAGGAGGATGAAAAGCAAGCGAAAGGCGACAGGCAACCCAGGAAGCCGCGGGAAGCGTTTGCTTCCTACCACGACGACGACGACGACGACGACGACGACGGCGACGACGACGACGACGCCGACGACGACGACGACGACGACGCCGACGCCGACGCCGACGCCGACGCCGACGCCGACGCCGACGCCGTCTCTGCCGCCGCCGCCGCCGCCGACGACCACAATAATGACCACGACAACGACCACGACGACGACGACCACGACGACGACGACGACGACGACGACGACCACGACGACGACGACAACGACGACGAGGACAAGAGTCAACCATCAAGGCCTTTTCAGAATTTTTGCTTTGGGAGCGTCTCGGATGCCTCTTGGCCCCCCTGGGGGATTTCTTGGGGCCCTATTGGGGCACATGTGGGGCTCTCTTGGGGATATCTTGCAGTCCTCTGGGGCCCTCCTCGGGCCATCTTGGAAACCACTGGTCGGAGAATGGGGGGTGCTCAAGTACCCCCGCCGCCTGGACCCGCCTGTTGCCCTCTTGGGGCGGTCCTGGGTCCGTCTCGGGGCCATCCTGGGCCTCGGTCGGGCCCATCTGGAAGCCATCATGAGGCCTGAAAGCCTCATCGGGAGCGAAAAGGCGAGACGGGAAACAACATTGAAAACCACAAGCGTTTGGAATGAGGTGTTCTTCTTGGGCCCCTCTCAGGGAGCTCGGAGGGAACCTTTGGAACAAGTACGTTGGTGGCAAAACGAAAACGACAACACTCAGTACTAGGATGGAGGATACGGTTACGTTGGAGGCCACGCCGACGCAGTCGGTAAGGCGAAAGGTACAGGGAAGACCGCCTGCTACGGGCGAGGAAACCAAGGGCACATGGTCACACGGAGTGTCGAGTAAGAGACGAATTCACATTGACCCCCAAGAGAAGGGATACCCAATGTGGCAAACGGGAGGTGGGAAGAACAGCTACGGCGGTTACACAAGACGCCAAAGCTAGCAGCCGCAGGGCACGCCAAGGGCTGAGGTGAATGATGCGCCCCCGTGAGCGAAAGGGAATGTTACAAGTGTGGACAGACAGGTTACCAAGCGGCCAATTGCCCAAAGAACGCGGACGAGATCATCCGAGACCAGACCAGAGACGCTCCAACGCACGCGTTCGGCCAGTCGCAACCCGAGTTGGGTCCAGGCTATTACGCCGCGGCGCTGAATCCACCCGAAGAAACACCGCGGGAAGTGCCGTGCATCATGAGAAAAAAGAAAACAGGCTCGGCGCCAAAGGAAGCCGACGATGTTCATCATCGCGCGCATGGGGCCGGATGGCAAACAGGATACGACGCGCGCTGCAGCCCGCGAGGGCGCGGAATCACCGAACCCGAGACGCATGGGCCACGCGCGATGAGACGGAACGGCATGCCACAGGCGGAGAGTCACAACGAAGTGTTACATGTCGGGGCGAATCGCAAGGCAGGCGAGATAAGCGCAGCGCCCGAAGCTTAACCAGTGCCGAGCGCGCAGGCTGCGGTCGCGGATCTTGTGTTTCACTTTTAAAACAGCGGTCTATCCTGATCAGTAACGATCTGGAAACTTCCAGGACGAGGACGACGACGAAGACGACGATGACGACGACGACGACGACGCCGAGGTTTGAGGGTTGGCCGAGTCTCTGTCGTCACTGTGGTCGGATAGCGCGTTTCTTTATTGATTGGGGCTTTAATGGGCATTCTAGCCCCCGACCCCCCCCCCCCTCCAATGTAGCGCCCCCCCCCACCCCAGTGCACTCCGGGCTCTGCCGCCGTGCGCATCCTGATTTCCGTCGGCGTCTGGCGTCCGCATAGATGTCCGCATAGGAGCTTGGTGCGCATTGGGAATCTCATGGGATCCGCATCGGGAGGAGGAGGAAAAGGAGGAGTAGGAGGAGGAGGAGGAGGTGGAGGTGGAGGTGGCGGATCAGGGAGGAGGAAAGAACGTCGCATTATATTATCAGCTCTTCTCTGGCGTGGTGTTTAGTTGTCCGCAGCAGATCCTGACCTACGTGCTCGTTTTACTTGTCCTGTGCACGCAAGCGCTGTGGTATACACCAGCACTGCGTGCACGCGGATGCTGTGGTGTAGACAAGCGCTGAGGTGTCGCGGCGGTGCACGCAAGCATTGTGGTGTACACAGGCGCTCTGTTGCACATGGTTGCTGCGGTGTTACATTTTCGCTGTGGTGTACACCGGCGCTGTGGTGCACGCAAGCAGTGTGGTGTGCACAGGCGCTGCGCCGCACACGGCTGTTGCGGTGTACGCAGGCACTGTGGTGTACACGCGCGCCGTGGTGCACGCGAGCATTGTGGTGTACACAGGTGCTGTGGTGCGCACAGGCGCTGCGGTGCACGCGAGCACTGTGGTGTACACAGGCGCTGTGTTGCACATTGTTGCTGCGGTGTAACACATTCGCTGTGATGTACACCGGCGCTGTGGTGCACACAAGCAGTGTGGTGTGCACAGGCGCTGCGCCGCACACGGCTGTTGCGGTGTACGCAGGCACTGTGGTGTACACGCGCGCTGTGGTGCACGTGAGCATTATGGTGTACACAGGCGCTGTGGGCAGGTCGCCGCCTACCTGCTGCTCGCGTCGTCGTCGTCGTCGTCGTCGTCGTCGTCGTCGTTGCTCGTCGCTCATCGCTCATCGCTCATCGCTCATCGTCGTCGTGCGCGCGGGCGCGGCTGAGGTGCCGGACCAAACGGCGGGGGGGGCGTTACATTATACCCCCTTTCCCGCCCCCCCCATACCGCCCATTATTGCCAAAAAGAAATAAACGCGCAAGAGCCAGCCATGCGCCTGCACCCATCCTGGCCAGGCGGGTCCCGGGCCCACGACGGGGCGCGCGCACGAACACTGGGCCCTGCGCCGGCCTGGCCAGGATCGGTGCCGTTGCACGGCTGGCGTCCTTCGCTGTGGCTTCGGCTGCCCCGACCGACCTCGGCCCGGGCCTGCCGCATGGCCTGCCTCCAGCGCGCCCGCGGCCCCCGCTCGGCTGCCCCGAGACGGCCGAAGCGCACAGTGGCCGCGCCCCCAGGGGGCGTCCGGAGGGCTCCCAGGAAGAGAGGGGAGGACAGAGCAGCGGGAAGAGGAGGAGGGGGAAAGAGGAGGAGAAGGAGGAGGAGGAGGAGGAAGAGGAGGAGAGGGGAAAGAGGAGGAGAGGAGGAGGAGGAGGAGGAGGAGGAGGAGGAGGAGCGAGGGAACGAGGAGCGAGGAACGAAGGAGCGAGGAGCAAGGAGTGAGGAGCGAGAAGCGAGGAGCGAGGAGCGAGGAGCGAGGAGCGAGGAGCGAGGAGCGAGGAGCGAATGAGGAGGAGGAGGAGGAGAGGAGGATGAGGAGGAGGAGGAGGAGGTGGAGGAGGAGGTGGAGGAAGGAGGAGGTGGAGGAGGAGGAGGAGGGGAGGAGGAGGAGGAGGAGGAGGAGGAGGAGGAGAGAGGAGGAGGAGAGGGAGGAGGAGGAGGCGGAGAGGGAGGAGGATGAGGAGGAGGAGGAGGAGGAGGAGGAGGGGAGGAGGAGGAAAGAGGAGGAGGAGGAGGAGGAGGAGGAGGAGGAGGAGGAGGAGGACGAGGAGGAGGAGGAGGAGGAGGAGGAGGACGAGGAGGAGGAGGAGGAGGAGAGGAGGAGGAGGAGGGAGGGGGAGCGGAGGCGGAGGAGGAGGAGGGAGGAGGTGGAGGAGGAGAGGAGGAGGAGGAGGAAGCAGGAGGAGGAGGAGGAGGAGGAGGGGAGGAGGAGGAGGAGGAGGAGGGGAGGAGGAGGAGGAGGAGGAGGAGGAGGAGGAGGAGGAGGAGGAGGAGGGGGAGGAGGAGGAGGAGGAGGAGGAGGAGGAGGAGGAGGGAGGAGGAGGAGGAGGAGGAGGAGGAGGGAGGAGGAGGAGGAGGAGGAATCATAATAATAAGAAAGCGAGCATGAATAATACGATTACTATACATAACAAATATCTTACTAACAATTATTTACTATAGCAGCAACAATACGACTAGTATTACGAATCAATAGAATTATATCTCAATAATTGCAAAGATATTGTGAATACCAATACTATTATTATTACACAGAGTACGGTTAACAGTAATACTGGTACTATGCATAGTAGCAGTAAGATGAGTATTAATAAACAGTGGTTGCAATATTAATCATGCAACTATTGCGACTATTAATACGATCAAGCAGAACAAGACAACGAATAGTAATACTGCATCGTAAATCATGAGTAAAACATAGTAGTCGGCAGGCGGATACGAAGACCACGACTACTAATACTACGAAGGCCAATACCATTAATGATACCAATAATGGTAAAACGACTAATAAGAATAATGGCAACTACGAATGAACATAATAATAATAGTAGTAGTAGTAGTAATAATAAGAATGAAATCAATAATAGTATCAATACTAATACTCATAATGCGAATTTTAATAGTAATAGCAATAACCTTATTATTATTCAGAAGAAGAAGAGGAAAGGAGGAGGAGGAGGAGGAGGAGGAGGAGGAGCAAGGATCGAGGAGAAGGAGCAAGGAGGAGGAGGAAGAAGAGGAGGAGCAGGAGGAGGGGGAGCAGGAGGAGGAGGAGGAAGAAGAGGAACAGGAGAAGGAAGAGGAGGAGGAGGAGGAGGAGGAAGAGGAGGAAAAGGAGGAGGATAACAAGAACAACTGAAGGAGGAGGAGCGACGTTCGCTGGAATGTTCTCTCGGTCGCAAGCGCCCTGGCGGAAGGGGGAAAAGGGAGAGGGAGGAGGGGGAAAGGAAGGGGGAGGAGGGGGGAGGACGGAGCAGCGGGAGGAGGAGGAGGAGAGGAAAAGGGGAGGAGGACGAGGAGGAGGAGGAAGACTCTGCTGGGCTCTGCGCATCGAACGAGAACACGACAGCAGCAGCAGCAGCAGCAGCTGGCAGCAGGGAGCAGCAGCAGGGGCAGCATGAGAAGGAGCAGGAGCGAGCGCGCAGCCGTGACCTCTCTGAGTGGGGTGGGAGGGCCGCCGCGCGCCGCCATAGGCGCCGCCGCCCCACCGCGAGGTCGCGGCAGCGAGGCGCCCGAGGCTGCCGCGGTCGCGGGCGCCCGCGGCGCCAGGCGCTTCGACGCCCCGAAGGGGTGAACCCGCTTGGCATCGTCGGCTGCGGCGACAGCGGGGAGGAGCTCGGCTATTGTTGACGATCCTGAAGAGCAAGAAGATTCTCGACGGCCATCACTCGGCGCAGAGGCAAATCGACATGGCACAGAAGTGGAAGTGTGCGGCTTGCTACTCAGTCAACGACAAGACAGACTATCACTGCCGCAACCGTCGCTGCTCCATGAACTACCAGACGAACAACCAGAGATTGAAAGAGGAAGAGCAGCGACGGGCTGAAAGGGAGAAGAACACCAACATGGCAAAAGATCTGATCTCAAAGACCATGATGTGCACCAACGAGTTCGCTCATCGGCATCCACAGTTCTCTCCCCCACCTATTGCCCGAGATATGCAACGATACAAGGATATGATCTATAAGCAGACGATGGAGGTGGCGGAGTTGATCATACGCGGTCGTCAGTCAGGTCTTTCTATGATAGATCAAGAGAAGTACCTCTCTGTCCTGCGATATATGTCATGGCATGTGAAGTCCCCAGCCACAAGAGAGAGGGAAGCTACGAACATGGTGACGAAGACCGACCACAAGATCGGTGAGTTGAAGAAGCAGGCCGACAAAGTTGCACAGCAGATTCTTGAAGAAGAATACAACAAATGCTACTGGGAAGACTTACGGAACGAAGCCGCGATCGACATCAAGATGACCGAGGACACCAGTGACGACAACGACGGCAGCGATAGAAGGAAGACGATCGCCAAAGCCTTGGAGTCAGAAGTACGTTCGAGGCGCTCTACTCCGATTGAAGGGCCCACACCGCCAGCATCGCCAAGATCGAATGCATCAAATGCTGGACGTCCGTTGTTGTCGCCGGCAAGGGGAGGTTCAGTGGCGAAAGCCACAGCCGTACCACCACCACCACCTCCCCCGCCTCCTCCACCTGATGGACCAGCTCCTGCTTTTCTTCGATCTCTATCACCAGTGGCGCCGAGGACATCACCGAGGCAGGTATTGACGGTCGCAGACAGCCCAGTCAAGTGTGAAGGCCCAGCCCTGCCGAATACTCCGAGAAGTGCGACACGCCGTCAAGAACAAGTATACTCGCCAGCGGATGTTAGACAGCTACTCGATCGGCAAGCACATCGAACTCAGCAGGGACTTGAGCAGCTAGAGTATGGTATGGAGATGCGAGAAAAACGTAAGTTCGAGGAAATGCAGATTCAAGTACAAAAGTTGACCGAGCAGAACAACGAGATGGAGGCGCATGGAAGGAACCAGGTGATGAAGATGGAGTCTGCAATGCAAGAGCGTGTCGAGCAATATCAGAGTCGCATGCAGGTTCAGCATCAAGAAGAAGCAGCAGTGCATCGCAGAGCATACGAGCAAGCAGTTTATGAGCACCGACAACAAGTACAAGCGGCACAAAATCAGGCAGCGCTCACCATCCGACGGCTTGAAGAAGCGCAGCAATCGGCCGACCACAGTGACATCACGGCCTTGCGAGGATATGCAGCAGCGGAGCACAGGATAGCCATGAACTTAGTGACAGAATCACAGCAGGCAGCCAAGCAGTCCCAGCATGAAATCGAAGTCGAGAGGCAGCGACGTATTTCGGTCACACACAACCATGAGGTACAGATGCAGCAGTTACAGCGCCAGCACCAACAGCAGATTGCATTTGTTCAGGGACAGTTGGGAAATACACAAGAAATGTACGACGACCGACAAAGATGGCTTGAATCCGAGCTCCGATTGTATCAGCACCAGTTGGAGGAAAACCAGACAGCTAGAGCATTGGCAGCATCAGACCCTTACATTGACGAGGAGACTATTGTTGAACATAATCATGCTGAGGACGGTCTTCTTCGACACCAACATCAGTCGGTCCAAGAGTCATGCCATGAGGAGTTGCAGTCGGATCCATCCCCTTCCATACCTACACCAGTCACAGGAGGAACAATTGTGCAACCTGGGAGCGGCCACTGTCACGAGGTACCATCCCCCAATGTATGGGCCACTATTGGAATCGATGGTCCACAGAAGCTGTCCTCTGGGGATGACGATAAGAATGTTACGACTGACGGCACAACTCATGCATCTGGGAGGCTGGATCAGGTACTCTGGAAATGCCCCTGCTGCCTTACCGTCACGCTCGACAACACGGAATACTGCACTATATGTGGACAGCAGAGGGAAGCCCAGGAGGATGGTACACCGCCAAGTCTTACGTCTACATCATCATCACCAGGCACGGCACTACCACAGGAACTGTTAGATAAGGAAACTCCGCCACCGCCAAGTGCTTGCGACTCGGTGACAGCCGTACAGGAGCATTACATGTACGTGGCGGCAGCCTCGGATAAGTTGGAGGTGTTACGCCCTGGCCCACAGTGGTCCAAGACTATCACTTGGACCTGCACCCAATGTACGACTTCGAACGATATCACGACAAATTGCTGTATCAGATGTCAAAGCCCACGGCAGCCTTTGAAGCCCAAGACTATGATCTTCGAGGACAACGGCAAGGGCATGACTTCCCTCCAACAGCGCATGCACAGAGAGGCGATGGCAGAGCTCCAGAAGACCAGCTTGAACGACGACACAGATCTGGTCGCTTCAGACACCGGCGACGACGGGACTCAGGTTGACGTCTCTCAGCTATCCCCGCCTCGTGAACCACCACCCGATGTATGGCTTCATGCAGTGCGTCCCCCTGAAGTACCTACGGTACCTGAAGAAGTTGTCTCATCTCCAGAAGGTCCCCCGCCCTTGGACGCGGCTTGCACACCTTCATTTGGGATTGGTGGAGATTGGCCAAGGGAAGGCAAGGACGGACATGAACATGACGTGCCACGTGAAATTGAAGTTGGCGACGATTCGGTGGTTCCTGTCACACAACCGACTAGTCCACTGCAAGCACCAGGTTCGTCCATGGCAGCGATTTCATTCTCTCACGACCCCCAGGAGGTGTCTAGCGGGGGCGATACCGATGTTCCTGGACAGATGCCAGCTTACAAATACTGCAGGTCCTATCCCACCTTGGCGACTTCAGGATCATCACGGGTGCGCATGAGCCTTTCACGAGGGGCAATCCCACGTGATCGAGGTGATCGGGCCTCCCCTCGCGGGGAGGCCCAATTGGAGTAGACAATGGGGGCAGTGCCCCCAGCAGCCAGTGGAGATGGGCTACCACAGCTGCAGTTTCACAAACTGGAAGCCCTATAAGAGACCTACGAACCTCTCGTGCCGTCTGCTTTTCGTCAAGCGAACTGAATGAAGGTACCACGAGGTTACTCCGACTTCGAGGTGGCGCGGCTGACGAACCCACTGCACAAGGGCTAGTCGCATCACTGACGCATTCATCTCGTGTTACTGCCGAGCGACGCTCAGCACTTCGCGGTGCCACGGGTGACGGGCCACATTACGATGGTGGCACCACTACTTACTCTGGCACAGGCGCACATCTTTGCTCCGCTGATGCCCAAATCATTGACGAGGCAGTCAGCATTGAGTCCAGCCCAGAGGTCGCTGATCTGGACGAGAGCACAATGCATGTTTCACATCGAGATCTGCAGGTCCCACGGCACCCAGTCTGCAACGCTACTGATCACGTGGACCTTACTGTAAGGCAGGACGACATCGTATCGATATCGTCTGGGGAGCAGTATCATGTCTGCGGTACTGCGATACCCATGCCTGTGCATTTAGAGTTTGAAGCTGAGCCATGGCACATTAGACTACGACGTGATGTCCACGGCTTCCACGATACTCGTCAGCTTCACGACCATACTCGTCTTGCGCTATCTATGGTAGCGCCGTTGCCAGGCCCTCGAAGGGGAGTCGTGATCTACTGTGATGGCTCCTACTGGGCAGGCGACCCGACCAAGTCGGCATGGGCCTGCGTTGTCTTGTCGACTACGGACGAATCAGTGCAGTTCGATGGCTTCTACAGTGGCCTTGCTACTGATTCAGTTTCTTTTCCTTGTGATCATCTTATTACCAGCTTCACTACGGAGGTTATCGGTATTATTTGGTCACTCATGTATGTATTCCAGTTACCGTCGGACGTGGAGGTGGAAATTGAGTGCGACTGCGAACAGGCGGTCAAGACAATCAATGCTGGCGCCATGGGCGGCGACCCCTTCATACGTATTGCAGTCCACCTCCTCGCTGTGCTACGCCTCACTAGGACCGTGCGACTTCAACATATCCATGGGCATGAAGGGCATCCTTGGAACGAGTTCTGCGACGTTGTGGCCAAATCTGCCAAGGATAAAGATCCTCATGCTATGCCAGCTCGTGCAGTAAGGATACTTCGTGACGTACATACGTGGGCCTGGGCTGCCCTACGCGATACACAGCACCATGATGTACTGGCATATCCAGATGTTTGCGGCGATGGATTGCACTTTACGTGGAAGCGCCAGGTAGCACATTCCATACCGGTGCCTTCCGACACCACATTGCCAAACAGGAGAAGTACATACGACGTGTCTCTGTTGGTTTGTACGTTCAATCTCCAGCGCGCCCAAATTGACAAGGACGCAGCTCAAGCATATCGTCAGAACACACCGTCGGTGCGACCGCAACTCCTGAGAGCTCAACTACATGAAGCAGGGGTCCATCTGGCTGGTTGTCAGGAATCCCCTGTTAAGTTCAGCGACGCCATCCTCGATGGTTACTTGGTCATTGGGACATCTAGCTCGGACTCGACATTGGGATGCGCACTACTTGTCAGTACGGTACTACCTTATGCCACGAGCGGAAAGGGCCCAGTAATGTTCAGAAGGTCAGACTTTCGAGTAGTGCACGCCGACCCCAGGATCTTAATCGTGAAAGTGACCACGCCGTCCCTCAAAGGATTCATTCATGTTTGCCATGCGCCATATCATCGGCATCCAAAAATTGACCCCTGCAAATGGTGGAGTGATTTGGAGGGGCTGGCTAACAAATATCCACCGATTATTGTGTTGGGTGACATGAACGCATCGCTGGGGTCTCGACATGGAGTCCATAGAGAAGACGATGGGGTTTTTGTCGGCAATTTCCACCCGGCTCCCTCGGAGGCCGAGGACGACGTCACAGGGAGGCTGCTTTACCAGTTTATGATTAACAATGCGCTGTATGCTGAGAACACATTTCACGAACATGAAGGGGGATACACCTTCGCGGGCAACGAGCGGAGCCATCACGGCAAGAAGCGCATCGATTTTATCCTTACCGACTCCACTTACCACCACAGAGCCGACAGACTCTGGGTTGACTACAGCATAGATACCCACACTGTCGAGGACGATCATTTTCCTGTGATGCTCCAAATCAAGTTTCAGGTTAGTACAGAGTCCACCTCAAACAAATACTTTCGCATGGATCAAGGCAAGTTGAATGACACCGAGCAGCTCGCGAAGTTTGCGGCCATTTTGAACAGCACCCCAGTATGCCACTGGACAGTGGACGTCAACCAGCATTCCGAAGTTACCGACTCCTTTATCGTGGCCGCAGCTCGCTCTTGCTTTCAGATGGACCGCCAGACGGCCAATCAGCCGTACATTACGCGATCGACAATGCGACTTGTTCGTCTTCGGCGATATGTTGCACGGGCTCGCAGGTGGCTCCCCATACACAATGAGCACTCCCCACCATGGAAGACGCTACTTGAACACGCCACCGACCCCTTACTGACCTCACCAGATGCCGCCTGGGAAGTCGACGCAGGTTTGTTGCTGTTAGCTATGAGCGCCGTCAAGACTCTGGACATATCCTATCATGAGTTTGGTCTTGCGCTCAGCCGTTTCCTGGCATCTACTGCACCGACGTTGAGGAGATTGATTCGCCATGATCGTGCAGCTTTCATTGATACCATCTCAGACCAGATGAGGCTACACGGCACGAACGGAGACTCACATCACGAGTGGCGATCCTTCAAGACACTACTACGATATGGAGGCCGTGCGGGTCGCCCTGCACCTACCATTCGCCTTAAAGACCACAATGGAGCAGCAGTCCTTACCGACGAGGAAGAGGACCAGGCAGTACTAGAGTTTTTCGCCCAAGCAGAGGATGCCGACATCATCAGCAAGAGTGAACTTGTCAACTACTATAATGGCCCACTACACCACGATCCGTTTCCTGTTGTTTCATCTGTTGAACCTGCGTTGCTGCCTAGTCTGCACTCAGTAACTGATATGTTCACGAAAGTGAAACGTCGGAAGGCAGCTGGAAGGGACATGATACAAGGCGAGTTAGTAGCTGGGTGCCCTGCTGAGATGGCAAGGCACTACGCACCACTCATGTTGAAGGTGTGTTTACTTCAGCAGGAACCTCTTTCTTGGAAACACGGCATAGTACATCCGCTGTTCAAGGGCAAGGGCGCGATTGAGGATCTCAAGAACTACCGCAGCATCTTGCTCAATGGAGTCATATCAAAGTGCTGGCACCGTTTTTTGAGACATCAGTTGTCAGAGTATTTGGAGTTGATGTTGAGGCCCACCCAGTGCGGAGGTCGTGCAGGCCATAGTACGACGCAGCTTATTCACCTTCTTACGTCCTACATGCAGGTATCCAGGAAGAGAGGGCGTAATACCATTATCACCTTCGTCGATTTGAGCTCTGCTTTTTATTCCACAGTCAGATCACTGGTGCTGCCAGCGGAGGGCAATTCTGAGGATGAGGAGTACATCATGAACAACCACGAGATGCCGTTGGCCATGTTGCCTCTGTATACGTTCGCTCTCAGCCAGCCTTCTGCTCTCCATGAACTAAGACATCGACCGCATCTTCTGGCCTTGCTAATTGAAGCGCATCGATGCACACATTTTAGTACCCGTCGTGACGGACTTCAGGCACGGTCGAGGAGAGGCTCCCGCCCTGGTACCTCACTGGCTGATGCGGTGTTCAATTTGAGCTTCGAGAAGCCCTTGTCTGTTGCAGCAGAAAACATTGCCAAGCTCAACGTGGCCCTGCCACTCCTTCTGGACACTGAGCCTCAAATCCTGTCTACAAGGGATACACACAATGAGCTATATGACGGGTCATTTGTCGACGACGGAGTGTTTCTGGCTGCACCTGAGATTGCAGAAGACACTATCGAGACTGCAGGAGCCCTTGTCGACATAGTACATCAAGCCATGGTCTCCCATGGTTTCGTAGTCAACTACCAGCGGTCCAAAAGTGCGATCATGATTGTCCCAGCTCACTCTGCTCATGAACTGCGGCATCAGATCGAGGACAATCGCGATGGATACATTGTTTCTCCTAGATGGCGGGCTCGAGTCTTCTTAGTTCGCAGATACAAGTACCTCGGAGTTATGATCGATGAAGAAGCTGGACTTGGGCCGAGGATTGCACATGCGGTTGGCAAGCAGAAGCAAGCGTTTGCTCCCATTCGGCGTATGTGTAAAGCAATTCCTGAGACCAAGAAGGGAAGTCGAGCGAACTTGGCGGACGTCATGGCGAACATCCATCTTCTTTACGGCAGCGAGGTATGGCACCGTCCCAGTGGTGGTCAACTTCAGCAGGCAGAAGCACCGCGGCTCCATTCTTATCGCACTTTGCTTGGATTGCTCCACCACAGAACGACTTCGCACTACGTCTGTGATGCTGCCATACTGTATCTTTCACGGCGGATACCTCTTCAAGATGTTGTACGACGGAGGAGATTGATATATTTTGGGTCACTTTTCCAAAAGGCCCCGGCGCAGTTGAGGTTCCTGATGGACGCATTGAGCGAGGATCGCAGCTCTTGGGTCAGCCTCCTACGTGAGGATGTGCATTGGTTCATACGTTATGCTAAGACCACGGTCACCAACTTTACTGAGTTTGTTGAGTTTGCTCGTGAGCGTCCGCGACAATTTGTCGCTAAAGTCAAGAATGCATGGAAGCGCTACGTGGAGATACGACTTGACGAGCTCGGGACCGAAGCGTCGACCAGGACAGTTTCGCATTTGGTAGTTGGCCCATCCCCACCCGAGCGTACGGTGACACGATATATTTGCTATGTATGCGGACACTTGACTTCTACTACAGCATCCTGGAGAGGTCACCTTCTGCGGCATGACCCCTTCGACCTGGCTCAACAGTATGCATTGGGGTCAACTTGCGGATGCTGCGAAAAACAATTTGGAGACCGCAGCAACCTTATTCGCCACCTTCGAAGGCCAGGGAATCGTTGCATATACTGGTTACTGGAGCACCGTGAGCCTCAAGAGAGACGAGACATCCAGCTTCAGCATGACGAAGATATGGCTAGGGAGCATGATCAACTGGCCGCGGGGTATGCTCGTACCAAGGTGATGCAGTTGTGTCGTGGGCACGGAAGGGGGCTGTCTCCTTTTGGGTATGAGCCTATTGCTGCCCCCTCGGTCGATGTCCCCCCAGACGATTGGCAACCTCGACTTGTGCGCGAGCTGGCGGTAGACCCGACGGGCATCATGACCATACTCCATATTGGGAAAATTGGCAAGTGCAACCAAGTTGATAGTGCGGTTCAAAAAATGGCGTTGGTATATCCGATACAGTATGAGCATCACGAACGGCCTCTTTCTTTTCAGAAGTTGACGAGTCGCATGCGGCAGGGTCAGATTGCAGGTGTACTCATGGACGGTGTGCTTCGAAGTTGGTCTCTCGATACTGCTATCGATGATTACGCGTCCCGACCTCGCAGGCAGCTGGACACATTGTCACCCACATTGGAACTTTCCCAGTCGGCCAGAGACGAAGTTTTCTTAGAGAATGAAATGCTCAGAAGTGATTTTGAAGTTCTAGCTGCTGCACTGGCGACTGGTGTCCCAGCTATTTTTATTGGCGAGCATGGTCCGATGAACAAGATGATGGCCAGTGCCTCTTGTTATGAAGAGCTGTTTAAGGTTTGCGATATTACAGCCTTTTCTCTGATGGATTTCTCCGAGGACGGCGAGTATATGATGTTGAGCGTGCACGTTGATGTGTCACGATTTTCTGAGCTTCAGGCTCCTTGTGGTCGGCCGAGTTGCGCTCAAGTTCATGATATACCACAACAACTCGTCGACCTTTTGATATGGTCACTTCGTGGCCTTTGTCTGGATGCAGCCCGTTTTATTGCTGATGATACCCGCCGATAGAGTCATATTTGGAGGGGGAGTTCCAATGAGGTGGGGGAGGCAACGAATGACGTTTCCCCCCTTGACGGCACCCCGAGTATGAAGGCCTTACCCGTGCGCTTCGCTACGACGGAGTAGTTGCATTATCGGGGTGCCGTCCAAGGGGGACCCCGAGCGTGTGTCACATAGGGGACGGGGGGGGCTAGGGAGGCGTAAGTGGTAAGGCGGGCGAAACAAACCGTCGAGCGCCACCCCAAGCCCCCCCGTCCCCCAATGTCTGCGCGTCTTGTGGTCGCCGTCCTGGCGGCGTGCCACCAGGGGCGACCACCCCCCGCTCTTCCTCATCATCATTCCATCTTTCGATCCTGCTCCTTGTGCTCGCCTTCTCTCGCGCGTAGCCGCTCGAGCAGGAGGCTCTGGCTGGCCCTCGAGCTCAGTACGGGCTCGACGGCTGGAGTGAGCGTCTTCACTGTGACGCATCCTGGAGCTGGCAAAGGTGTTGATTTAGTTTTCGTTTTCCTTCTGGACCTGTCCGTCGTGGGGATCAGCCAGCTCCAGGTTGCGACTGCCTTGCCGTGCTGTGCTGTCTGTAGCTTGCTTGCCTTTGGCGCCTGGCGAGGCGGCTCCCGTGTGTGCGGGAAGGGGTCGCCTTGCCGGGCGCTCTCTGACGCTGCAGGTGGAAGTCCGCCTCGGAGCTTGGCTAAGAAAAGAGCGAGCGCGCGGGGGCGCAGGGCCCGCGCTCGCTCGGCGGAGCGCCTGGCCTCCTCCTCCTCCTCCTCCTCCTCCTCCTCCCTCCTCCTCCTCCTCCTCCTCCTCCTCCTCCTCCTCCTCCTCCTCCTCCTCCTCCTCTCCTCCTCCTCCTCCTCCTCCTCCTCCTCCTCCTCCTCCTCCTCCTCCTCCTCCTCCCTCCTCCTCCTCCTCCTCCTCCTCCTCCTCCTCCCTCCTCCTCCTCCTCCTCCTCCTCCTCCTCCCCTCCTCCTCCTCCCTCCTCCTCCTCCTCCTCCTTCCTCTCCTCCTCCTCCTCCCCATCCTCCTCCTCCTCCTCCTCCTCCTCCTCCTCCTCCTCCTCCTCCTCCTCCTCCTCCTCCTCCTCCTCCTCCTCTTCCTCCTCCTCCTCCTCGTGCTCCCCCTCCTCGTTCTCCTTCTCCTGCTGCTCCCGATGGACTGTATTAGCTCTGTGTCATTCAGGGCGCATCCATCCTGACCTACTCCCCGCCCACGCATCGCTCGAGCATGACGTACGCATGCTTCGGCACAACACGAAACGGCGATGACGCCAGCGAAACGATCGAGATACATAGTTGACATTTCAAGTATCGGGACAAAGATGTGCGCGAGCACGTACCAAGCAACATGTAACATTGGGGTTGCTGCCGACACAACATGCAAGGTGCGGGGATTAGGTTTTGCCATCCACCTGCCATGTTGCTTGCAGTTTCTTGCTATCAGCTCACCCAGCGCTGCCTTTATCTATCAACCATCTCACTTGGGATCCTACACTGACGAGTCCAAGCTGTCAAGACGCCCCCAAACAACTGTCGAGACAGGTAATCGATACGCCACACAGGTTGCGTCATTCGTCGAGGCCGCTCAAGCTCCACGCAGTGGCAACTAACCGTGAAAAACTGACGAATGCGGGCGAGGTTTAGCTAGCGGCAATGGTGCAACAGTGGAATCGTATCTCACGGTTACCATACGTTGCAAGCAAAAGCACGGCTATCTGTACGGCGCTGTACCCGCATACCACAGTTTCAGCAGTCAGCCGACTGAGCCCGAATTATTCCGACTGCCAGAACTAACGAATTCATAAGCAGTGTCCGACGCTGGTGATACATCAAGATATTGTAATGGCATCCGGCCCGTGCCGCCGATCCGGGGCGCTCCGAGGGTTGTGATTCGACTCTCCCTCTGTCTCTCTCTTCCTCACTCCTTCCTCCTTCCCTCCCTCCCTCCTCTCCTCCCTCCCTCCCTCCCTCCCTCCCTCCCCACATCCCTCCCCCCGTCCCCCTCACCCTGCGTCCCCTCCCTCCTTCTCCCGCCCTCCGTCCCCACCACCCACCACCCTCCCCCAATTCCCCCTTCTCCCCCTCTCCCCCCTTTCCCCCCCTCCCCTTTATCCCTCCCGTAACGCCGTGCACGACGCACAAGGTATCGAGTTGCCTGCGGCAAGTCCCCGATTGTGCCAGTCGAGCCTTCTCGGTGGCAGTTGCTCTAATCCATGAGGATGGTGATGGCGATGGATGGTGATGAAGATGGTATTGGCGATGCTGATGATGATGCAGATGATGATGATGCTGATGATGCTGATGCTGATGATGACCATGATGGCAATGACGATGACGATGGGAAGATCAGGAGGAGGAGAGGATGGGAAGGATCGTGGTGACCAGGGTCATGCATATCATGATGGTGGTGGTGACAATGATAAGCAGGAGGAGGAGGACGAGGATGGTGGTGATGATGATTAGGAGGAGGAGGAGGAGGAGGAGGAGGAGGAGGAGGAGGACGAGGAGGCGGAGGATGATGCAGGTTCAGTGTTCCTGGCCTGTATCCATCGAGGTCCAAGCTTTTTCTAAACTTTAGCTTTGAAGTCAGTATTCCCATGGCGGTGAAGAAGGGGAAGGCGCCCTCGAAACGAAAGGCCACAGCAGCCTCCAGCAGCACCGAGGTGGAGGAGGATGCAGTGACCGAGGGCCGCCCAGCTGCGACTCGGAGGCTGCACGTAGTGAACGAGAAGGCTGGACTGGTCAGGCCCATAAATGAGTTGAAAGCGCATCTGCGTGCCCCCCTCGTAGGGCACGTGGAAGTATTGCATCTCGTTGCAAAATATGCTGGGCTACAGCGGGCGAGCGAGGCTGAGAAGGCATTGTCACGGTACACAAGTATTACGTATTGTTGCGGGTGTGACGACGGGGAGGAGAAGCCTGAGGCAGATTGGAATCGAGTGGGCCACTGCTTCTGCAAGCTTGGAACACCCAGAACGATGCATAGCTGCAGCGGGTGTCGCCGGGCAGGCTTTGCAGAGGAAGGACGTGTCGAGGGTGTTGCGGAGCCCTGGTGAAACAGCAAAACAGCTCCGGAAGATCCGGCCGAAAAGTTTGAAAGCGAAGGCAGTTGGCCTGGATAAGGCGAAGTATATTCAATCGTGGAAGGACAGCGTCGCGAAGGCTCGGGCGAACTTAGGCTTGCCAGGCAGCGCGAGCTTTGCGAAAGGGACACCTTTGTACGAGAACGCGAAGGAGTTCCATGACGCAGCGAAGGGGCGCGTTCGTGCGTGAGGCAGTCGAGGTCTCTGCCACACGTAGCATAGGGTTGACGCGACACCGCCCTGACGGAAGGAGCGACACCCGCGTTCGCAAGCGTGCGCCCGAGATTGCTCTGCGGTGTAGGTAGCGCATCTGTCTCTGCAAAGAACAAAAGGAATTGCTGCGCATCAGCCCAGGGGGGGCATTCTCTGGCATCTACAGAGTGCCCTTGTGTGTAAAATCTACAACCCCCTGCCGGAATCCAGCCCATCTACAAACGGCTTCCATTGACTCTAAGGAAAAGGTCCATCTCATCCAGCCCAGGAGGCCTCCGCCCTTCCAGCGCATCTACACTGGGTCCTTCTGCAAAAATTGCAAATTCGGAGTGCCGGTATTGAGCCCCCCCCTTCCCCTAGACCCCCCTCCTCAGCAGAGCTACAGCTCAGGCTGAATCGTAGCTTCAGCCTGGACTCCTTAAACTCACACGCCGGATCGGCGGATATACACACTGTGAGGCATAGCAGCGATAGAAGATCAATGCACGAAGGCCTCGTCCGACACAATGCAGAACAGGTCGGCAGATCAAAGCATCCAGTTTGAAGCGGCAAAGGAACCATCGAAAGCTTGGGTTGACAACCGTTCTGCGAAATAAAGTTTTGGGACTTGTATGGCAAGTTATGGAGCCCGATATCAGCGAGTCATCGGTACCTGCCGGAACGACAACAATCCTGCATTTCTGAAGTTCTACATCGTTGTTGTCAAGAACACGCGCAAGGGATGATACAGTTCGTGTATTTGATATGACCTTGCGTATGGAAACACAAATCCAGGGCCGACCAGTGAAGTCTTCCTCCCTGTCCTCCTCCGTTTTTGACGTTGCGCGGACCTGAAGCAGCACGGGCTTGCCTCCTCCCTCCTCCTCCTCCTCCTCCTCCTCCTCCTCTCTCCTCTCCTCCTCCTCCTCCTCCTCCTTCTCCCTCCTCCTCCTCCTCCTCCTCCTCCTCCTCCTCCCCTCCCCATCCTCCTCCTCCTCCTCCTCCTCTCCTCCTCCTCCTTTCTCCTCGGCCTCGTCCTCCTCCCCTCCTCCTCCTCCTCCTGGATCCTTCTCCTCGGATCGCGGTCGACCTCGACGGCCGGACCGAAGAAGGGGAGGTGTTGGCTGGTCTTAGTGGCCGCGTTTGGCTGTCGAGTCGTCCTGCCGTCGTGGTCGGCGAAGCGGCGCGCCGCAGCGTAGTGGCATTCCTCGTTGGGGGGGGGGGGGGGGGCGTCAGGAGCTGTAAACGCAGGGCACGCAACAACCCAAAAAGGGTGCGCCCCCGGAGGAGAGGGAGACCAACGGAAGGGCGACGCGAGGATGAGCAGCAGGAGGCAACGAGAGAAAGGGGGGAGAGGAGGAGTAGAAGCGAGAGAGGGGAGGAGGAGCCCAGGGTACCTCCCATTTTCGTTGGGAAAACTTCGAGCGAAGCTCGCAGCGTCGTGCAACATGACTCTGATGGTTAAGCGAGAAAAATCCCAGAGATGATCAAGGGCAACCCAAAATGCTGTGACAGAGTGCCAGGGGTACCTCCTCCTCCTCCTCCTCCTGCTCCTCCTCCTCCCCCCTCACCCCGTTCTCCAGATGGTGTGGGTCACTTCGGGCATTCGATGTTGCGCTTGTTGGTTGGGTGTGGGTGAATGGAAAGAGAAGAAACAACAGCAGCAGCAGCAGGAGGTGCAGGAGAAGACGGGGTAAGACAATGAGGATTGTGATGATGAGGCGGAGCCGGAGGCGGAGGAAGAGTTGTAGGAGGAGCGGGAGGAGGCTTGGCGACTAGGGGGTACACGCCGGTCGTTGAAAGTAGGTATTTCTGGATTCCCAGATCCCAATCTACTTCAAGCGCCTTCCTACTTCAAGAATCGACACGCTTTTGCTGTATTTTGTTGTTCTCTGGGGGGGCCTGGACCCAATCAACTTGATCCGCCTTCCTACTTCATGTTCCTACCTACTTCTTCCGACCGACGTGTACACCAGGGAAAGAAAACAGGAGGCGGGCTGTCTCAGCTTGCGCAGATGTCTGTGCCCAGGTCCTTGCGGCCGCCCTGGGCCCGTTCGCCAGGCGATGCGGGGCACCATGGCGCTCAGGCACAGGCGGGGGGCGGCGAAAGAGGCGGCAGAGACTCTGGGCCTGCGGGACGTGGCGGGGGCAAGCCCCGACCTCCCATCGCCGCGGACAGAAGTGCGCGACGGGAGTTTTGTCGCAGCTTCGGCGCACGGGGGGCGCCTTCAGGTTTTGAGGCCATCGCAAACCCGCCCAGGGCGAAACGCAGGACCTGGGGATGGGGTCGAGAGATCCCAGGGCTCACGCCCGTGCAACAATCACAGCTCTTGAGGTCTAGGAATGGGTCCCCAGATCGCACGACATCGCAGATATATCAGCCATGCGACGCAATCTGGAATCCGACGTTCTCCCTCCTGACGTCGCCGATACATCGTCGATGTATCGGCGATGCATCGGCGGTGTGGGGCGATGTGGGGACCTTCTCCTCCTCCTCCTCCTCCTCCTCCTACTCCTCCTGCTCATCCCTCCTCCATTCCTTTTCCTTCTAGGCAACTCCTCCGTGTCGCACCCCGAGGCTGGTCGAAAGGGCGGGCCAGGCATTTCGCCTGAGATTTCCTCACCATGTATGACCCTGTCGCTTAAAAACTGACAACAGTTTCGCAGATAAGAGGGCGGGTGGTTTTCAAAATTTGGCTCCCGTCTTAGCGCCGCGCACTCTCGTTGCAAATGTTTTGGACGCTTCGCGTAACTCCACAAGGTAAGCAGTACTCCCCCAGGGGGGACGACCGGTACACGGGCAAGCGCGCCCGATGGTGGGCCAGGACGACTCTTACGCCCAGGGCTAGCAGGGCCCGGTCAACCCGTCAGCGCACCCCCGCCCCTCCTGGCCAGTGGCCTCCTCCACCCTCACCACCTTCCACCCACCCCCGTTGGGGACTGTTTCACCTCGCAGCGCCCGGCCTTGGCCGTAATACCCTGGGGCAACATCCGCGGGGGCGGGGGTCACCCCACATCTCACCCTGGACCCATCCCTGACATCTCACCCCCCTGCTCATCAGGGGACCAGCCCGCTGGCCGGACTGGTCCCAGGACCATTCACCTTGCTGTCCCACGGCGACAGCCACTCTCCTTCCGGTGACAGGGGGACGTCGGCAGAAGCAACCCCCCCTTGCGCGCCACCCACGTTTGCTGTCCAGCGGCGACAGCCACCCACCCTTCGGTGACAGGGGGGGACGTTGGCAGAAGCAACCCCCCCTGCGCGCCGCCTACCGGCCTGATGTCTCAGGCCTCAGTTTTGGCAGCTTCAGCTCCGGCGGCGAGTAGCTGCGACTCCCCAGGACCCCCCCCGGAGGCGCATCTCGCTGCTGGCCCACATTCAACAGAGACCTCAGCGCCGATTTGCTGCGACCCCCACGATGTAAATTGTTCATCGCGGCGATTAGCTGCGACCCCCCGTTCTTCCACGCAGATTCTCTCGGCGAGTAGCAGCGACCCCCTGGGCGTTCCATGTGACAGGCCGCGGCCCCTGGCCCACGGCTGCAGGTTACCTGGCCGTGGGGCGAGGCGTCTCCCCTCCCAGGCTCGGTGGGTGTCCCCCACCCGTGGCTTCGGGGCTCGCCCGTCGCGGCCTTTGCTGGGCTGTGGCCCCCCCCCTCCCTGCTCGCACCGTGGTACGCGCTGCTCATGGTCTTTCTTGGCCCCCCCAGCGGCAGTTTCCGCGGCTGTGGGGAGACACCTGGTTTGTGCCGGCGCTAGGGTACAGGGGCAGCGCCATGCGAGAGTTTGGGTTGGTTGGCCACCTCGGGTTCACTGCAGCAGGACCCCCCTGGCAGGCAGCGCAGACGTCTCCTCCACCAGTGCGCCGACCATCACCACCCGACTGCGGTGCGCCCACGCCAGCGGACCTCTTCGCTTCAGGGAACGGCACCGCAGTTGCGCCTTGGGCAGCCGCTGGCTCCCCTCGGCACTGGGAGGCGGATTGCTGAGGACTGGGCGCTGAGTGGTTCAGCCTACAACGCCTGTGCAGCCTTCGGTTTTTTCCCCCGACCCACACTGTTTCTGGTTACGGCCGCACAGCCGTTCGGCTTGTGCAGGTCGGCAAGGAGTCTGGCGCCGCCCGGGCGATTCACTTCGATGCATGCGCACATTCATCTTGGCGGCCTGCCCACTTCGGTTCGGGCTTCTGCGCCTAAGTGCGATTGCCCTTTGAATTTAGTTCATTTTGTTCTGTGCACGTGAGGTGCGAGCTCTGTCCGCCGACTCTGGCGGCAATTGTCTTGCAAATTAGCCCCGTACCGTGACCCGGACGCCGCTTCCGCTCCCTGTCCGTTGCCTCGGAGCCGCCGACCAAAAAGTAGCTCCGCCAGTTATTTTTGGTCGGTGGGCTGACTGCGTGCGGGAGTACGGCGACGGGATCACAGGCGCGAAGACCAACGAGGAGTCCTGGCCTCCCCAGTGTCTACGCCCTTCCTGGTCCGTTTCTACGGACAGACGATCCTGGATAAGTGCCATCCCCCAGACATCCCATGGGACAGCCAGCGGGCGGCAGCCGCACGAGTCGTCTCCCACCTGTCGCAAAACGAGGCGCATGCGAACAAATGGCGGGCACGCGTTGCCAGCCTGGGGGAGCAGCGCGGCCTCTGCCCCTTCCGCCACAAGACAGGCACCCTACTGGGATACCTCGTGGACATGGACCCCTCGGCCCTCGCCGACGGCGCCATCAACTTCCTGGCGCAGCTGGGCCCGGCACAGACCGTCACCGATTCAGCAACCGCAGCGAGCTCTCCCGCAGCATGCTGGCTGGACAGACGCAGCGACGCAGCAGAGGCCCTCCTCCCAACCAGAAGAACCCTGGAACAGGAGACGCAACCGGGCTACACCCCCAGGCTGGTGCGCGAGGCCCCTGGCAACGAGGGGACAAAGGCCAGGCCCCAGCCCCAATCCACCGCAGACGAGCAGGACAGCGTCGGGCAAGCCTGCAAGACCAAGGGCGAGCATGCATCGCCGGACTGGGGCGATGACTCAGGAGCCGCAGCCGCAACGGCCAAAGAATTGAGCCCGAGCGCGAGCCCTGAACCTGCCGCTGAGGAGGACGAGGACGAAGACCCCCTTGACCCCCTAGGCGCATTCTCAGAGGCGCCTCCCAACAGCACCCCATGGTCGCCCTATGCGCGGACCGTCGACCAGAATGCAGCCATGGAGCTCCGGAGGGCCAAGGGTGACACTGGAAAGGCCAGCGCATCGTCCTGGGATCACGTGGGGGCCAGAACAGACCGCGCGCCCACCTCCGCCCCCTGGCACCAAGGGCGCAACCGCCCTGTCTCTGAAGACGCCAGGGGCGGGAAAGGACGCGCCGCCAAGTCCCCAAAGTGGAACCCCACGCGCACGGAGCCGCGCAAGGAATCCTGGAAAGACATCAGCGGAGACCAGCAGTACTACGAAGACCTTCGCGATCCCAAGGGCGGCGGCCCCATGCACAGATGCCCCCTAGCAGCCGCGGACGTGGAAAAGGACAAAGCCATTCGGACCAAAATTGCACACTTGCAAAAGACACTAGGAGGCGCCTTCAACGCCATATGGCATGCGTGGTCCAAGCGAGCTGCCCAGAATCAGGACATCGAGGGGGGCTATCAGAGCCCCCCCCCCGCTCAACACACCTGAGACGCGTCGGACTTCATGAAAGCCTGGGCCCGCGCTGGCTACAACGCGTGCCGGATGGATCGCGAGCTCGAACTCGGTAGAGACTGGGTCGAAATTCGCCGCAATCATATGAATTCCTCTGGGCGGCACGGCGCCCCCGCGCGCGCCCCCCGCGCACCCGGCGGCCGCGACGCGCCGGCTCCCTCGACAGCCGAGGGCCGCAAGGTCGTGCGAGCAGCGGCACGGGATCCCTGGGCAGGCGCCATTGGATCGGCCACCCCCGACCAAAGGCGAGGCTGGCAGGGATGGTCCTCATGGGGATGTCGCGACACCCCACGGACTCCGAATGGAAAGGAGGGGGCAAGCGGTACTCTCCGCGCGAAGACCACCGCGACTCCGAAAAGCGAGGCCGCTGGTGGGCCGAGAGCGACTCCGCAGCCCAAGGTCGACTCGCTCCCGCCATCGGGCTGCGCGCCGTGGCATCCGTACTCCCAAGTGCACGCATCACCACAGGGGGGTCCCTGGGTCTCTCCACCACCTCCCGTTACCCGTGGCCCCGAATGGACCTGTCTCACCTCGCTGCGCCCGGCCCAGGCCGCAATGCCCGGGGCCGCCCTCCGCTGGGGCGGGGGCTACCCCCCCTTATCACCCTGGCGCAGCTTAGCTAGACAACCTTCGCTGAACAAGGGGCCCACCTGCCACCTTTTCGGGCTCGCCGTCGGGGCCATCCCCCTCTCGGGCCACGGCTGGCTCACGTCTGTAGAGGCCTCGGCCACCCCGGAAGATGCTGTCCGAAGATGGCAGTCTGCCCCCGCGGCACCCTGGACTGGAGATGGGCCGCCTCAGCTACCACCTCCCTCCAGCCTGGTTGCAGTCTCGGGCAGGACCCAGCCGGGTTTCAGTTTTGACGCGCCGCTGGCGCCAGATTATGATCAGCCCGCCCTTGGGACAGGACGGCCGCGTTGCAAGGGAAGTCAGCCCCGGACCGTTGCAGTCGCACCCCTCAGGGCCGGGACTTGCTAAACTAAGCGTCAGGCGTCTTGATGTCTTGTTGGGCGCTCAAAATAAGCCTTGCTTCTTAAAGTAAGCGCCAACGCTTAAAATAAGCATTGACGCTTATATTAAGCGCTTGACGCTTATATTAAGCGTTTGACGCTTATGTTAAGCGCTAAACGCTTACAATGAAGCTACATGAAGCGTTGCACGCTTTGTAACTCCTGCTTCGGCGATGCGTGCGTACGGCGTAGCGCTGTTATGACGAGCATCTGGCTTTCGTTTTGGTTTGCACAAAAAAACTTACTTCTTCACTTTCTGTCTACTCTATCCCTCTCTTTATATGCACGGCCCCCGTTCGATCACAAGAGCGCGCGCGTTTTCGCATGAGACGTCCTCGCAATGAAGACGCGCGTGTTAGCTTGCCAGGAGGAGAGGAGAGGAGGAGAGGAGGAGAGGGGGAAAGGAGAGGGGAGGAGAGGAGAGGAGTGGAGAGGAGAGGAGAGAAGAGGAGAGGAGAGGAGGGGAGAAGAAAGAGCGAGGAGAGGGCACGGGATGAGAGGCGAGGGGCGGGAGGGGGATGATATAGGCGAGGGACGGGAGAGAAGGGAAACGATGAAGGGGGCCGAGAAGGAGGATGGAGAGAAGGATGAGGAGAAGCAACAGCAGCAGCAGCAGCAGCAGCAGCAGGAGGAGGAGGAGAGGGAGAGGGAAGATGAGAGGGGAGAGAGAGAGAGAGAGAGAGAGAGAGAGAGAGAGAGAGAGAGAGAGAGAGAGAGGGGAGGAGAGGCGGGGAGAGGAGATAGAGACCAGACGGAGGAAGAACGAGGGGAGAAGGGAAGGGAAGGGGGAGGAGAGGAGAGAGGAGATCGAGGAGAGGGGAGCGGAGAGGAGAGAGGAGGGGAGGGGAGGCGCTGCCCAAGGCACCGCGGATTTGCGGCGGGCACGCTGCGCCCTTAAATTAGAGGACGAGGAGGAGGAGGAGGAGAGGAGGAGGAGGAGGAGGAGGACGAGGGGAAGAGAGGAAGAGAGGAAGAGAGGAGAGGAGATGAGAGGAGGGAGAGGAGAGGAGAGGAACTAGAGGAGAGGAGATGATTCGAGAGGAGAGGATGTGAGAGGGGAGGGGGGCGAGGGGAGGAGAGGAGAGGAGAGGAAACATGAGGGGGAAGAGAAGGGGGGTGAGGAAGAGGAGCAGGATGAGCTTTCGGCGAGGATGAGGAGGAGGAGGAGGATGAGAACGGTGAGGATTATGAGAAGGAGGTGCCCGAGGAAGGAATACGGGAATGGGAGAATGGAGAGCATCGAAGAAGAGGGCGGCGACATCGAGGGGGAGGATGATCGAGGATCTCGAAGAGGAGGGGGGACGAGGAGAAGGAGGAGGCTGAGGAGGAGGAGGAGGAGGAGGAGGAGGAGGGGGAGGAGGTGGAGGAGAAGGCGCGCGTGCGTGATCCGCCGCAGCCGATGCCGCAGGAGTGGAGCCCACTCTCTGCCCAAGCCGCGGCCCTCTGGGAGAGCCGCGGCTGGGCCGCCCGGCCCCCTCGCCCCGCGCCGCCGCCGACGGCGCCCGCCGAGGAGGTCGTCGACGTGGCCTCGGCGGGCGCGGAAGCGGCAGAAGTGCTGCTGTGGGGCGGAGGCGGCCGCGCCCCACCCGAGGAAGCAGGAGAAGGGTGAGGAAGGAGGGAGCGTGGGAGTGAAGCGTGGGAGTCAGGGATGGAATAGGTGAGCAAGGAATGAGATCGATATGTGCCAGAGGATGGAGGTCCAGGGAGGAATGCGGATATTACATAGGCGGAAGGGGAGGAAAGACGGGAAGAGGAAGACGATTACCCTTCTCCTCCTCATATTCCTTTTTCCTCCCCTTCCTCCTCATCTTGTTCCTCCTCCTCCACCTCCTCCTCCGCGCCCGCCTCCGCCTCTGCAGGCCACCGCCTTCCCACTCCTCAGCCTCCTTCTCAGTCTCCTCCTCCTCCTCCTCCTCATCCTCCTCCTCCTCCTGGATTCGCTTCGACATTATTGGTTTCTCAGCTGCGTCATCGATGACGTCATCGATGACGCATCGATGACGCTTCGATCGCGCATCGAGTATCCCCATCTCCTGAATGGCACACCCCTCACACAGATCGCGACCTTGCAGTGGCCTGCACCTCGGCGCAGAGGCTCGGCACACCCCTGACGCGGATCATAGCCATTTTGGCTTCAGGCGCGCGCGCGCCGCTGGCGCGCCGCTGGCGCGCTGCATGGAGGAGTCGCGCCAGCGCTGCGGCAACAGTGACGGCATCGCCGCTGCGCTGTGCGACTACGCGAACGCCGATTGGCCCACGTACGGCAAGAAGCCGGGCAAGGACAAGTTCAACGAATTTTGTGGCAGAGATCCACAAGCAAGCGAAGGCGCGTCGTCGTCGCCAATCGGAGGGGGGAGAGAGAGAACGGGATGGAGGGAGATGGGAAGGATGGAGGGAGGGACGGATGGAGGGAGGGTGGGCGGAGGAGGAGGAGGAGGAGGAGGAGGAGGGGAAAGAGGAGAAGGAGGCGGAGGAGGCGGAGGCGGAGGCGGAGGCGGAGGAGGAGGAGGAGGAGGAGGAGGAGGAGGAGGAAGGAAGGAAGGAAGGAAGGAAGGAAGGAAGGGATGGAGAGAAGGAGAAGGACGTACACGAGCAGGATGACGAGGTCTCCATCTCCCTCTCGCCCATTCCTCCTTCTCCCTCTCCGTCTCCCTCTCCCCCGTCCTCTCCCCCCCTCATCCCCGCCACTTCCCTCACTCAGCCCTTCTAGTGTCATCGCCATGTCCGTTCATTCACTCCCGCCCTTCTGTCCTCCCTCCTTCTTCCTTCCTTATCCGTCCTCCTTACCTCCCTCCCTCCTTCCCTCGCCCTTCCTCTCCCCCTCCTTCTTCCACCCTCCGCGACGACGCCGACGACGGCCGGCAGGCACTAGCAGCGCTGGAGCAGCTCTCGCCAAACCTGTCGCTCACCGACTCAGCGACCAAGGCGGCCTTCCTCGAGCTGGCCACAGACATCGGGTCGCTCAAGGGGCTCCCTCAGAACCAGATCGACGACTGGGCCGAGACCCAGAGCCTCATGTTCTGGGGGGTCTAGGGGGAAGACGATGAGGAGGAGCAGGGGAAGGGGGAGGATGATGAGGAGGCGGATGGGGAGGAGGGTGAGGGCGAGGGCGAGGGTGAGGGTGAGGGCGAGGGTGAGGAGGAGGAGGAGGAGGAGGAGGAGGAGGATTTTTAAGTAGAGCCAGCTTCGATACCCCAATGCCCAGTCAGGATCGGGGGCGAGGCGTGTGAGAGACGAGGTGGAACGCATGAGGTGGGTCCAGAGCGCGCGGCCTCGATGCCCGCGATCGCTGATCCACCTTGTGCTTTCCCAATCTCAACCCTGCGCGCTTCTCCCCCGATTCTCTGTCGCCCAGGCTCCGCAGCGTGCTGCGCCGCCTCTACGACCCGCTTCGCAAGGAGCGGCAGGAGGGCAAGGTGCCGCAGTGGTTGCAGACGCTTCGACGGCTTCAAGGCGCATCAACCTCAGCGGCGACGAGTCGGCGCAGCTCAGCAGCTGCATCATCGGCCTCAGCCGCCAACGAGTACACAGTGACCTACGACGCGTCGACGCACTTGGCGTTCAGAAAGAAGTCGAATCGCAAGGCCGAGCCGACGAGCGAGTTCTTTGCAGAGCCTGGCGCAAAGGGCCACCACTTCGTGAAGGCCAAGTGGAGCGACGGCTACGTCTCAGAGATCACCATGCTCACAGTGAGCGCGTGGAGGAGTCGCAAGGACACTGCCACCGAGACGAAGCAGACTCTACAGCTCTTCAGCGGAGAGACCAGCGCGGGCGAGAAGGTCATCGCGCAGAAGAAGCAGCTGGACACGAACAACAAGGGAGTGATCGTGAAGGTCGCGGGGGCCCAGAAGGTGCAGATCAGCTTTAACCGCGTGATGGAAGACTACGCGTGCAAGCACGCAGTGGCTTGGGCCAAGGGCGTCGTCTCTGGCAAGTACAACTGCGACACGGACCTCAAGCCGCTGAAGGCGAAGCTGGAGCAATCGCTCGGCGTGAATCTAAAAATGAAGCGACCTGCGGCTGCATGTGACACTGCCGCGGTCAAGAAGGCGCGACCCGCTGCTCGCGACGCCATCGATGACGCGTCGGCAACCGGTGGTGATGACGAGGAGGGCGGCGAGGAGGAGCCGCAGGATGATCCCGATCACTCATGCGATGGCTCAGAGTCTGTTGACGACGGCGCCGCCTCAGAGAACGAGGACGCCGCAACCCCTGCCGCGGTTAAGAGGCCAGCCGCCGCAACCCCTGCCACGGTCAAGAAGCCAGCCGCTGCTGATAGCCCTGAGCCGAGCGACGACTAGAACATTTCGCGGGGAGTGGCGAAGACGCCTACTGGCAAGGCAAAAGCTTCGCCAGCGGCGCCGCCTGCCCAGCTGCCTGCGCCGCCGCCGAGCTTGTTTAGCGTGTTCCATAGATCGTTCAGCAGCTTCGGCTGAAGCAGATAATGCGCTGCGAAGCCACTGGCGCGACTGACGTGCAGGTGGAGGAGGAAGGAGGGAGAGGCGAGGAGGGGGGGAGAGAGGAAGGATGTGGGAGGAAGGACGGAGGAACGGAAGGACGGAGGGAAGGAGGGAGGGAGGGAGGGAGGGAGGGAGGGAGGGAGAGAGAGAGAGAGAGAGAGAGAGAGGAGAGAGAGAGAGAGAGAGAGAGAGAGAGAGGAGAGAGAGAGAGAGAGAGAGAGAGAGAGAGAGAGAGAGAGAGAGAGAGAGAGAGAGAGAGAGAGAGAGAGAGAGAGAGAGAGAGAGAGAGAGAGAGAGAGAGAGAGAGAGAGAGAGAGAGAGAGAGAGAGAGAGAGCGGACAAGTAGGCGGACCAGGGTCCGTCCGCGAGGCGCACTGCGGTGCGACAACTCGCAAACACTATTTGCGGCGGTGCAGCCTTTAGATACGAGGGCGGGCAACAAAAAACCCCTCCCCCGGCGCAGTGCGACAGACGCTACAGACGGCGGACAGACGGTGAAGATCTCACCTGTCAGACCGCGTGAAGAAAGAGGCCCCAACAAGAAAGGCGACGTGCTGACACGTGGCTAGGCGGCTTGGCAGACCGCCAGTTGGGCGCTTGGCCGCAAGCGGCGCGCAGTGACGGGGCACCCCCCGCCCCCGCGCCCTGACACCGTGGACGCGGAGCCACGCGTACTCACGGGCAGGCAGAAAGGAGGAGATTAGCGCGGGGCACCAGGTGGAGCGCCGCGGAACGATGACAGCATAGCTTGGATGGTGAGTGACGGCACGGCACCATCGGGCGAGGGCGTAAGCAGCTCGGCGAAGGCTCGCCCGGCGCTGTGGAGGCGCTGGAGTAGAGGGCCTTGACGGGCTTGAGCGGCGGCGAGGTCCGCGGCGAGAGCAGCACACCTCTGCTGGAGAGCGGCCATAGCCTGGGACAGCTCGGTTTCGCGGTCGGTGAGGGGTGGCTGCTCAGTGCCAGCGGCCGCGGGCCTCGTGACAGGGGCGAGGTCCTCGGTACGCCTGGCCAGGTGGTGGACTAGCGTAGTACGGCACCCCGTATGCTGACGTCCGTCACCCTTGAAAGGTGACTGGAGGGGAGCACGCGGCCCCAGGGCTGGAGCCGCTAGGGCCACGCCCCGAGAGGTCGGGAGAGCCGCCTCCTCTCGCTCAGCAACGATGGAAGCGTGGACGGGGTGCGAGGGCCTGCCTGGTTCAGTGCCCTGCGGGGGGGCTGAAGCCGCCCCCGCGGGCTGCCGCTGGTGGGGGGGCGGAGTGGTTTGCGCGGTGGGACCAATCATGATGCCGTGCGAGGGCTCTGAGGTCAGCCGCGTAGTAGGGTGGCGTCTCGGTAGGGCGGCATGGTCGGCAGCGTGGGGTGTCGGCGGTGCGTCGTCTATGCCACTCAGTCCGCGGGGGTCACCCAGGTCGTCGTCGGCGTCTTGGCGGTGACCGATATCGTCATATGGGAGCGATGTCGCTCTCGGAGACGGAGTCGCGGTAGGCGTCGAGAGGTTGCCCGACGGGGCAGGGTTGTCGCTGGCTGGGCCGTCGTCCAAGACGTCCAATCCCCCACCGAAGCTGAACGGGTCGTCCTCCTGTTCGTCAGCGTCTTGGAGGTGAGCGGCGTCGTCATGTGGGTGCGGTGCCGCTCTCGGTGGCGGAGTCGAGGGCGTCGTGCGGATGCCCGACGGGGCAAGGTTGGCGCTGGCTGGCCCGTCGCCTAGGAAGTCAAGTCCCCCGCCGAAGCCGAACGGGTCGTCCTCCTGTTCGTCGAATATCGCCCGTTGGGCCTCGGCCCAGAGCTCGTCCGGGTTCTGTGGGATGTCTGGTCCAGCCGCGGGTGGTGCCTGGTCCGACAGCAGGGGGTTTGGTTCCATTTTGTTGAGTTCCGCAGCTGTAAACCCAGCCCTGCGGTGTGGGAGCGGGAGTGTGCGGTGTCTGCGCTCGTAGATGGCGACAGCGACCCCATGAAGCACGGTCGCTTGGCGATGTCGTGTTTTGGCAGCTTCGACAATGTCGTCTGGAAGGTTGTGAGTGCGTGCCGCCGTTGTGGCGAGGGCGTCAGCCTGACGATTGAACTCCTCCGCAATGGGCCCGATGAGCCCGAGGTCGATGCCCATGTCTCCCAGGTGGCTGGCGATTTTCTCGACGCGGAACATGTTGGGCTTGGCCATAACACATCGGTGGATCTTTTCCCCGAGCTCCACGTGCGTGCCCTGCGGTGCTGGGTGTCCGTCGATGATGGTTTGGAACCCATCGACCACCGCCTGGTTGTCCACGAAAACGTGCACGGGCCGTTCAGCACATGCCGTAAGGTGGACAATGGCAAGGGTCTCCGCAAGCTGGGCGTTCTGCGTTAGGCCGTGAACGCGTGCACTGTAGTTCATGCGATGGTCGATGCCGTAGTAGACGCCGTAGCCCGCTCGTGCTAGCAATGGGATGGCTTGGTTGGTGCATGCACCGTCCGTGGCAGCGTAGACCCATGTCCAACCAGTGTCGTGGTCAAGGTTGGTGGTGTAGGAGTCCTGGGCTGAAGCCGCAGGATCTCCCTCAGGGGGGGGGCCGCGGTATGGGCTGAGGTAGCGGGTCCCTCGCGAGGTCGGCCTGCAGGTCGAGGAGGGCTGGGTCTTCATCGAAGAGCCCGCAGTGTCTTGTGTGCGGCGGAAGACGGGCCCACTGCTCGTCACTGATGAGGGTGGTGAGAGGGAGTCTTTCTCGGGCCCAGCACTTGCAGTCGCGGACAGTGTGCTCCTGAGTTTCCTCTTCCTCGTCGCAGTATCGGCAGATGGGGCTGGGGTCAGCTGACGTGTTTGATCGGGATCGTCGCTGTTGGGTGTGGTCCCCGCCCGACAGGTAGTTCAGGAGGAGCGCCAGCTGCCAGGCAGTGCATTTGGCTGCTCCTTTAGTTCGGGCGAGCCACGTGCTGGCGAAGAGGTCGAGGCCCTGTCTGACAGAGGCAAGGTATCCAAGGTCGTGACGCCGCGGCTTGATCCTCCGCAGAAAGGCTCTGCGTTGTGAGGCCCGCAGCATGTGGAGGAAGGCGTTTTGGGGTAAGTTCAGCCAGCTGATCTGGCAGCCCCAGTCGTCGTACATGATGCCAAATGTGGGCCAGGTCCAACGGAGCTGCTGGAGCGACTGGACGAGTCGTCCGACAGGTCCTCCACCAAACAGGGTCTGGACGTGGTGTTGGAGATCTCTGGCGAGACCGCAGAGTGTAACGTCGCGGTTAACCTGTCGCCGCAGGCACAGGAAAGCTTCACGCTGCGTGATGGCGTCGATCTCCAGGGCGTGTCCTGGGACGCACACGGCCATGAGAGTCCAGAACTCGACCCACTTGTTCCCCTTGGGGCGGATAGCCGCCTTGAGGGCGTGGTTGTAGGCAGTTTTGGCTGGGCCTGATGGTGCTTGAATGTCGGTACCCGTGGTGCAGACGCTGGCAGCAAGGGAACGGGCGTGCCGCGCCTTGATAAGCATCGGCGATGGGAGCTTGCCAATGCGCGGCAGGCGACTAGTCGCCCTCCGTACACGGGCGTCAGCGGTGGCCGTGAGGTTAAGCGCGGCTGGAGCCGGCGCTGCCTCGGCGTTGATGTAACTCCCGACGAGCTTGAAGGAGTCGACCACGCGTAAGGGCCGTTCCGCCAGAGTGAGCTGAGTAATGGCGGCGTGAAGCTCGTCGGTGAGCGCCCACCCCGCCACTTTGCCAGGGTGAATGCGTTGACCTGAGAATCGATCAAACTTGGCGGTTTCGTCAAGTGATTTCTGCAGCTCAGACGCGGTGTGGGTAGTGGAGTTGCTGTCGTCAACAAAGGTAGTGCTGAGTGATCGAGGAACGTATCGATGCTGTCTCTTTGTCCACACACACATGAGCAGCTTGATGTCGTCCAGGGACCATGAGCTTCCCTGGAGGTGACCGTTGGTCCTGGCCAAGTCCTTAGAGTACGCTCCGTTCATGCGGATGTAGCGTTTGTGGCGACTGTAGAAGTTTCGGCGGACAGTAACGATGTCTTGGGGGCACCCCGCGTGAAGCGCAAGGTTAAGGCAGATGTCCGTGATGAGGTAGTCGAAGCACTTCTGTCGGTCAAGGGCAGCCCCAGCTAAGGGCAGGAGTAAAGCCCTGGCGTGCTCGATGCGCAGGGCGAGAGAGGTGCTGACGTCCCCAATGGTAGCTTTGGGGACAGCGCCAAAGCTCGTGGCGTGGGTCCATCCTTTCCGCCAGTCCGTGAGGCTACGGTAAGAGAGAGAGAGAGAGAGAGAGAGAGAGAGAGAGAGAGAGAGAGAGAGAGAGAGAGAGAGAGAGAGGAGAGAGAGAGAGAGAGAGAGAGAGAGAGAGAGAGAGAGAGGAGAGAGAGAGAGAGAGAGAGAGAGAGAGAGAGAGAGAGAGAGAGAGAGAGAGAGAGAGAGAGAGAGAGAGAGAGAGAGAGAGAGAGGCAGAGAGGGATGAGGAGGAGGAGGAGGAGGAGGAGGAGGAAGATGCGCTCCGAAGCCACTGTTGGAGGCAGACGTTTTGCCTCAGCTCGCAAGCATCAGCTGGCGGTATCCTCTGAACTGCCCGCGTGTTCGCAATGTAAGTCCATCTGTCACCTTCTCCATTCACCCCCCTAAATCCTCCTCCTCCTCCTCCTCCTCCTCTTCCTCCTCCTTCCTCCTCCTCCTCTTCCTCGACCTCCTTCCTCCTCGTCTCCCTTCCTCCTGGTCCGTTCCATTCTTCGCCCCCACCTTTGGAATTCCTCCTCGCCCCATCTCCCTCGCTTGCTCCATCGACGTCGACATCAGGAAGAGGAGGGGTGCAAGTAGGAATGTCGGCCACAGGGGGGGCAGGAGAGGTGTAGAGGTGTAGAGGGGATTGGATGGAAAGCAAGAAGATAGGTCAATGGGGCGCAGTTGGAGCTGGCACGGGGCGCCTCCATGAGTGATGTCGCACTCGTGGCGCGACGAGCACCTCGGGTCGTCGAGGGTGGGTCGTCGTTGTCGTCGATGCCGTCGTCGCAGGCGCCACCAGACTCGTCGTCGTCGAGGCGAGGAAGGGAGAGAAATACGAGGAGGAGATTGGGGGAGGTCGAGGGAGAGGAGGTAATGCAAACGGAGCCGTGGAGGAGGATGGAGATGAATCGGAGATGATGCGAATGCAGTCCGGTGCGGCGTCATCGATGACATCGGCGATGCATCGGCGATGCGCGATCATCGGTGGCCGTCGGGCGGGGGTGAACACGTCGGTAGCGGCGGTGGCGTCGTGCATCGATGGTGTCGAGCGTCGATGGCGTCGGACCCCGCCCCGCTGCAGGCCGAGACGCGGACGCAGACGCGCCGGCGCCCGCGCCAGCGCCCGCGCCAGCGCCAACGCCCGCGCCAGAGGCAGCTGCAACGGCAGGCGCGCGGTGTCGTGCGGGTCAGGGGTCCGTCATCGTCGTCCTCCTCCCCCTTCCTCCTCCCCCATCTCCTTCTCCCCTCCCCCCCCCTCTGAAACTCCTCGTGGTGTTCCCCCCTCCACCTCCTGCTCCTCCTTCCCCCCCCCCGGCGTCTCCTCCTCCCCTCCTCCTTCCCCCCCTCCTCCTCCTCCTCCTCCTCCTCCTTCTTCTTCTCCTTCTCCTTATCGTTTCATCCTTCTACCTTTTCCCGTCCGCCTCCCTCTCCCACCAGCGCGGGCCCGAGGCGGAGACCGCCACGGAGAAGTCGCCGACCATCACCTCGGCGATCATGGCAGCGAGGGGCGAGGCCGCCGCGACGACGCATGGAGGACGAGGACGAAGACGTGGGGGCGGGCAGAAGGATGACGAGGACGAGGCAGTGAACTGACGGTGGGGCGACGAAGGAAGAATACGCGGGATGGAAACTGAACGGGATAGGGCATGGATGAGAAGGCGGAGAAACGCGAAGAGGAGGAGGAGGAGGAGGAGGGGGGTGAGGAGGAGGAGGAGGAGGAGGAGGAGGAGGAGGAGGAGGAGGAGTAGGAGGAGGAGGAGGAGGAGAAGGAGGAGGAGGAGGAGGAGGACGACGAACGACATCGGCATCGCTCCCCCTCCCTCACCGCCGCAGGCAGCGGCGACTCTGACGGGTTCGCAGTCGTGGAGGAGAACCTCGTGGATCCCGAGCTCGCGCTCGCTCGCAGGAACAGCTTGCTCGGTCACTGTCTCGACCAGCAGCAGCCGGCCAGGCGGCGGCGGCGGCGCCGCGCCCCCCCCTCGTCGCCACCCGATTCGGAGTGTGGACCAGTGAGCGCCCTCACTGGTTCGCCGAGCCCGCCGCCGCCGCCGCGTTCACCGAGTCGGAGCGCCTCGCCGCTTCCGCCGCAGGGTTCGCCGCTGGACGACGCCGACCAGGAGGAGTGGGACCTCGAGGCGCCTGAAGGCAGCGTGCAGCAGGAGGACGTCGCTGAGGAGCATGCGGAAGCGTTCGGCGATGACAGCGCGCCGCCAGCCAAGAAGAGGAAGCTGAAGAAGTCCAAGCGCAGCGGCGGCGGCGCAGCCTCCAGGAGGAAGAAGACGCGCCGCAAGGCCAGATGCGCTCGACGCAACCCCATACTCGACCCCATCGCCCGTCCGCCTGATGCCGTTGTGCAGGCGTCCGGGCGAGGGTCGGGTTCGGGCTTGCCGACGCGCGCCTGGAAAGGCGACGCAGCCGCTGGGTGACGGCGAGGCGGCGCTGGGTGGCGGTGACTACCTGCTTGGTGGCCACACGGCCGTGTGTGATACTGCCCCAGCAGATGATGCGATCGACTACAGCGGGCGCGGTGGGCCCCATCTCCCCAAGGCTGCCGTGGTCACCAACCCGCCGAAAAAGAAGCGGCGCAAGCACGGACGCATTGAGGCCCCATCTGCACCTGCGGTTGGGACTGCGGCTCCAGAGCTTGACTCGGACGACTTGCCCTTGGCCTCGCACTTGCCCGAGAAGATGACCGCGCCGAGCGACCACGGGTCCGAGGTGGCACCGCGCCCTTCACCGAGGCAGAACATGCAGAAGGGCGTCGACCCCGCTTCACGCCAGATGGCCCCGCCGATGGCGCCGCGCGAGAAGGTCCACATGCTGCAGCGCAGTCTCAAACATCTGGCGAAGGCCGCCTCCAGCGGCGCTCCGAGCGGGCCGTCATCGTCTGTTCCGCGAACGCCTGCATGTCGGATCACCTCTGAGGGGGCCGCGCGGGCGGATAGTTGCAAGTGGCGGTTGGGAGTTAGAGGAGGTGGAGGAGGAGGATGAGGAGGGGAAAGGGCTGCGGAGGAGGAGGACGAGGTGGTGGAGGAGGAGGCGAAGGAACGCATATGAGAAAAAACGAAGGCGAGGCTGGAGGGCGATGACGGATGTGATCGGAGGGGGAGGTGGTGGATGAGGAGGAGGAGGAGGCGGATGGGATGGAGGAGGTAGGTGGCGATGGGGCGGCGAAGGATGGTCGTGAAATTTCTATCAGACTCAAGCAGGAGCGAGGCCGAGACGCCAGAGAAGGACGTAGCAAGTTCAATCCAGGAGAATCTGGTGGACCGCGTGCGGCAGCTCGCCTCGACTGACATGCCGAAGTACACGAAGGCGAATCCTGACCAGCCAGGCGGCGGCGGCGGCGGCGGCGGTGGCATGGCGCCGAACCTCACGCCCGAGCAGAAGAAGTACTACACGGGCGACATGCAGTGCAAGGGCATCGTTGCGAAGGGCAACCTGAAGTTCACGATGAGGTCGGCGCTTGGGTAGCGACTACAGCGAGTGCTGGCAAAAGATGGCGACAAGAAAGCTGAATATGATAGCGCTGAAGACGTCGAGGCGTGGAAGGCGAACTGGGTGAAAGAGCAGCACAAGGGGGCCATCGTGCGTCTGAAGACGATCACGACGTCAGTAGACGATTCGTGGATCCGCAGCGGCACGGTCGTGTCATTCCTGAAGATGTGCTACTTGGAGGGAGGACCACGTGGACAGTGCGACCAGGAGACGATCAACCACTGCAGGGTCTCTGCCGAGCAGTGCATCGAGATGGGGTACCCTTTCTGCCAGATCGACCCATCAAATGGGGCAGTGAAATTCATGCACTTCGAGACGCAGTGGCAGGAGAAGTTCACCAAGCGCTGGGAGCAGCGCGAGGAGCAGCACGAGGGCGATGCGCCTGGTAGTGCGGGGGCAACTGGTGGCGGTGGCATTGACGACGACGGCGGCACCACGCCCAAAGACGGGAAGACTCCTAAGGGTGAGGTTAAGGATTCCAAAGGAGGCGACGGCGGCCCTAAACCTGAGACAACGCCTTCAGAAAGGCCCAAGAAGACGGTCGCAACGATTCGGCTCCAAGAAGCTCGCAAAGTTGTCATGAGCGCCCAGACTACGGTTTCGTCTGCCAAATCCATGGTGGAAGCCATTAGAGAGGATTGGGATAACGACGACGCCGAGTACGCTTGGGCCAGGACCCCTGCAGTCCGTGGGAAGCTCGAGACTGGGGAGAAAGCGATCAGCGACCTGGTGAAGACCAACGAGACCTGGAAGCAGCTCTCCCTCGGTACAGACTTCGCCAAGGCACCGCGTGAGAATGAAGATGAGGAGGAGGATGATGGAGGAGGAGAAGAATGATGATGAGGATGGAGGAGGAGACGAATGAGGCTGATGAGGATGAGGAGGCGGATGAGGAGCAGGGGAGGGAGGCGGAAGATGATGAGGAAGATGAGGAAGATGAGGATGAGGAGAACGAGGATGCGGATGAGGATGATGAGGAGGAGGGGGAGGAAGAGGAGGATGAGGAGGAGGAGGAGGAGGAGGACGACGAGGAGGAGGAATAGGATGACGATGATATCATTGAGGTGGATGATGAGAATGCTGTGAAAGTGGATGTGAACACGTGTGGATGAGGAAGCTGTGAATGTGAGAACGATAAGAAGACTAGATCGATCGAGCCTGGGTGATATCGATCCACCGTCATCGATGACATACCATCACCGTCATCGATGGCACATTTATGGTGTCATCGATGACTGACATCATCGATGCGTCATCGATGACGTCATCGATGACGGGCGTCATCGATGCGTCATCGATGGCGTCATCGATGATGCGCTCACCTTCTGCACCACCAGGTGAAGAAGGACTTCTCAGAGACCACGATCGAGGTCAACTGTGAGCCTGGCAAAGTCGCCAGCTTGAAGGAGCCGCTCGCCTGTGCGGGAGAGGGCGCACGTCCTCCGACATGTGTTGTTGCTGTATCCTCTGTCACACCCTCATGTTGTTCATCTTCTTGCTCCTCCTTCTTCTCCTCCTCCTCCTCCTCCTCATCCGTCCTTACCCTCCTCCTCCTCCTATCATCAGCTTCCTCCTGCTAATCCACCGCCTCTTCTCTTCCTCCTGCCCTTCCTCACCCACTTGATTCATCGCCCATCTCCTGCAACCTGTGACGGTTCTCTCATGCTGATGTCTGGTCTCATCAACCGCATGTGTGTCCATAACCTGGGGTGTATTGCCTCTGCTCGTGCATCCCCCACCTCCTCGCGCCGACGTCTCGATCCTGCGTGCGCCCCCCTCGCGCGCAGGAGATGGTCGAGAAGCTGGACACCCTCATCTCTACCACCATCAGCACGAACGATGTCCAGAAGAATAAGGGCAAGCAGGCCACCTCCAATCCCAAGAAGAAACCGACTCCCAAGAGAGCAGCCAAACCCAAAGCAGCTGCTTCTTCATAACTCAGTTCACCGTGTGAGGTTTGCTCTGTTGCGGGGGGATCTCTCCGTGACGCACGCTCGGGCACGCAGTGGCACCGCAGCTAATATCGGGGGAGTGATGGGGATGATGCAAGGTGGGGGTGGTGCTGGCCATACATGTGAAGCCTTAGTTGCGCGACGCCTGGTGCAAGGGGTGCGCCCTGGGCCATCGTGTCGCATCGGATCTTCCAGCGGTGTTATTGCCAGCGACCTGACTGCGCGCGCATAGAGTGCGAGAGCTGCGTTGCCGAGACGCAACAGTGGCACCCGCTGATACGTGGCATGCTACCGCGCCGCGTCTGGTCGGACACTTAACTGTTAGGCCCTGGATCGAGGGCTGGTGCTGCTTCGCGGGTCCCAGGCGGCGGTTCGACAACCGACGCAGTGGAGTCGTGAAATTCAGTCTGGAAACCATTGTGATTCGGAGAAAAAAAAAACGGTCTGCTGTAGTTTTTTCATGTTCTCTCGGAAAATCACTCCCTCGGGACCGATGACAGACCGATGACGGACCGATGACGGGCGTCATCGATGACATACCGATGACGTGGCCAGTTCACCCTATATATATACGAAAAACCACCGATGACATGCCGATGTCATCGATGACCCACCGATGGCGTACCGATGACGTACCGATGACGTTCCGATGACGCGCCGATGATATGCGTTTGGGCGCCCGAACGTGGTGCCGAGACCTTGCAGCGCAGCTTTTTGCAACGAGTTCCGTGGTAATGCCTTGACCGAGGGCGTTAGTGATGCAAAATCAGAACATGTCAGTGACATTTCTGCGCCAGCTGGCTTCTGAGTCTGCTGCCACCATCACCGTCGCGTTTCCCTCCCCCTTGCCTCAACGTACAATCATCAGTCACGCTCTCTCCTGCTCTCTCTCTGAGATTGACGGCGACTCATTCAGATGCACGATGTGCATCAGGGATCGAGAATACAGCGTTGGATAACTGGGATGGATGGTGGAACATGATATGATGGCGAATGGTTAAGGAAGGATGATGATGGGGGAGGCGAAGGATGAGGATGAGGAGGGGGGTGATGATAATGATGAGGGGTAATGACAGGTGACGTAACTGATAAATGACGGATGTCATTGTCTCAATTCGCGACGTTGTTATCTGCTGTTGGGCAACTGGTGTAGCTCTGTTGATACTTATGATCAAGGGGCGCGCCCATGGCGCCCAGGCGTCGAACTGCGTCGCACCCGTGCCCGCCCACGTACGGGCTGAGTCTGGTGGGGACTTGCTCCGTCACCTCCAGAAGCTCTTCTGCTACGGTCAGCTCAGTGCAACAGATTTCTGCGAGATCAGCTATCATGCGAGCAAAGCTGGTGCAACTGGTGATGTGAAGCGCTGGGGCCTCGCTCCACAACCGACCTGGAACACTGGGCATTATTCCCGTCATGTGGAAAAGCAGATCCGTGATCTCGGACTGGTTCAAGTTTCACCTGTCCTCTTGGACGTTCCTTGCCAGACTCGCAAGACTCGAGCTCGTTCGATCTCGCATGTTGGTGCACGCCCGTTCCACGAGTTGCTCGAGGTGGAAGTCCACGCACCACTCGTCGAATCCGAACTTCGACGCCGATGGGCTTCCACCGACTGGCCACCTGTTGTCCGAGACCACATCGTGGTCGAGTCAGCCGATCCGAACGACTTGGTCATTCCGATTGGTGTCTACGTAGATTCTGCCCAGTATGGCGGTGCTGCGGGAGCTGGAAGGTCAAAATCTATTCTGGTTATTTCGATCGTCAACATGATCACTAACCAGCGCCACGTCGGAATCGTTTTTTTTTTTTTCGAAAGCATGTGCACTGTCGTTGTGGGTGCAGAGGGCACTGCAGTTATGTTCGCCTTTTCATTTTTTTTGCGGTGGTCTCTGGATGCACTAGCGGCTGGCATCTATCCAAACCTTACTTGGGATAATGCCCGCTGGCCTGACACAGAGTCATCCAGGCGAGGCCTGGGTGGTGCACCATTGGGATTCAAAGCGGCGTGCTGCTACATCATGTGCGACTGGGAGGGCCTTGCCCAGTTCTACAACCTTCCCAGTTGGAACTCGGCGAAGTACTGCTGCCCCCTCTGCGATGTGAGCTCGGAAAATATGCACTCATACAGGACTGCGCTTTTCGTCGCGCAGGCGTCGCAATATGTGATGTGATGATCATGTCAAAATGGATGAGGAAATTATGTGCACGCAAGAAGGGCTGTCTATAACGAGGTGGGCTGGGCGGGTGGAATGATGTCGTCTTCGATCGTCGTCGCCGTCATCGTCTTCGATCGTCGTTTCCGTTTTCGATCGTCGTCGTCTTCGATCGTTGTCGCCGTCATCGTCACTTTCGGTCGTCGTCCCCATCGTCGTCACCTCCTCCTCCTCCTCCTCATCCTTGTGTTCTCGTCATCGCCATTGTCGCCGTGGTCGTCGACAATCGTCTACCGCAATTGCGGTGCAAGATAGCGGCGCCAGCCTTCTCCTGGAGGATGACAATCCTCCTTGGGACGATCGCGATGAGGGTGATCACCTGGACGCGACTCGGCAAGCAGAACTCTGGATTTATGTGCGTTCAGATGAAGAGAAGACGCGGCTCTAGGATGCTGCCGGCATGTTTTTCGACCGTCGGAAAAGCAAGGGCCGTGGCCTAACCGTGGGCCATGACATCGAATCGCTCAATATCTATAGCGCCCCCCTCAGAAAATACGACACTCTGATACCCCAGTCTGGCCTAGAAGACGTGTGTTCATATGCTGCGGTATCAACCCCGTGCTGGCTGAAATTCTTGGCGCTTCGCGTTCCCTGTCATCTCATCCACGTAGTTTGCCAGTGCGACTGCATGACACGATTCTGTGAAACGCTCCAGTCCACTGCTTGGGGCCAGCGCGTGGCCCGTAGATCCGCTGTTTGGGTCCTCCCGTGGCCTTGCTGATGTCCTCCTGGTGATATGTTTGGTGGTCCGCGGGGGCTCAGGTATATATGTTGAGTCGTTTGCGGAAACTATCAGGGCGAATCCAGCATGGCGAGACGTCGATGTTAGTTTGATGTCTGTTCCTTGGAAGCCCAACTGACCTAATACGCCAACGGTAATGTATTGATGTGTGTTTCCCTCGTGGGGATTCTTGGGCAATCCGAAGTCGCGAACCAAGCCGTGCACGTCCATGGGGGGGTTGAGATGCGAGATTTCCGAAAAAAAAGCCGCACGGTTGAGCCCTGTCTCCTAGACCCCTTACGCCCTCAAGGGCAGGTTGGATTCTGGAGGCCGTCTAGGTCAACGCTCACCACGTTGCCGAATGCCGTCTTGGAGCAAGGGATCGGCGTGTCAGTTGCAAAATGTTTTGGTATCGATTTTCTTCACACTATTGCTCTTGATGTAATTGCATCTGTTGCCTCTGCGATCATATGGGCACTTGTCGAGTCAACCGTGTTCGTTGCCCGTGGAACAAATCAGGACACTCGGTGGTCTATTGGATTCGCACGCCTGAGCGTGCTTCTGGGCGATTGGTACACGAAAGAGAAAAACGATGGGAGAACCCCGAGTCAGGTCGACGCTCTCGTTCCCACAATGTTCGGCAAGCCGCTCAAACACACATGCAAACTAAAGGCTGCAGAGACAATGGATCTGTTTCGTTTTTGTGCGGAGGTTCTGATGCCAACCTACTCAGGCAACTTATTCCGTGGTGTTGCGCTCAAGAGGAGCACCGATCTCCTGCTCGAGTGGTTTGTTGAACTGGCTAATAGTCCAGACACAGTATGCGACGACACATGTGATCGACTGGAACGTTTAACTTTGCAGCATCTTCTCAGTCTCAGGCGTGCAGGGATCCTTCGGAAGCCGAAGCACCACTTGTTCTGGCACATGAGCAGAAGGATATCGGTTGAGTGCTCCCCCCTCTCCTCCTCAACCACTTCTTTCCTTCGACCTCTTCCATCGCCTCCGCCGCCAATCCACCTATCCGCCCGCTCCCTTCCCCCGTCGCTAGAAATGCCGCGCGATGCTCCCTGGCGATGCATCGGCGACGCATCGGCGACGGCTCGACGATGCATTGGCGGTAAACTGGAAACAGGCAGACTAGCGGATGGAAGCGCGCCTCGCACGATGATCTCCGCGAGGTCGCGCCTGGCAGTCTGGTGGGGGGGCGGCGGGGGTGGGGGGGGGCGGCGGTGGCGAAGGGCGAGGCTGGTGAGAAAGCGTTCCCCTTCCTTTTCATTAGTAATACAACAGTGCGTGGATACAGGCGGTAGCAAATGAGACGCAACACGCTGGCACGCATAACATCCATGAGCAATGTCGCAACATCTCGCAATGCCTCCTCCCCACCCTCCATGCCCTTCACGAACAGCCTGAACTATGCGGACACGTGACAACAAAGAGCGCACCATATATAAACAGCGAGCAATGGCAAAGTAATGATATGGCAGGGCAAATAGCATTCGCATCCCAAGGACACGTATTATGGGACATCCTCGTATCTATGCTACTTGGAAAGACGAAACGCTCAACGGTCTCCTGGCCAATTTGGCTGAAGCAAGCCACGCTCTACAGTTCGAGCGCGGCGTGTTCCTTCGCCTTGGCCTCCAGGTGGCGCTCGGCATTGGCGCTGGCCGATCTTCCTGATGGTCTATGTTATTTTTCTCGCGGTGCTGATTGCAGTCCCTATCAGTGCGACCCCCGACCCCGCCATTCCAGAATGGGTCACGCAGCTGGCATCGACGAACGCCGACCAGACGCGCTGGGGTCAAATGCAGTTCGTTGCGCAGATCGTGCCTGGCTTGCTTCACTCAGGCTGGAGAGTGGCATAAGCTCATATCAGATGCTCCTGTTTGTTGTCGATGGTCCGACGAATCGTCGTCGCAGAGGTTGGATTCGCCACGGAAGTCTTTGCACTCGCATGGGCGCGCATCTGACGAGCATATGCATATGCCACGACCCGCCCCTCCCAGGGAAGTTCTCCAGGGACCTGGACTTCGCTCACATCTCCAGTGGGCGGGACAGCCCAGGCAAAGCTATGTTGCGAAAAGGGTACAGAGCGGCGGCCTTTGACATTGTGAACCATGTGTCCCTAGACATCACTACGTGTGCGGGGATGCTGTGGTGTGCAATCCTGTGCTGCCGTGTGCGTTCGAAAGGGCTTGTGCATTTCGGCGTAGACTGTCGAAGCAATGCTTGGATCAGCCGATGGCAGAGTGGCAGGACGTCTGACGACCCCGTTGGGGACGACTCGTATTTGCTCTCCAACATCGGGAACGCCATGGCGTTGTTCGTGAGTTGGGCGTGCACGCATTTGAGCATGCAAGGCGTTTACATTTCAATAGAGCAGCCAGTGTGCTCAATTTTAAGCATCACCCTGCTTTCCTCTCGCTGAAGAAGCGAGTTCGTATCAACACGCTGTGCACTTGGTTGGGTGCATTTGATCGCTCTCTGCCAATCCCTAAAGCAGTGCATGTCTTTACTTGCGCTTCGCGCCAGCACTTCTGGATCATGGCGTATGGCTGGGTGCGGGCCGACGCCGAAAACCGAGGAATAGAATTGAGCTCCAGGAACCAATTGCCTGCTCACACTCACGTCCAACGTGGGATGTGGATACCACTGTCCCGCTGGACGTTGCGAAACGTCTTTTGCGGCGCGACATGCCGAAGAGGGCGCCTAATAAGAAGCGCCGTGATGGCGTTTGGCGAATGGATGGTAGTTTTGTGGTGGGAGGTGCAGCGTTGAGAGGCACTGGCGCTTACCCGAGGGCGCTCGGAGAGAGCATGGCCAGGATGGCCATTCATTTCTTGGGCGACGGCACGCCCTGATTCCTTTGTGGTACACGGAGGGGATGACGAGGGGCACAGAGTGAGGGGTGATTGTTGTGCCAATTCACACTTTGTGGGACACGATCGTCCCTGCGCATGTGAGCGACGTATGACGTCGTGAATTAGTTTTCTAGCTGGCGTGTGTAAACATGTGGCTCGCTGCAATCAGTTCCAGGGACTGTCGGGAATTGAACTCTTGTCTCCTGCCGTCATCCTCCTGATCCTCAACATCTTCCTCCTCCTCCTCCTCCTCCTCCTCCTCTTCCTCCTCCTCCTCCTCCCCCCTCCTTCTCCGTTCTCATCGCTCTCATGTGTTAACCCCCTACCTGCCAACGCAACTCGATCATCACTTCTACTTCTGTGGCAACCTGCTCACGTCTACCATTCGGTCTACCCCTCCCCCCGACACTGCAATCCATCGGCGCGTAGTTGGATGCATCGGCGTTGCGTCATCGATGCGTCATCGATGCGTCATCGATGAGTCCGGCGTGGATGCGTCGGCGATGCGTCGAATACGGCGGGCGCGTGACTGGCGACCGACGACCAATTACAGACTACCACGACGACGGCGACGACGACGACAGTCGGTGACGACGACAACCACGCCCACGAAAAAAACATCCCCCGTTAAGAAGCCGACGTCGGCGATCTCAATAATGGAAATGCGTTCTTCCTCAATCATCTGTTGGGCTGGAGGCTCGCGTGGACCCGTTTGTCCTTAGACGTACGTTGGGCTCGAGGCTCGCGTGGTGAGTTGCTCGTTTCTCTACGCGCGGCGAGCCCGCGAGACGCGCCATGTCTTTCGGAGGCAGCCCGAGCTCCGCGAACTGGAACACCTCTCCAGGAAGCACGAAGAACGCTTACATCATGCATTGCTACGTGCGCAGTGCAACACCTGGATCAAGCTGAACGCTCAGAAGACGAAGCCCCATGAGGTCAATAAGCCGACCTTCGAGGAAGTCGCCCAAGAGATCATCTACAATATCGAGTACGTCACGGCTAAGAACATCCTGGTTGAGTTCAAGCACCGCTTGAGCGTTTTCGAACAGGAGGACGACAAGGATATCATCTTGCACAGGTGCTCTGCGCAGCAGCCTCGCGGCGATCCTCTGCAGGGTGATGACCAGGTCTTCTACTTGACGTGGCTCGTGGCTTGGACGAGGAACAGCGGCGTCGTGCTGGACAAGGCTGCCGAGGAAGGTCTCCGCTCACAGGAGGAGCCGCTCCTGCGCTGGGTGTACATGGGGCCATCGGACCCGACGAACCTACTATCGGTGCTGGTCTACATCGAGCCGTGCAACCATTGGCAAGAAGTGTGGCTGCCAAACCGTCAGCTCACCACGAACGGGCAGTTCCGCACGACGGTCAAGGACATGAAGATCACCATCATGAGCCACTTCGAGGCTGTGAAGGTGAACAACAACTTTACCCTGGAGTTCTCGCCGAACCACATCGAGATCCGCCGTTGCGCGGGCAGCCTCCCTGTGGGCGAAGCGCTCTTGGACGGCGATTTCGTGACGGATAACGAAAGGTGGTATTACGTGACGGCTGACAAGATGGTCCAAGAGTTAAGGGCCTTGCAGGCCGCGAAGGAGGATGTCCAGTGATGCCGCAGACTATGTCCTCCAGTGAATATGTGCTGCATGCAGGCTCTCGCATTCTTTCAAGCTGCACCTTTGGCAGCAACATCTTCGGCTGGGTTTCCAGCTGCGGGCAGTGAGCCACTCGTGTCGCGAGGCGCTTCAGCCCAAGTAACTACAGGAGGGAAGGAAGGAAGGAAGGACGGAAAGGGAGAGCCAGTAGAGGCAGACGGGAGGGCGAGCCAGGAGAGAGCCACGCGTGTCGTTTCAGCCCAAGCAACTACATGACCAGAACGTTTTTAGCCGAGAGCCAGCCGCAGCCAATCGTGCGAGGCGCCAGTCGCAGCCAACCGTGCGAGGCGCCAGTCGCAGCCAGTGCACCGTGCGAGGCGCATGGCGGAGCCAGTCCGGTGTCGAGCCCGACAGTCCTCGAGGCAACGCGCCCCTCCTGAGCCACCTCCTCATCATCCGTATCTTCGGGGCCATCCTCCCCGACAGTTGTTCGCAGCACGCTCCCTCCTCGATTTGCGTCGCGTTGGATGGAGGAAGCTTCACTTCAAAATGGAGCCCTGGCCACCGAGTTCAATTGCATTGACTGGATTGCACCATCTCAACGGATCGACGGCGAGTTGTTTCGCCCACCACTTTCCCTCCCCCCCCAAAGATCTCAGCGTGGGAGTTCAGTTGCATTGATTGGCTTGCGTTGCATCACGGACCAGCTCAATGGATCGATGGCGGCTCGCTTCAAATACCCACCCGACCCCCATTCGCGTCTACGCAACGAAGAAAACGACGAGTGACAGAGAGAAAGGGAGAGCGAGAGAGAGAGAGAGAGAGAGAGAGAGAGAACGCCAAACCCAAAATACTGAAATCAAACGAGCGTGCATCAATTGAAAACGCTGAGATGCGCGATGGCGGTCTAGCCGCTTTGGCTCGAGTTTGGAGCTTCCTCGAGCCTAGTGGTTGTGGCATCTCGCCTCACCCCGAGAGTATGGCATCATTGTACATGCCGCCGAGGCTCGTCCTGCAGCTCAAGGTCACGGGGCTTCTTGACAAGTTGTCGCCGCGCGAAGTCATCAATCGCATCAGGTCCGATTCGAATGGCTGGTGCCGAGAGGGGGTCGAGTGGGCGTGGAGTTCTGCAACGACGGATCCTGAGGACGTCCCAATGACCGACACTGCTGGTCCTGAGGATGGTCCTGACACGGGCCACGAGGACAGACACGGCGCGGCGGCTTCCAGCGACCCCTACGGCGGTGGCGTGAACGTCGACTACGGCCCTGGTGCGGACAGCGCTGACACTTACAAGACGAAGGAGTTCTGGGAGTATTGGCAGTCGTGGACCGACCATGAATTGGTCGAGTACGCTAAGAAGAAGCGTCTCGATGAGGCGGACAGCGACGACGAGATCGACGAGAACTGGTCGCTGCAGCAGTTGGTGGACTACTTCAACAATAAGCACGCAGCCCAGGAGGCCCAGCATGCAGAGGAGCAGCGCGCGAAGGAGGCGGCACAGCAGGCAGAGGAGCAGCGCGCGAAGGAGGCGGCCCAGCAGGCAGAGGAGCAGCGCGCGAAGGAGGCGGCCAAGCAGGCAGGGGAGAAGCGCGCGAAGGAGGCGGCCAAGCAGGCAGAGGAGAAGCGTGTGGAGGAGGATACCTCGGACAGCGACGACGAGATGCAGCCGAACTGGAACGCCTGGCAAGTGGTGGCGCACATCAACGCCAAGCACGCCCGCGCGGTGCAGCTAGACAATGACGAGCTCAGGCGCATCTACGCTAAGCTGGACGCCAGGCTCAAGCTTGTCGAAAGCTTGTCGACGGACGGCCTGATGCACGTGCAGCGTGGCACGGCGCCTCCACAGGACCCAGCCAGCCTACAATTCACCACCGCACAGACACAATCGATGTGTAATCGATGCGTCATCGATGGCGTCATCGATGCGTCATCGATGACGTCATCGATGACGCGTCGATGACATTCCGAAACAACCTATGACGAAACCTCACGACGACGACGACAACAATCAACGATAAAACGTCAACGAGTGACGACCTACGAGTGACGAATGAATACGACAGATTGACAGCGACGACCGGTGACAATCGCGGATGTCGACGTCGACGCCCCACGAATCGGACAGACCTCGAGGAAGAGGAGGAGGAAGAGGAAGATGAGGAATGAGATGAGGCGCAGGAGGAGGAAGAGGAGGAGGAGGAGGAGGAGGAGGAGGAGGAGGAGGAGGAGGAGGAGGAGGCAGAGGAGGATGAGGAGAAGGGGGGAGGAGGAGACGGAGGAGGATGAGAAAGGGAGGAGAAGAGGAGAGGAGGAAGGAGGAGGATGAGGAGAGGAGGGAGGAGGAGGAGGACATCTTCCTTCTCCTCCTCCGCCTCCTCCTCCCCCTCGGCATCATCCTTTCCTCCTCCTCCTCCCCCTCCTCCCCTCCTCCTCCTCCTCCTCCTCCTCCTCCTCCCCCTCCTCGTGCCGCTCCCCCAGGAGGCGCGCGGGGCGACGCGGCCCTCCTGAGCGGGTGCGGTCGCGGCGCAGCGGACGTGCGCGTCCGCTGGATGCGAACCTCCACCTCCTCCACCTTTTGCTGCTGCTGCTGCCGCCGCTGTCGCTGCTGCTGCGCTTCCTCCTCCTCGTCCTCCTCCTCCTCCTCCTCCTCTCTCGCCTCCTCCCGCTCTCGCTCTCTCGATCCTCCCCGTCGTCGTCGTCCTCCTCATCGCCCCTTCCCCTCCTCCTCCTCCTCCCTCCTCCTTCTCCCTCCTTCTCCCTCCTCTCCTCCTCCTCGTCCTCCTCTCTCTGCCTAACCTCCGGTCATCCTCCTCCTCTTCGTCCTCCTCCTATTCCCTCCTCCTCTCCTCCTCCTCATCCTCCTCCTCCTCCTCCTCATCCTCCTCCCTCATCCTCCTCCTCATTCCTCCTCCTCCTCATCACTCATCATCATCCTCCTCCTCCTTCACCCTCCTCCTCCTCCTTCTCCTCCTCCTCCCCCTCCTCCTCCTCCCGCGTCAACTTCACCCTCGAACGTCACCCCTCTCCTCCTCCTTCTCCTCCTACTTTTCCTCCTCCTCCTCCTCCTCCTCCTCATCGAATCATTATATTATTCCCCTTCCCTGTCTTGTTCCTTATCCTTTTTTTCATCGTTATCTTCCTCTCCTCCCTCTCCACCTTGATCCTCATCCTCTTCCTCCTCCTCCTCCTCCTCCTCCTCCTGCTCCTCTTCCTTCTCCTCCTGCCTGCTGCTGCCTCTGCGCCCCCGCTCTCGGCGGACGGCGGCCTCGCCCGCGGAGCCGTCGACGGAGCGGTCCTGCCCCTGGGCCCCTCTCACGGCGGCGGCGCGGAGGTGGGGCCTTTCTCAGCCCAGGCACGGTGGCGGGATTTGCCGAACAGGCTACTTACCAGATGTCGCGCGCGCCGCGGGGCACGATCCACGTGAGAAGTGTGCCGAAACCATATTGCGCGCAAGTTTACAAACACAAACGCAACTTGAGAGAGAACATTTGAACATATAACACATCAGGTGCATCTACGTATGGTTTATCATCAGGTACAAAAACATCAACGCTTATTATAAGCGTCAACGCTTAAACTAAGCGCCACGCTTATTTAACCTTCGAACAAGCAGCAAACCTTCGAACGCTTATTTTAGCAAGTCTCGGCCCTGGGGGGCACCCTATTGGAGCGACGAGGCAGCTGTCAGCGGCTGGCCGCCCGCGCTACCAAAGGTGCGGCCCCCTGGGCCAACTTATCCTTGTGTGGCCTTTAACTGCATCCCTGGTATCCCCGGCACGCTGGCAGTCGCTACATGGCTTGCGCCGCGGGCGGGCCGATGGCGCCTGTCGCATCTGACCCATTGCAGGCTTCGCCTTCCTTGGGTTCGCCCCGCTCTCTTCTCTCAACACTGAGCAGTGGTTAGCTGCGACCCTGGATCAACTCGGACCCGCAGTCCCCGCGGGTGCGTCGGCCACCGCGGCAGCGGCGCTGCCAGAACAAGTGCCTCAGCGGGCTGCAGCCGGCCCACCCTGGACTGCGCCGATAGAGGGCGGGGAGCTCGACAGATCGGACCGCGGCGCGGGGGATGGGGGCCATTCAATGCAGGAACGGGGGGCCCAGACTGCGGTTCCCGCCCTGTCCCCCCCGTCCCTGCTCCGTCCCCGCCCCCCCCCGCTCTGCCCTTCCCCCCCCCGCTCGCGGGGCTGACCAGGAACCTGCGCTGACGGCGATAATAATACCTCACTCATTGCGGCTGTTAGCTGCGACCCTGGTTCCCCGCGGGGAACGGCAGATACGACGGGTAAGACAGTGCCCCGACGAAGACCGCCTATCCGTATCTCATGCGGGCTGCTGTCGTGCCCCTGGTTCTCATACCCGGGCCTCGGCCTTCCCCCCCCCCGCCTGTTGGGCCCGTGGCGCCCCCGCCGGCCCTCCCAGCGGGTCCTTCCCTGTCAGGGCGGCTGCCTGGTCCCCGTCCCCCTGGATCGCGGGGGCCGGTCGTCCTGCGCAGCTCCTCCCTGGGTTCCCCTGCCTCGCTGGCGATGTTCATCCCCGCCAGCCTAGCTTTTCTCACGCAGTGCATCAGTCGGCGACCTTTGTGCAGCTGATGGAGAGGTTGGCCCTTTGGGAACTCAGGGCCTTCCTCGTTGTGCACGGGGTGGTGGACCTTGGAGCCCCGCGCCGCTTCCGAGTGGTTCAGCCTTCGCAGTCGCGGCCGCTCCCCTGGGCCCCTCCCATCCACCAGGCAGGTTCGCGACGTTCCTCGGCAGCTCAGCCCACCTTGCTCGCGCACGCCGTTGGGGCGACCCTGGGCTTGGCGCCCCACTGGCGGCTCGCCCATCGCCCACCTCGCCTGAACGCCCACCTGGCATGATGGACACGCAGTCATCGGCGCACTCGCCCTTGCGCCGCTCGAGTGGGCTTTGCCTCGCGGTACACCCCTAATTCCGTTGCATTTTGCTAGGCCGCAAGTGCCCGAGCTTCCCTGGACGCCCTCAGCCCGCCAGCTTCCCCGCGCAGCCCCGCAGCCGCTTGGTGAGTGGGCCGGCCGGCCTGCGGCGCTATTAGTAGTTAGTTAGGCCGCTTCCGTGTCCCGGAACGCTTCTGATTCCGCTTGCGCTCTCGCTGGCGGACGTGACCGAAAAAGTAACTCCACCAGTTCCGTAGCCCCCCGGCTCAAGCCGCCCTGGCTCAAGCCGTCTAGCGGGCAACCCTGCTCTCGAAGGGGCGCCCGGCGCGCCGCCGGGCCGCCGCGGCCCCCCCGCGCGCCCGCGGCCCCCGGGGCCCCGCCTGATATCTGGCCGCCCGCGCTTGCGGCCCAGCACCCAGCGAGGCGCCCAGCGCGATGGAGGAGGGGGTCACCGATCCCGAGATCGATCGGGGTGGCGACAGTCGGGGGGGGTCCGTCCACCCCATTTGACCCCACCCCCTCGCCGATACCCCCCGGACAACCATCGCCTCCAGACCGCGGGGGGGACCAGACCGACTTCAGGGCGATCGACCTCTCGGCAGATCCCCTGATCGGACCCATGGACCCCAGTGGAGACCTTGTTGACGCCAGGGAATGCTCGACACCCAGCCGAGAAGAAGTCATGCAACGACGGACAGACCCGACCGACCCAGCGAGACTAGCGGACGTTAGCCGCAACCCTGGTAACCCTGGCAGCATCGGCGCACAGGACAGCGCCCCCCCCACCACCCCCTACCTGCGATTCCATCTCCCCGACGCTCCCGCTCCTGCCTGAGGCTCTTCCACTTGCCCTTTCTCCGGGGGGGGCTCGCCCAACGGCGCCGACCATGCCGACGCCCATTCCACTGTGGGCTCCGGCCCCAGCCTCAGTCCCAGAACTCCAGGAACGGTGGGCGCCACGGCCGCCCAGTGCGGCCCTGGGCCCTCTCGTCCTGGGTCTCCCTCGTCGCCCGCGGACGACCCCAGTCGGTGCGTCCTCCAACGCTCGGAGCCCGCCGCCCTCCTCAGTATCCGTGGCGGCCAGCTGACCACTGCCCGTGAAATATGGCCCGTTAGGCCAGAAGGAGGCGCCCCGTTGTTAACGCCAGCTGGCGTTCGAGATGAGACAGGGACCGACAGACCAGAGGGGAGCGGTGCCCCCGCCCCGCCCGCGGCCCCAACGGGCGCGGGGCCCGCCGGGCAAGGGGGGAGTGGAGACGCCGCCGTTCCGCTCGGAACGGCAGCCTCTCCGGACTCCAATCTCTCGCAGGATTGTGTCCTCCCCCCCGTATAATGTCACTTGGTTCCCCCAGTCCATGTCGACTGGGGGCCGGCATCGCCCTCGCCTTCCAGCCCGCTTCGACAGGGGCGGGATGGTCCCAGGGACCAGACGAAAGCGCAGTGGGGCCCCCCCAGGCCGCGCAGCAGCTCACTGGCGGCGCTCCTCCGCCGGGTCGCGCCCCCCCCCCCCCCGCCCGCAGGAGATCCTGGCGCTCGTGCCCTCCAACGTCCGAGCGTCGGCGCCCTACCAGGAGCCTCGGAAGTACACTCGGATGCACAAGTTGAAGTAGGGCCCGTTAGGCCAGAGGAACCCGCCACGGTCGCTCACTCGGAGTCACAAGTTGGGATAGGGCCCGTTAGGCCAGAAGGGAACGTGGTTTCGATATTATCGAGCTTCCCAGTTGAAATAGGGCCCGTTAGGCCAGATGCAAATCGTGGTGTCTCGAGCCCTAGCTCCCTTCCCGACGACTGCCCAGAGCGCGGGCCCCTTCAGCGCTCCGCAGCAGCGACCTACGACCACCCTGGGGGCAGACTAGAAAGACGCGGCGCCGAATTACCCGCGCAGCGGGGACTCCGACACCCCCATGAGACCGCGCCCTGGATCGGACTGTGGCGCATCGGCGGAACTTCCACTCCCGATGGGCATAGCGGGACCGCCGCCCAGCTCGCCTGACGTGGTAGTCACGACCCACCGTGCTCCAGCAGGGACACACCGCCGCTTCGTCGACCCAGCGGAACCCCAGGTCAGGACGACTCCTCCCCGATGGACGTGGACGGGCCCACCCTCTGCTTCTCCGGCGCGACAGCGCCCGGTAGCAGCAACCATGGTAGGCCGACCACTGGAGCGACGGACGCGACTAGTACCCACGGAGGCCTCGAACTGCCGGCCAACGAGGGGCCCAGCTCAGACAGGGACTCCGCTGGAACAGCAAGGCCTAATAGGAACAGTCTTGCCACAAATGCCCATGGAGGAACGCCCCCCTACGCCCTACCGACGACTACCCGCGACGACCCAGTGACGACCACAGCCGATGCCGCCGGTAGAGGCAGTCACGGCAGCCCTACCCTGGACTCCGCCGCAGTCACGCGGGCCGCTTCGCGGTCGCCCGCAGCGGCAGCTGCGGCAGGCGTGGCGGCCGCCGCCGCCGCCGCCGTTGCAGGCCAATCTGCGGCACTCTCCTGGATCAGACACCCGCGGGGGGTCCCGATCGCCGCTCTCCTGGGGCAGACCGGCCGCCCGCGCCGCGCGAGCGCCCCCCCACTCCGATCAAGATCAGTCGCCCATCGTCCCAGGGCGGGGCGAAGACGCTCCCGCGATCTTTTCCCCCCACGCTCCCCTCGCTATCCGGCCTCCCCCCAGTCCCCCCTTCCCTTCCCCATCTCTTCGGACTCGCAAGAGGGCGGACCGCGCCCTCCTGCCGCCCCCCGGGGAGCCCCCCCATGAGGAAGGCCCCCCGGACTACCCGCAGTCCCCCGACTGGCCCCCCCCACACACGGCCAGTGGGCCACCGACGGCAGAGGGGAAACCTCAGACTCCGAACCAGGTAGCGACGCTCTGAACTCCAGGAGATTGCAAGATTGCGCCGACGCCCACGCGCGGTGGATGGAGCTCAGCGCGCACCCCAGGTCCGATTGGCCCCAAAGCCGAGACAGCGACGGCCCAGCCTGCGGCCCCCGGGTTGCGGACTACAGATGCACAGGAAGAGGGGGCACCCCAGGGGCCCTCCTGTGGAACTAGAACTACCATTTCGTACAAGGTCCCTGGAGGCAGCTCGATAGCAGGACTAGCGAACGCTCCCTCGTCCAAATCCACAACCTTGAAATGCTAGTGCACCACTGCTGGAACCGTCGCCGCCCCGGCCACCCCGGAGCACGCCCAAGCTCCCCGTTGCGGTCGACGCCCCCCGACCCACGCGACGGACTACCTGCCCCGGCCCGAGTGGCAGCCGCAAGCACCTTGACGCTGATGGACCTGGCCGGACTGGTTCGGTCAATCATTGGGGCCGATCACGAGGGTAGGCTAGGAGGAATTCGGCCGGACCCGGTGCAGACACTTGCCTTGCGGTTAGCGTGCATCACTCACGACCCCCTGATACGTGACAGGAGCCGCGACATTGACAATGCTAGCCCGATGAAAATGCAGCTAGCGCGCCTGGAATACGACGCCACGGCGGCAGCTGCGCACTACAGTGATATAGGCCTGGCAGAAGCAGGCAGCACACTACCAGACACTCTGCTGGCCCCCACCCGACGGCGGCACGACCCAGTCCCCAGAAATATGTCTGGCCCAGGCAGACTCGATGGAACGATCGACTCAATGGACGACGAAATACGGTCTAGGGCACACAGGGTAATGATACACGAGCACAGAAACAACATTGTCCATTTCCCCGACCACAGCAACATGAGGGACTGGGCGAACACCTGCGGGATTTTCAATTCTCGAGGAGACGACGCACTCTCGCTCGGGCAAGAGGAACGCCCCCCTGGACCCATCCCCTGGGCCACCCCTGCCCTGGACAACACAGGTATACCCCGCGGGCTTGGTATACAGGGGGCATCGGTTATAGGTGGCGACTCCTCCAGCAACTTGTGGCCATGGAACGCGGCTGCACACCGTCTTCTTTTAGAACAATTCTTCTGCCCCACCATCCGCTGCAGCTTCTTCGGGACCCGGCAACTCAGGGAACCCAGCGGCCCCCGTTCCTGCATCGCTTGCCGACGGTTGGCCACGCCCTGGAGCCCAGTGGGCAACTTTTTCGCGGTAGACGTCTATTAGCCACCGAACCGCCCATTGGACGCAGTAGGGCAAGACCTATCCTTCCAGCTGGCCAGGGTCGGAGCCAGATACGCCCCGATAGCAGAACACCTGTGCACTCCGCGAGCCGGGTCAGGATGACCTACCCCATGGAGGCCGCGGAGGCGGTGCGGGGCGCGCTGCCGGCCAGCGCAAGGCGCGAGGGTCGCCCCATGCATGCCCAGATGGGGGCTGGCAGCTCCGTGGGCAGGTCAGTCGTTGAGGCCGCCACAAGAAGGTTAAGATCTGATCAGACCACTGGGGCAAGGAGACTGAACGCCCATTCCCCCACGCAGGGCGCCAGCCAGACCAGACCCAGGCAAGACACCAGCCCCGCCCGCGCACAGGCCCCCCCCCCACAGACAGCGCCAGCCAACAGGAACAACCGACAAGACGACGACCCCGAGCTCAGCGGCGACGAGCAGAGGCGCAGCGCAGCCCTCACCAACGAGGTCAGGAGAATACGCGAGCATGTGGCCTCCGATCGGGCGCCCCCAGGCATGACCTGGAGCAGCATCCTGGTCCATTTTATTTGGGACACCGCCACGGATCAAGGCCGGAGAGTACTGAGGCGAATCTTCAGAGTCGCAGGGATGGGCAGCAGCGTCATAGACGCCGCGGCCGCTCGATGGAGCGGACAAGTAACGCGCTCCTACCAGAACGCCCAGGTCGTTATCGCGGACAACGCGAGAATAATAGCAGGTGGGCCACCAGCATCCCGCACCGACGCCCCCCTCGCCGGAGGATACATTCCTCCCAGACTGCAGGAATTCATGATGGAATGGCTCGACCCGCACGGCACCTTCAGAGCAGCATCCTATCGGGTTACAGGCGGGCTGTGGAGACAGGCTCGATAGGCAGGCGGACAAGCAGCAATGAATAGCAGGACCCTCCGCGCCCACGCAGGGCACCGCCCCTCCGCAGAAGAATATCCGGAGCCACTGACCCGACCCACCATGACGAACAGTGAACCGCCACCCCATGGCACGCCGACATCAGACAGTTACTGGGCAGAGGGCCCATCACTAGCCCCTTCGCCACGTCACTGCGAGCCCTGTGCCCCGACGACGGCTCCAGAGACGAATACCTGGATCGGGCCATCTTCCTTCTCGACGCCAGGCAGCGAGACGACGAGCAGAGCGGTAGGCGCACCTCCCGCACCCCAGAAGACAGGTCTTCCACCAGTGGTGATCAGGCGCAAACCCTGGCCCACGGGATGCTGATCGACGACGACCCTGGGAGAGAACCTGGCAGCTGGATTTCACGTGCCATGTGGCTCTGCCTGGCCACCCCCTACCTTCCTCTGCTCCGACCCGTACCGCAGGCAAGAGGCATGGACCCAAGACCATGCGAGGTCATCACCAGATGGCTCCCCCTGGCAGGGATGCACACCCCAGCTGACCTAGTCCTCCGACTCAGAGCGGACGGCGACGGTCCCGACCCACTCACGCATGCAACCCTGGATAACGAGCACATCAGGGTCCTTCTCAGGAGACTCGGCGTGTCTGCGCGTTACACGCAGACCGAGGCCAACAAAATGGTCCGTGTCCTAATCGAAAGCCTAGGTGACGCCATCGTCACAGTTGGTGCGCCCCCAGGGGATGCCTCCTCCCTCCCCAGGAAAGGCAGCGCCCCCGCCCCCGCTCCCTCGTGGGACTTCGGAGACGACAGCCCGGTTTGCCTATGCTGTCGCGGAGAGCTCTCAGGGGCAGCCGAGGTGCTGATCCCATGCGGATATAGATTCCACAGCGACTGCCTCAGACAGTGGCGACTCTCCCAACCTGCAGCGTTCAAGGAAGGGGGCAGGTCCATGCCCATTCGCTGCCCACAGTGTAGGACAGATGACAGGGGCGGAATCACCGTCAGACTCAGCGAGCCGATTCACAACTCCGATGTAGAACCAGTAGACGACACACTCGAGTTGTTACAACTCCGCGACGGAGCCACCCCTCGACTCAGACCCGCCATCAAGCTGGCCGAACTAGCCGACGCAATCCATCAACTCAGCCAAGAGCTGGACTGTTTGCGCGCTCAACTCGTATCCCTCAGGAGACCTCGTACCTACGGGACCATCGGAGACACGAGGAAAATCCACGCCCACATACAAGACAGGAGGCGCAGGCTTGGTAGCGATAACGGCGGCGTGGAATGTGGGCGACCCCCCCCTGGCCCCCGAGCAGGGGGGGGTCAGACGGGCCAGTCCGGCACCGCCGACGCAGCTCCCCACCAGCCAGACCCCCCACCTGCCCCCAACAGACAGGCCAGGATCAGGCAGGTCCCCCTAATCACCCACGGACGCTGGGCTCTCCAACTAGGGCGCAACCCGACAGACGACGAGCCGAAGTTGCGAGGCCCACCCACGTTCCCAGTCTCACCCCTTGCGGCAGACCTGGTGGTGTCCAGGCGACCATACTTAGGGCGCATCGCAATCGACGAAACCGAGGTCACCTACACCCTGGCTGGTCCGAACGCTTGGGAGCAAATCAAATCCCTGGTCAGCGAGCGCTCGCTTTCCGCCAGAGGAGCAATCGACAGTGCCCCGATCATAATCCTGGCCGACACACAGGCCTCCCAGACTGAAGCCGCCTGGGCTGCAGCCTCTGCGGCAGGGGGGCCCCTGTGGAATCATAGCCCTGGGAACAGACGGAGCTCCGAGCCCGGGCGGCCCAGGCCCGGTAGAAATCACAGCCATGGCCAACGCCAGATGGGGGTGCAGAACCGCCAGCAGGATCACACACACACACACACCTGGTCCCAATCGGGAATCCATACAAGACCGGACGTGCAACCCCCCCGATGCAGCAGCTCATCGCAGCGCAATTCGACATATCAGGCAGACCGGCCTGCACTGTGATCCCACCCTACATCGTGGTACACTGGGCCGCAGCCAGCGCAGACACGTCAGACGCCCTACACACATCTTGGTACCCGACAGCGGGGACGATTCAGTAGTGGCCCAGATCACCCGATGGCGAGATGAGCTCGCCAGCCTGGAAAGCTCCTGCATCCTGGCCGACTGGACTACTACGAAGATGCAGCTACCGAAAGACGAGCTCCTACTTACGCCAGGCCTAGAGCCACTCTTCCACCACGTGCTCCGCTGCAGACCAGCGCGCCCCGACGCTGGCACCCACGGACTCGGAATTCCGCTGGACAGCCTGCAGGCTGCGGCCCAAGCATCCACAATGCACCGCGCGACGTCATGCACGTGGAGAATGCACCAAACCAGCGACTCAGTGCACATCCCCTATACCGAACTCTGCACTATGCCCGGCATACACAATCGCATCCGCCGCAGCAAACGCCCTTGGACATCGAGTAGGAATTTGCTCCACAGGACTTCTCCTGCTTCGGATGCCCGAAAGGGCAGCGGCCCCCGTGCTGAGGCATCTGCGCGACGAGATGCCTCGTGCCCCTGGGCGCGGCAACCCGAACCAGGCCCTCGCCCCTAGAAGGATCCTTCTAGAAGGCGCCTGGGATGGTGGCCCTTCCTTCGTCCGCCTAGCTGACCTGGAGGACGGATTTCACTCGGGATGGAACCTCGCCGACATGGGCGAGTCCCGCCCAGAGGACGTCTTTGAGGCAATCGAGGCCACCGCGGGGCCTGGCTCGGTAGAACAGATATTGACGGTGTACGCCTGGTTTCCTGGCACCTCGGACTACAGACACATGACTCAAGGCAGAATTCGCCTGGTCGCAGCTGACGCGATGGCGGCCGCCTTTGTGGGAACCAGACGGATTGCGATCGGCGCGCAGACAGTCCGGATTTTCCCAGCAACCCCCGCCAGAGACCCCATCCATCGCAGCAGCGGGGCCCCCCGGGAGCACCAGGAACACATGGACGCCCTGGCACGTGAGGCAATCAGGCAAGCGCCAAGACGTGCCGTGCACTCCCAGAGCCTCGAAGTCACAGCTAGGGGCCGTCACGGAGCAGAAATCGGTGGTGCCCAGACCAGGGCTGTGAGGGCCGACGCCTGGCTCCCCGGCCACAGCACCCTCAGACTCTACTCCGCTACAGTGGGTTCCGCGGGAGTGCAACTGCTCGCGAGATTACAGCCACTACCCTCCAGCCCCAACGGAGCACCCCTCCCCGCGAACTCGCGAGCATCGCCTCCCGACGTAACAGACGACTGGCTGCGAGACAACGCCAGAGCCGTACAAAGGGAAGCCCCTGAGAGATTATGAGGCCACAATCCACCCCGGAGAGTATCTCATCGCAGCCTTGGCGGCGGGCGGAGTCATAGAAGTCAGTGCGAGCGGAGAAACGGGCCTCCTCCTCACCAGCGCTCCCACGCGGGTCACCATTCTGCTCCCAGCTGACTCGGACATTCGGGCTGCCAACAGGGGAGCGGACAGGCCGCAGGCCCGCATCAAGCTACAGCTCGCGGCAGGAACAACACTTACCGCGAGACTGGACACGCCCCCGGCATCTGCACCCCCCCTCCCCCCCGGGACGGCACGGACCCGCGTGGGCCAGCCAGCGCAGCAGCCGATCCCAAGACGCGCCGCGGCCGCTCTGAACCCCCTGCCGGGTCCCGCCAGGCCTGCCGTTTACCCAGACCCCGCCGAAATCCTCCTGAGAGCCTGCCGCGCCACGCAAGGGCAAGACGCGCCCCTGGTAAGAGCGGACCAGGACGCCGCACGCGTCGCGCAGGGGATGATGGGAATATTCCTGGTATGTGTACCCGAGCAAGCCGCACACGACTTCGCAAGGGGAATTCAAGCTAGGATTACCTTGAAGCTTCGGAGGCAGCTAGAAGGGCGTCTGCTACAAATATACAACTGGGACTTGTTCGCTGCCATCTGGATTCTGCAGCTGGCCAACCCAGCAAGCCTTGACCGTGACCACCTCTACCAGCTGTTCCGAGAAATGGGCATCAGGGACGAAGCCACAAGACAGCTCCCCTTCACCCAATTGCTTGCTCCCGAACCAGACCCGACATACACCGCTCATCACGCGTGGCTGGATGCACCAGGTTCGTGAGGCATAGAGATCGACGCGTCCACCAGTCACGCCATGGAGGAGGGCACCCTGGACAGGCTAGAACAACTGACCACGAGGCTTGGTGATCTACACTGGGAAGACAGGCAACGACAGGACCCCGCAAGAGCACCTCGGCGCAGGAGAGGCAGGACATCACAAGATGACGGATCGACTTCCACTCCTCACCTACATGCCAGCGGCAACAGAAGCAGAAGCCGACGCAAGATACCCCCAGCAGCCAGGGCGGCCAACCCCCTCGCGGTCCACATCGACGGCAACGCGTGCCCCCCCGCCGACGATCCAGGCACAGCGTCCGCGGTCAACAGATCGGGTGCCCCGACCAGAGACCGCTCCCCCAGACCCTGCAGCGGAGAAGGCAGGCCCCCCACCGGCAGCAGCTGCCCACCAGCCACGAATGCGGCCCCCGCAGCCCCCACGAACGGGCGCGACTGCACAGGGGATGGAGGCGGAGGCCCCGCCTCCGGCGACAGCACCCAAAAACCCGTCCCCAACGTTATCCCGGGGCCTTCCAGTCCCTCGGGCCGACAGCAGGAACCCCCGCCGAGGACTTCCAGCCCAGCGGGGACCGCCCCCAGCTGCCCACCAGGAGAAGCATCCCTCAGGGCAACGCCCCTGGCGCGACCCGTGCCCGACACCGCCCTGAGAAACGACCTCGATCCCCTAGGGCGAGGTGACGCACCCAGGGTCGGAGAAAGCCTCCCCCCCTGCATGGAAGCCGATTGGAGAAGAGCCCTGGACACCCGATCAACCTCCTTGCAGGCGGCGATAGGGAACAGCCCAGGGGCCGCGACTGGTTTTCCAGCGGACTGGCGAAACAACGCCCTCAGCGCTCTCGCGTGGGGCACAGCTATACTCCAGCTAGAGAGACAGCTGCGCGGGCTCTTCAAGCAGCTCGGCTTCCCTGTGCACTCCCTGAACAGGATCGTCCTAGCGTTTAACGCGTACTGGGGCTGCCAGCCTCCCCTCGGGACCTGCAGCCGAGAAGGTAGAAGGGTGCTCCCCAGGACAGCAGCAATCTCGGCGGGCGCAGCCTGCGCCGGGATACAAAGTCTGGCAGACGCCTCGTCGACAACTGGAGTGGCACCCGACCTCGCATGGCCATCGAGAACAGAAGTCCCGCGGCAACCGTTCAAGCTCCTAACGTCCAGCGCTGTCTCCCCCATGCTCCGCGTCGGCACCGGTCCCCCGTGCACAGCTGAACGCGACGCCTTGATACAAGCAGACATCGAGGAATGCAGGCTGGACTTTCAGACGCCCCACGGTCTGCACAGGAGCAACCCTGAAGGCGCAGGCACCACCTGCGAAAGGTTAGGCAGCCACAGCGGGGGCGGCGGGAGCCCAATCACGCCCGGCACGCAGGGCGAGGGCGCCCCCCGCCCTCCTGTCTCAGGCAGAAGCCCTGGGCCCGAACAAGGAGGCGACCCAAACGCCCGCGTCCCCCGAGGCCCCCCCCCCCACGCCCAGGACAGGAAGGAGCACGCCTAGAGCTCCCGCCCAGACGGCCACAAGGCGAGGAACGCGAAGTGGCAGAAGAACCCCCACAGCGGACGCTGCAGTAAGACGACCCGTGCGCGACCGCTCCAGAAGGCCACACGCAGCCAACCCTGGCACTCGCTCTCTGAGAGAACTCTGGGACGGAGGCCCCAGGCACGGCGACGCGCCCCAGCCAAGCGCCGGTGACCAAGATAGGGGGGCCGCACTACCTGCGCAGAACCCCACTAGCGCCAGCGACCGCGGACAACGAAGAGTCAGACGCCGCGTTGTCGAGACCCGCCCGGTCGAAACAACCGCAGCCCCAACCCCGGCGGATGTTTTACAACAGGTTTGGGCATACCACCGTGACGAGCATGCGGGGCTATCCCCCGTCGCCCCCCCAGACACGATCCTGGCAGCATGCCAAGTCGCCGGTCTCAACAACAGCCTGATCCTCGAAACCTTTCGATCTCTTCAGGAGCAGGGAACTGTCTCCCTCGGACCAGCACACGCCGCCCGGCAAATCACAGGGCAGCTGCGCCTCGAGCAAGGCACCAGGGACGACGAAACGGTGGACCTCACCCAGCAAACCAGGGTGCGGGTCGAAAACCCCGGACCAAACCCCAGCAGCGAGACAGGGGCCAGCATTCACCTCGTCTTTCTTTTCGATGGCTGGGGACTGGCCAGACTAGCGGTAGGAGACCTGTTGAAGAGAATATTTGCGAGCCAGCGGTTCCGATCCTCCGTGTTCGCGAAAATCAGCAACGAAGCCGCCAGTGCCGCCGTGCAAAGATGGCCCCCTCCCACTTCCACGGCTTCTGACAACGGCCCCCCGCGCAGGCGCCTGTGCAGGGACGTTTGGGACATGTTTCGAGGCAGCGGCGGCGCCGACCGTGAGGTCCCTCGACCCCAACGGCCTGCTCCTCATCGTTGCCGGACCGCCATGCACCAACTTGTCCTCCGCAGGCCAGTTCAGGGGACTCGACGGCCTGGCAGGGCCCCAGTCAGTGAACTTCTCCGCCGTCCCCCTGGCCTGGGCGCAGGCGAGCAGGCTCAGACCGGACCTCCGAATCGTCGTGCTGGTCGAGGACGTCGCCACGATGAACCCAGCGCACAGAAACGCGATGTGCACAGCGCTTGGAGAGACCCCGATCGGACGGGCCGTCAAATTCGACGCAGTCAGCGCAGTGGCGAGCGAGCCCCAGGGAAAGGATATGGACCAGCAACTGCCCCCCCCGCGGAAGACACCATCTCATACCCGAGGCCCCCATGTCCACGGGAGCGCTGAGCGCAGATGGTCATTCAGGCCAGACGGCAGGATCCTCACGTGGACGCAGTCAAGAGCGCCAGCAACAGAGCCGGAGTCGATTGTCCCCAGCAAGTATCAAACGCACCCATTTTACCTGCTGCACGACGAGGACAGCCGGCACAGATGGTTCCTACGCACGCTGGGCAACACCAGGGACGGTGCGAGAAGCATCCTCGCCGAGACAAACGCCGAAGACTCTTTCCCAAGATGCGTGGAGGGGCTCACCCTCGTCATGCAAAACAGGGAGCGGGAAAGCCTAGCCGCTGAAAGCAAGGTCAAAGCCTGGGCCGCCTGGCTCATGAGTAAGGGCAGAGCGCACGGACTCCGGATCCCATCCCCGGAAGAGCGCGCCCGCGCGGTCGGACTGGGAGGATGCTACGCCTCCCTGGGCATCATGGGGAGAAGACTTTTCGACGCCGTCGACATACGCTTTGACCCGCGCTGTTTACAGCGCAGGATCGTGAGCGTCATCCTCGCATGGAACAGGGGCGACCCGCTCCCAGGTCCGCAGCTAAGTGCTCCCGATGAAGGTCACGTCCTCGCTGCCTGGCGTACAGCCCTTGCCTTTGCGGCAGCACAGTGCCCCTGGGCGTCTCTCCGGGACTCCCCTTTTCCAGACGACGTCCTACGCACCCTGCAGGGGCACGCGCTCTTCCCCAGCGGTCCGCCGTTCCTCTAGACTCAGGACGCGACCCTGGGACGCTCCTCGGAGCCCTGGGGTCGCCCGCAGGCCATGCCCTGGTGCCAGGACCCAGGACCCGCGCCTGGTAGCTTGCGTGTAATTCGCTCAACAGGGCCCTGGCCCTGCACTGTAATCACTCCGTTCGGCGCCCTCGATCACTTTGGGCGCTACTGCACCGGCAACCCTGGAACAACCCCACCTGGCCTGGGCCATGCGCCTCGTTCTCCTTGCAGGACCTGATCGACCTCCTCTCAGCTGTCAGGGGCGCAGGCTCTCCATGCCTGGCCTGTTGGAACGTGCGCTACCTTAGGAGAGCAATCGCTCGAAAAAATCCAATTGAGCACGCGGTGCTCTCCCAGATGACCAGCAACAGTAGAATCGGCTTCACTCAGGAGACGCACTGGTCGGAACATGAAGCTGCCGTCTGCGCCACCATGTTCCCCGCCAGAACCCTGGTAGCCCCCCCGGCCTACACCGGTCCCAGTGGCGGCCTGGCCGGCGTTGTGGCCATCCTGGTTCCGCACGGTGTCACCCTGGTGAGCTCGGTTGCCTCTCCCGTGGCGGTCACAATTTCCTCGCGGTCTCCTTCTACCTTCCTCCTTCCAGAAAGACAGAGACCATTGCAGCGATCTACCACGCCATCGAGACCTGGGACGACACCCCAACATACTGGGGAGGGGGCGCCAACCTACAGATTGACCGCCCCAGGGACGCAGAGTCAGAGGACATCGCAGCGCTTGTCGACCTGTTCAGCAGATCCGGCTCGTTCATCGTCCACGCGGACGGCCCAACCAGGGTTGACGCCGACAGCGAGTCCCAGATCGACGTCTTGGCATGCCCCACCCGACAACTGGGGCTCTACAGCGTCCGCAAAGCCTGGAAGACCACGCTCTCCGACCACGCCATCTCCTACCTCAGCCCCGACGGTGCCCGCCTCCAAAAACGTGACAACGTCATTCGGGCGCGCGACCTTCGCTCGCTTCCCCCAGAAGCCGAGGCGGAACTTAGACAGGTATTCTTCTACCTCGAAGGTATGTTCAACATCCCGGACGCCGACCTCACCAGGCTGCTCCAACCAAGCGACTGGGTCAGGCCAGCGGCACCCTGTAACCTCCCCGGCCGGCACTTCGACAACGACGACGGGGACGTCGAGGTCAACCACGAGCCCCCGCAGCCCCAGGCCGCCGGCACGGACGACATTACGATTCCATTCCTACCCGCCCTGCTGATACTGAGGCGACACGCGCTGTCTGCAGCTATCCAGGACTGGTGGGGAAGTGGCGACGCAGCAAAACCACCCGCTCACCAGGTGCTCTTCTGGCCGCAGCCTCCCGCGCGGAGCACAGCGCCAGACCAGCGGGCCCCCTCGCTGCATGGCTCACAGAGTACTGGTGGAGCGGTTGCGATCTCACACCATAGCAAGCCGCAGGCTGGCTACGCAAGTGGGACAGCGACTTGGCCCAGAGACGGGCCTCGAGGCTGACCCCGGCCCAAAGGGTCCCATCTGCGGACCGTCCCACCCTGGCCGCGCACGACAGAACAGGACGTGAGATATACGTCAAGACGCACGCCATCCCCGGTGTACGCGACGAACAAGGAGGCTGGCACGAAAAGCCAGACCGCGTCGATGAAGTTCTCTGGGGGAGTCGCGTTCACATCTGGCAGACCGCCCCTCCCCTGCCCCCCTCCGGGGCCCGCATCCTACGCTGCTACTTCCAGGGAAAGGAACAAGGGAGCCACGCCGCCCGCCCCCAGCCCCCGTGGGGGAAGATCGCTTCCCTGGTCCTCGAGCCCAGCGGCAGCGCGCCAGGCGTGGACGCGGGACCTTGCGAGGTTTACCACCCCGGCGCCCGCTTCGTCGCCTGCCTACTCGGACAAGCCTGGTACGCGGCGGGCATCAACCCGCACCCCGTCGACACTGTCATCGGCAGGTCCGTCGATCTTCTGGCGCGGATTGGAAAGAAGGCAGCGGCCGAGAAGCCCAACGACATGCGCCCGCTGAAACTACCGACATGCATGCGCAGGCTGCACGGAGCCACCATCGCCGACTACCTCGGCCCCGCAGTCGAGCCGAGACCCAGCCAACACCAGGCCGCCAGAAAGGGATGTCAATGTGGCCCCAACATCGCCGCCGTGTCCAGACACCTGAGCCATGACACCTCCGCTGGCCCTGGACCTGGCCGCTGCTGGCGCGAGCTTCTGGGAAGCCGCCACGACGCAGTCCAACGCTACCTTCTAGCCGCCGAAACGCGCCTGGGCGCCGCCCCGGGCCCTGCTGTCATCTTCTGTGACCAGAACAAGGCCTTCGAGAGAATCTCTCTCCAGTGGGCCGGTGACCTGCTGCAAAAGTGGCAGTTCCCCCCCTGGCTCCGACACGCCCTGGGCGCTCTCCTAAGCGAGCGGCACGCCCAAACCTGCAAGGGCAAGAACAGGAGCAAAGTAAGGCGCCTGCTCCGCTCAAACGGCATGGGCGGCACGGCCCCCCCGCTTCTCTGGTGCATGGGCCATGGCCCGCTCATGGAAGCCGTCGCCAACATTACCGGAGGCGCCAGCCCCGCACGCGTCGATGACCTTGCGGCTCTACTCTCGTCCACGGGCCAGGCGTTACGCGCGGCCATCGCCTTCCCCTGGCTCGCCAAGGTGGCGGGCCTCCAGGTCGAAACCCACAGATGCAGAGGTGTCCACATGCCCTTCGACAGCCGCGTCACTCTCGCCCTGGCTGAAGTGCCCGTCACCCTGGAAAGTCGGGACAACGACATCTACATCATGGGCTTGCCCCCTGCCCTCATCCAGGCCCTCATTCTCGACTCGCTCGGCCCAACCTCAGCAGCTGCATGCCGCCTCTGGCATGCCCTCTGCTCCTGCAGCTTCAAAACCGCCCTGGTGCCCGCGAGCAACCACGAGTGGTGGAGGTCGATCATGGACTTCACCCTCAGTGACGGGCCAGTGGCCGCACCTCGGCGCCATCGTGGTCTCCAGAGCTGCCGAAGGGGAATCCCTCCCCCAGAGTGCTTCGCACTGCCCTCCCGAGGGCAGCGCGAAGCACTCGTGTCCGGCACCCGGGGCAAGCCGCTTCCCACGATACGCGACCGTGCCAGAGCCCTGCACATTGCAGGCGTGTCCCCCTCGCGCACCACCCTCGCTTGGAACTCATGCCTCATCTCGCCGGCCCCCCTGCCCCGCGCGCTACATGGCGCCAGACGTGCTGCGCGAGCGTGCCCTCCGGGCACAGCTGCGAGTGGCCCTCGGGCTCGCGGGCGCTTCCTGGATCCCAGACCACGTCCTCACAGGCCTCGGCATCTTGTTTCAGGTACCTGGTTGCCCCGAGTGTCCCGTGGCCACCGCCCAGGCCATCGCAGCCAGAGCGCATGCCATAGGGGACGCATGGGGCCCCTCGCCCGCTCACAAGCGCGCCAAGACCAGATGAAACAAACTCTGCAGATGGGCCGCAGGTGGCGCCCGACGGCAGGGGCCAACCAGACCAGGCTCCAAGGTGCTCACAGATACCAGGGCCGCCGAACTCCTGACCCGCGCGCTGCGGGAAACGCGCAGGGTCCGGAACCGCTACTTCGGCAGGGTGGTCTACACCGCCTCCTGGGCCCAGCTCCATGGGTATACCACGCAGAACTGGTTCCGAGTGACCAGCCAGTCCAGACGCTGGGCACAGACAGACGGGGTGGAATGGTCTCTTATCCAGCACTGTGCCTCCTTCACAGAGGCTCATCACGTCCTTCGCTTCCTCGCCAACGGGCTACCCGGCTCGGCCAGAAGGCGCGGGGTTGCCGATCGCCTCCCACACCAATGCAGGTGCGGAAGACCTGCACACAGAGTCTGGCTCACCGCCGGACGCGACGACCATGGCTGCGCGTGGTGCAACGTGTGCCTTGGGGCCTGGGCCGGCCAAACCGACCCCTGGCCTTTCCTGGACCCTGAGTTGCTACGCAACGAGCTGCGCGTCGAAGCCACCGAGCGGAGGACCGTCCTCGGACATGTCGACGTGCCGAGTCGCTGCGGCATCTACGGGGTGTGCCCGCTATGCGGTCTGGGGGAAGCCACCACCCAGCACGCATGGCGTTGGTGCCCCGCCCTCGCCTTCTCTTGGACGCAGACCAGAGCCCCAGACCACCCTCGCTCCCTGGCCAGAGCCATCTGCACCCACGGGACGCACCAAAGGCTCGTCTGTCGCCTCCTCCATCAGGCCTCCTTTCGCCCCGCTCATTGCCCAAGAGGCAGCTAGGCTCATATTGCAAGGGATCGTGGTACCCGACTGGCACGAGGGTCAGGCCCTCCCCCCTGAACCAGCAGAGACGTCGGCATGGGCCCCCATGCTCACGGCCTGCGACACATGTAACCCACAGGGTGGGACTGGGCCAGTGCATCAACGGCGCCGCCAGACCACGAATGGACAGACAAGCCGTCCGCGCCGGTGGGGAGGTCAGACGCCTCCCCATCGCGAGTCGAAGCACTCGCTCAGGGGACCGGGCTCGCAGTGCTCCAGGCGTCGGACACGAGGGCAGCCTGGGTGATCCCAGGCCGAGGGTGCTCCCCCTGCCCCCGCGCAGACTCAGACCCGTCTGCCTACTGGATCAGGAGATACTGCCGCGCCTGCGACACCCACGCTGTCACCCTGTGGGCCAGCCGGCCCATTGAGCGAGGAGACGAGATCACCGTAAGCGACTCCCCCTTCCCATCTGCAGACACGGCGCAGTGGCCCAACGAAATCTCGTTCGACGGAGGCGCCAGGAGCATCCTGGAAAAGGCCTAAGGTCGCTGGTGCAGGTGCCCTCCTGTGGAAAACCGACCCAAGCACCGGGCCCCCCAGGGTGGTCGCCGCCGTGGTGGTCGCCCTTCCCGGTGACGACAACGCGCAGGCGGCCGAGGCTGCGGGGTGCAGGGCGGGCCTCGCCCTCCTCCCCCACACAGACAGTGCCGTTAGATGCGCACGGGTAGGCGACAATCTCGCCGCCATACGGCACGGCGCGGGCACCGGACGCTACAGAAGGCTCCACCTTGCAAAACAAATGGACTACGCCCTGCGACAAACGGCCAACGGAGGGTGGACTCTTACTTGCCAGGCCATATGACGGCGGCTCAACAAGGCCGCCGACCGGCCGGCCACCTTAGGTGTCTACTGGGCTGACGCCCTGAGAGCCAAGGACACCGCTCGGTGCAAACGACCGTGGCGTGGGCCACCCGCCCCCCACCCCTAGCCGACGGCTTTCCTTCTCTGGTCCTCAACCTCTGCGACCTCGACGCTGTCCTCCTCGCCGCCTCGGCCCTCGAGCGCCCCCCCCCCCCCCCGCCCCCCCCCCCCCGCCGCCGCGCCTGCCTGCTAAGGTCGCCGCGGGCCCCCCCCCCCTCTAATACCGCAGTCAGCGCAGCCGTTAGCTGCTCCCTGGTACCCTGACATGCCGAACAATCAAGGACCACTCAGACGGCGGGCATCCTGCCTGCCCCGCCCCGACGATGGGCCCCCGCCAAGAGACGGGAAGCCGGCTTTTCTGGCCTGGTACTGTCCCTGGCTACGACTGGCGCACTTCGGCGGAAGGTGGAGATGGTATTGCGAGCTATGCCAGAAGCCATGCGACGACGTCGACCACCTTCTCAGCGAGACCCACTACTTCGAAGGTGACAGAAATTTCCCCCGCGGCTGGCCCGACCCCTGCACCTTCACGCCCCCTGGCAACCTGTGGACGATGACCTGGGGCACCACCTGGAACTACGACCACAATTGTCCCATCCAGAGGTAGGCCTGGGTCGGATGGGCTCCCCCCAGGCCCACCGTCATGGGCGGTGCTCTGACGCAACCGGGTTTCGCCATCCCAGAGGACTGCCTCCACGTGCTTACCAGTTACCCGCTATCCGACGATCCAGTGGACTTCATTTCACTTGGTGGCACCCGGTTTAACCCTAATGATATTCGTCCCGCCCACACGGACAACGCCGAGGCATGCCGATGGCAGACGCGGATTGCCGACGACGACGACGCAGATACCGCAAGGGCGAAGGCCACCTCGCCCCTCGACACTCTGCCCACGCAGTCGTGGCCCAGCCCAGCAGCCCAGACAGCGCGTTCGCCCCCAGCAGTGGGCAGCCCCAGCCACGCACCCGGTCAGTAAGGCTTGACGACGGAGACGACATCTCCCCCGCCCCCGACCCTGGCAGCATAATCGTGGTCGAGTCCCCTGCCCTCACGGCTGCGCACGAAGTCCGGCGGATCTTCGGACTCCCCAGCAGCCTCAGCCAGGCCCGCCTGCAGCCGACAGTCCCGCTGGGGAACCTTTACGATGCCGTGCCGCTCCCGTCGCAGTGGCCCTGCGTCCTGCGCGACCGCGGCCTCGCCCTGAGGCGATCGCCTGGATTGAGGGGCGGGCGTCCTTGGAAACCCCGTGCGACGGAAGCCCCAGGACCAGGGACGACCTCGCGAAGCAAGGCAACGTGGCCCTCACAGCACAGATCACCAAGCTCAACCACGACAGTGACTGCCGCGAACTGGATCGCTTCGACCTGGGACGCAGCCCGTGGGCGGGAGAGGGCAAAGAGCTCCTCCTCCTCGAGTGGCCGACCAGGTACCGCATCAGCATGAAAGGAGAAGGAGGGTCGCAGGACGCCAAGAACTTCCTGGTCTCGGTTCAAGGTCCCACAGTCGACCAAGTCGCAGAGGTCACGATCAAGTGGCCGCCTGCCCTGGGAGGCAACGTTCCGCAACGAGAATGCGAGAACCTGAGGATCCCACTGGGCGCCAGATATCCGTCTAACAGGAGCATCGTGTCCTACAACTATGGGAAGTACGGCCCTTTCCATGGAGACACCTCAAAGGCCCTACTCCCGGACAGAGAAGGCGAAGCCCACTGCTGGGTTGACCGTGCCCCATCCGAGGTGCAATACTGGAGGCAAGCCAACGCCACCAACGACATCTACCACCTGAACCAAAACCCCCAGCAGCTCTTCGGGATTCCGCTCAACAACATCGTCTTCATTCTGGCCTTCCGCAACGCGTCCAGAGACGACGAGGCCGCCGCCAACGACGTCACGAGGACAGGCAGTGTTGGCCATTTCCTGAGGGCCAGAGCGTCAGCCACACTCAACGGCCCTGTCCCTGACGCCGACATTCAGGCCCTACGCACGTCCGACAAGCCCTCCTTCCCTGCCCCCCTCCCCTGGAGGTGACCCCCTTCACCGACGACGAGGTGACCTCTGCCGTGGGCCATGTACTCCAAAGGGCCAAGACGAGACCCTCGACAGACACCCTGGAAGTCGGTGCAACCAGACACGGTCTCAACCCAAACGCCAGACGCGCCCTACTGGCGACCGTGGCGCACCACAGCACCGTCGTCCACGGCCCGCCTGGCACAGGCAAGACCAAACTGTCCACGGCCACGCTGGACATCTGGGGGGGCACGCTCAGGAGCGGGCAAGCAGTCGCACTGGCAGCCGGATCGAACACCGCTGCAGACCAACCTGCGCTCGCCACGGCGGCGGCGCACCGTCTGAACCAACTGGGCTCCCACACCTACTTCCCTGACCGGTTCGTCTGGCTCGCCAGGAAACAGAAGGTCAGCGAACAGATGATTTGCCTCACCCCGGAAGGACACTACCAGAACGCCACAGGCCGCTTCCAGCTCTCTGAGGGTTCCGCGCAAGATTTCACGCTATTCCGCACTGCCCTCGCCAACAGGGCGAAAGTGATCGTCTCCACCCACGAAGCGGCTGAGACACTAGGTGGATGCCCCAACCAGAAGCGGGCCAGACCACTGAACTCCACTCCACCATGTCCCTGGCCAATCTGGTGCGCAGCGGTGGCTACCTGCTACCTGGCGCTGGTTGGGGATCCCAAACAGCTTCCCCCCACGATCATTTCCAAGTTAGCCGCCGACCTGGGCCTCTGCGTCAGTATCTTCGACCGCCTACTGCACGCCCTAAGGGAGCAGGACTCAGCTGTCATTCAGCTCGCGGCGTGCTACAGGATGCACCCGCAGATCCTCGCCTGGCCGAACTGGGCTTTCTACAACAACTGCATGACCAGCGGGCTTCTCGCACCCCTCGCAGACCGGCCCCTGGTCAACGGTCTTCCCTGGCGCGCTATTAGGCCCATGGACGGCGCACGGCTGAGCGAACTGGCCAGACTCTCGGAGTCCGACAAAGACGACCTCGAGACGCCCCTCGCTCCGCTTCACCCGACTTCCGCCGACTCGAACGACAGGCACCGGTTCCTACTCGTTGACAACCCCTCCCTGGAAGCCACGTCCAAGATACACGCTGGCTACGCGAACCTCCCTGAAGCAGCCCTGGCAGTGGACGTCGTCCGCGCCCTCATACCCGTCCTGGACCAGGGGATTTCCGCGCGCCTGGTCGTCGGGTACCACCTGCAGACAGCGATCCTGGAGGATGGTTGGCCTCAGGGCCCAAACAACATCACAGGCGTCATCCGACATTCCCGCGGTGGGCAAGGCAAGAGCAAGGGCGGCAAGCGCAAGGGAGGAGAAGGCAACAGGATTGACCGCAGCCGCTCCCCGGCACCGAGCGTTGGGTCGAGCGAGCTTGATGACCGGCCTGTCGACACCCTCGGCTGGCAGCAGGTCTTGGACCAACACGATTGCGACCGGGCCGGAATCAGTCTGGGTTCCCCTGGGATTCGGCGCATCGCCCACCAGCACCTTAGAAAGGGCACACTCAAGCTTGCTACGATTGACTCAAGCCAGGGTGGCGAGGCTGACATAGCGATCTCTCTCACCACCAGGTCCAACGGGAGCCGCAACTGGGGCTTCACCGATGGTGCCAACAGAGTCAACGTTGCGATCACCAGGGCCGTCCGGCTCGTCATCGTGATCGGGGACGGGCGAATGTTCGCAAGCGCCACCTCGTCAAGGCTTCGGGTGCTTTCTGAAATACGGGAGCCTCACCAACCTCTGGGTTTGGTTCAGGAAAAACCGCACCCCAGGCAATCGCCTCCTCCTGGAACCGGACACCGACTTCGACCCGGTCCACGACCTCGCGACCTGGATCACCACCCTTGTCTCCTGGTCCAGCAACGCCGACGGAGACGATGCCACGAAGGAAATGGACTCGGCCATAAAGGGCGCCCGCGAGTCCCTGGCCAACAGCTTCGCAGACAGGGTCGAGGCGCCGCTCGAGCCGGAATTCAACTGGGAAGCCCTGGGGCGTTCCATTCTGGACGCCATGAACAACCTCCTCTCGGCGCCTGCGTTCGCCGTGGTCCTCTACGTGGTCTCCGGGCTCCACCCCCACGAGTTCTCCCTGGCGGACACCCCCAGGGACCCAGGCAGACTCGACCGGAAAGCCTTGTCCCACTTCGGCTTCCTTTACGATATGGCCATCGGCTTGGACGCCAGTCACCGCCCGCGCCCTACTGGTCGTCATGATGCTCATGATCAGAGGGCCCAGGACCTTTCTCTGGCCCTTCGCAAACGCCGAGGGCGCGGGAGACCTCATCGAGGCCGTGCTTGGCCTATGTGTACCCTGGCCAGACGCCCACCTAGAGTTCCGACAGAAGTTTGCAGCAGCATGGAGTCTCAAGGTGGATGACTTTACCGACCTGCATGGGAAGATCGAGGATGGACTCTCACAAGTCTCCAAGCTGGTGACGAACGCCCACCACCATGACGCAGCCAGAAAGGCAGGGTGTCCCCAGACCTGGAGGGACATGGAGATGGTCGACTTCAAGCTCAAGGCCCCGATGCTTGTCTTGGAGGCAATCGTCCCCCCTGCGCACCTCGACCCTCTCGCAGACTACGAGTGCTCAATTTGCGCCCTCCGCGCTTTCCCTGGCCGGGTCCGACTCGGGCCTGGGAGAGCACAGGGCTGACGCTGCCATCGGGTACGTCGGTGGTGGGGGGGGTGGGGGGGGGGCACAGCCCTCTCCCAAACCGACCTATCGTCCCCCCCGCCCCCCGCCCCCGCGTCAGGCACGAAGCTAAACCCACCCACCATCACCGATGACAGGCTACATCGCGACCAGAAGGAAGCTTCCCTCATCTGCGACCGCTGCCAGACTTACAAGCTGAAGCACACCGACGGAACCTGGGAGGACGACTCGGTCAGAGACCTTCTGGCCAGCAACAGGCCGCAAGCCTATACCTGGACTGGAAGAACCTCAGATGGTTATGCGAGAACTGCTGGGTGGCACATCTCAACATTCAGCGCACCCCGAGCCCTGCAGGCGCGACTGTCGCAGACAAAGTCTCCGACTACACAGCGTGGCGGAACGGGCGCGACAAGGACCAAGTCGCCCACGCCTTCCAACCGCCCCCCCTGCCCTGGGCCCCTGGGATACTGGCGCGACCCCACCGAGAGAGAAACCAGGCGTCTGGGCGACCTCCTCATGACCCCATCCGGACCTCACGCCCCCCGGCCCGCGAACACCACGATCCCAGCCATTAGGATCACGGGCGGAAGGTTCGGCAACGACGCCTCCAAATCAGGCTCCTACTCCGCCAAGTGCGACACGTGCCCCCCCCTCAGGCCCTCTGCTGGTTTGGAAGGTGGACGCGCCAGCGCTCGGCTGCTTCCCCTGGAAGGCTGAACCCGAGGCCTCGGGCCCCGGGAAAACAGGCCTCCCCAGCTGGGACCAGTGGCTTCTCTCGTGGGTCCAGCGCAAGTGGAACGCCACATGGTGCTGCCGGAGGTGCCTAGTGTACATCTGGAACGTCGCCCCCGCAACCTTGGACCACATCATGGACGGCGACTCCGGCGACGTCTTCCCGCGGCAGCCGACAGCCCGCCCACGTCAGACAGCGCAGGCGGACTCCAGCGAAACTGCCCCAGACCTGGCAACCCTCCTCACACAGGCGTTCGCGGACGCGAATGCCTACGACCCCTACGCCCGCAGCCTCCCACCAGAGGGCACGCAGCAGGGTGAGGGAGGGAGCAATGATGGCGGACCTCGGGACAGCTCGAAACGGCGCACGGTTGCCGAGATCCTGGCCCTTCCCCCAGACTTACGTCCTCCGGAGGTCCCCAAAGTAGGTCGCAGGAGCGTTGCAGCTCCATCCCTCGAAGAGGGAAGAGTTCCCAAGCACGGACGGCGCAACAAGCAGAAGGACGTTCACCACACCCTGGTCGCCTATTTGTGGGACTACCACCCAACGCTGGACGACAAATCGATGAACTTTGTCAAGGACTACGACGCCAACATTCCAGCCCCGAGCGACCTGGAGACCTCGTGGTCGGCTCGCCAGCTTGCCCCTTTCCTGCGTGAGGTGCACGGCCCCGAGGTCCCCGGCGACGGACTCCCCGACGGCGCCACCTGGGAAGGCAAGAGGTGGGCTGCGGCCAGGGTAGTCGGGCACCTGCTACACAGCCCCAAGTACCAACTTGCTTGGACGACCTTTCGCCGGGGCGTTGCTTCCACCAGGGGGCAGAACCCCTTCCGCCACGACCTCACCGCCCTCGCCGGCTTCATCGCCAGCCTGGACTCCAGCACATTCGCAGCCACACCTCCATCACCACCTTGGCGGAGCAGGGCCCCTCGGCCCCATGCGTTTACGAAGCCAACGCCCCGCCTCTGGGAGATTCCACGATTGCCTGGCTGCAGCCGGATCCCAGGCGCACAGCGGGATCGGCGTGCGACGCCCCCCCCAGCCACCGCTGCCCCCATGCGCGGCGCAGCCAGCAGTGACGCGGGGCTGTCAGCGCCCCGGGCAGACCCCATCCCCTTGGTGACAGGCCCCGAAGCGACAGGTCCCTCTCCCCAAGGAGAGGAAGCTTGCTCCCCGACGAGCCCAGCACCCACCGTCAAGGCGGAGGTAGAAGGGTTAGACTACGACGAAGAAAAAGGCGACGCCGCCCCCCCGACTCCCGCGCCTCCCCCTGGCGGCACACCAGCCGGCACGGTCGGCCCTGAGGGCTCCCCGCCTCTTCTTTCGTCCAGAACAGCAGACGAAGATGCCGGAGGCAGCCCTCCCGGCGATCCGCTAGGGGCGTTCGGATCAGACGCCAGACGCCTCAGCGATGGCCCGCCTGAGCGACGCCAGCCGAGGAATAAGATCAGCGCAAGCCAACCGCCCATGGTGACACACGACCTCCCGCAGAGGCGCCCCTCACTTGCTTGCAAGCTCGTGAACAGCAGCGACCCAGCAGCAGCGTCAGGCAGTCGCCCCCCCCCCCCCCGGGGTGGCGCGACCGTTACCCCCGGCCAGGCAGCTCCAGTCCGCCGCCCGCCCCAGGCAACCGGGCCCTACCCCAAACAGCCAGCTCGAGACCGCCGCTCGCCAACCCCCGCGAATGGGGCTCCAAGCGGGTCTTCGACGACCTCGTCGACCCCATCGGAAGGGGTCCCATGTGCGAGGAACGGTTGGGCAATGTCGAGCTCGACAAGTTTGCGGAAGCACCCTCGGCCAAGATCTCCCGTCTCCAAAGGACCCTCGGGGGAGTGTTCAGCAGCATCTGGCATGCCTATACCCGCCTGCACCCAGCAGCCAACGGCCCAAAGAGCGACCCCGCGCTGAACCCTGAGGGCACGTGCCGTGCTTTCCTTGACGCCTGGAAACGCTGTGGGTATGATGCCTACGTGATGGATGGGAACGGGAGGGAGCGCGACAAGTGGTCAGGACACCAGGGCACCAGCACCCCACAGCACGAGGGATACGCCACAAGCTCCCGCCAGCCTTGGGTCTGGGACTCATGGTCACGGTCGCAGGCCTGGAACGGCGACGGTTGGCAGGCAGCAGGCAAGCGCGGCGGTGACGATAGCAGCGACGGGAGGAGAGGGGACAAGCGCCCCCGTACATGGCTATGAGGCCCCACCCTCCCGTTGGGTCCCGCCGCGCCGCATCGCGATCACGTGCGCTTCGATGGCACTGCGTTGACTCCGCCGCTGGCTACCCAGCCGAACCTGCCCCGACGCACCTGACCATGCGCCGACCTGACGCCCCAGTGGGCAACCGACCACAGCTATCTTCAGACGTTCAGATCTCAGGCCTGCCGGGCTCGCCGCGGCTGCGCCTTCGATTCTTCAGTTAAAGGAGGGCCCGTTAGGCCAAGAAGGAACGCGGTTCGTTATTATCGCTATCATCTAAAATGGGGCCCGTTAGGCCAAAGGTTTCGGCACCTCTTTCATACAGCTCGCAGTGGTCGCTCGCCATCCCCGGGTTGGACCTCCGACCTGTGTATGTTCAGGGGTCTGGGCGGGGACCTCTGATGGCGGCCCCCGCTTGCATCGCCCGAGACGCGCCTCACGCAGCATTCGTTGTGGCCGACGTCCGACTGGCAGGCAGTGCTCCTTCCCTGGTGCCACTGCTTGCCCAGCCCCCGTTGATCCTAGCCCTCGGGACAGGGACAACGGACTGCTGACCGCACTGACTCGTGGGTCTCCGCCGGGGCCGTGGTCCACTTGCCCCCCCCATTTGTTTCGCCCTAGACGTGTCCGCTGCAGTCCCTGCTGCGGTCGCCGGTTGACTTGCAGGCAGTGCTCCTTCCCTGGTGCCTCTCCCTGCCCAGCCCCCACTGCTCCCCGTCCTTGGGAACTTGAGCAGTGGCGCGCTGACAATGCCGACTCGTGGGCTACCGCTGGGGCCGTGGTCCACCTGCCCACTATCGGCCTCCGGCCCGCTGTAAGTGTTTTCACCCCCGGGCCGTGATATCCCGCGCTGCCGCGCGGCCCGCCGGGTCGGGGCGTTCCCCTCCTCGGCTTGGCCTCCGCTCTCCCCGACGGTCGGCGGCGTCGTCCCACGCCGTGTCACCGTATTGGTTTTCGCTTTTCCGCTCAAGTCGCGGTTTCTCTCCCCCTCCACGGGGCCCTCGGCCGCGCCTGACACCGCTCTGGCTTTTGTGCCCCTACCACGCTGCGGTCGTTTCCCTGGTCTCAGGCCCGGGTCTTCCCCGTGGTGCCGCTGCTCGCCTGTCGCCACCTTCGGCGCGCTGACTTCGGGCTCGCCACCCTGTTCAGGGCTCTTGGTGAGCGCCATCCTGGCGCCACTTCACGCACTGCTCCGTGGTGACCCGCGCCATTTTGGCTGCGCGGCAGCTTTGCTGCTTCTCGCACTCGCGCGTTCTGCTGCCATGGGACTGTGCGGCTTCGGCCACCCTGGATTCTCGCAGCCTGCCAACGCTCTCGCCTTTCCGGCATCAATTCGACCTTGAGCGTCGGTCCTTCTGGCTGCGGCCACCCTGGTACTCACGCAGTTGTCCGGGGTTCGCGCCCATGCATTAATCCCTCGGCTTCTGACCCTGGTCGTCGTTCCGACTTCTAGGTACTTCCGACGCCATGCATACCTGCACGCTGGCAGTACGACTCAGTTTTAGCTGCCCCCTCCACTCGCCGGTCCGCCGCTGAGCTGCTGCGTGAGGCCCGGTTAGCCGTTCTAGGTGTGGCCGCCTTCCGCTGCTTTAGTTTAATTCGTCGCTGCGTGCCCCGTTTTGACTGGACCCGCCGCCGGCGCGCTCGCCCGCGGCCGCTGACTGAAACGTTACTCCACCAGCCAGTTCTTGCCCCTCGGCGGCAGCTTTGGCAGCCGCGAGTGCGCTCGCTGGGTAATTAGGTTCCGCCCGTAGCCCCGGGTCGACCCTTGACGCCGCCTGCGCCTTCGCTTGAGGCTGCGACCAAAAGAAGTAACTCCGCCAGCCCATCCAGAGACGATACCCAGAGGAGTTGCCTCGATCAGGAAAGTGGGCAGCGCACAGAGGAAGGGTCCCTCATGGAGCCTTCTTGGAAGCCTCTTGGGGCCCTCTAGAGGCGCTCTTGGGAGCCTTGGGAGCGATCTTGGGCCCATCTTGGAGGAGACCGATTTAAATTATCCCGGCAAAGCAACCTAACAGCGATGTGTAGGAACATATTTGGAAGCATTCCCCTTAAGATTCAAATGAGAACCCAGTTGTAGAATTCTGCTGTTCTCGCAGTCGTAGTCGCATTCGCGATGACAGTCGCAGCGGCAACGGCAGTCGCAGTCACAGCCTCAGCTTAAGTCTGCCTCAGCCTCAGCCTCAGCCTGCCTCAGCCTCAGCCCCAGCCTGCTTCAACCTCAGCCTCAGTCTGCCTTCAGCCTCGGCCTCAGCCTCAGCCTGCCTCAGCCTCACCCTGCATCAGCCTCAGCCTCAGCCTCAGTCTGCCTCAGCATCAGCCTGCATCAGCCTCAACCTCAGCCTGCCTCTGCCTCAGCCTCAGCCTGCTTCAGCCTCAGCCTCAGTCTGCCGTCGGCCTCGGCCTCAGCCTCGGCCTGCCTCAGCCTCAGCCTCAGCCTCAGCCTCAGCCTGCCTCAGCATCAGCCTGCCTCAGCCTCCTCCTACTACTGCTATTACAAGTATTAGATTCTGGCGGAAACGTCCAGTGCACGATGACGCCTGGGTCCGCCGTCTTGCCCTGCACGATGACGACGCAGAACAAACCGGGAATCGGGTGGCGAGAGATCTGACGGAGACATCCAGTAAGCAAAATGTACCCGGGGAGTGGAGTTTTGGGAGCTCGAAGAAGACGAAGTGGCTTACAGTTGGCTCCGGACATCCAAAATGTGGCCCGGGAGTGGAGTTCTGGGAATTCGAAGGCCACGAAGTGGCCTACAGTTGGCTCCGGGCATCCAAAATGTGGCCCGGGAATGGAGTTCTGGAAACTCGAAGACCACGAAGTGGCCTACAGTTGGCTCCGGGCATCCAAAATGTGGCCCGGGTATGGAGTTCTGGGAACTCGAAGACCACGAAGTGGCCTACAGTTGGCTCCGGGCACCCAAAATGTACGCCGGGAGTGGAGTTCTGGGAAGTCGAAGAGCACGAAGTGACCTACAGTTGGTTCCGGGCATCCAAAATGTACGCCGGGAATGGAGTTCTAGCAGCGCCAAGAGCGATTGCGAGGATGTCCTAGGCGATTTGGGCTTCGACGGCAGCCGCGCCGGGTCCCGCCCCAGGTCCCGCCCCGACCCCCCTGAGGAGTCATGATGTTCTTTTTTGACCCCACTAGAAACCTATCAGTCTTCGCTGTTAGGTAAAAGCGGGAACTCTAATTACGGCCACCCCCTCGGGAACTTCAGACATCGCCTCTTGGGCCCCTCTTGGGGCGCTCTTGGAGCGTTCTCGGGCGCTCTTGGGGCCGCCTGAGGGGCTCTCTTGGGCTTGTCTTGGGGCCCTCATGGGCCCTCTTGGAGCTGCCCTGGTGCTTCGGAAGGCCATCGGAAGCGAAAAGGCGAGAAAGCAAACAACACTGACTTTCTTTAGGTTTCGAAATGGTTTGGGCCTCTTAGCGGCCTCCTGGAGAGGTTCCGTGGCCACCTGGTGACGTCTTGGAGCGTTCTTGGGGCCTCTTGGAGCAGCTGGGGAGCCATCTTGGGGCATCTTGGTCTATCTCGAGCCACCTTGGAGGTAATTCTGGGCTCTCTGAGCCGTGTTGGGCCATCTTGGACGCCCCAACGCGTCGCGACCCCCCCCCATCCAAGTCCACGGGAAAGGGGGTATGGGGGAGGGGCAAACCCCTGCCCGAATGGGAAGAAGGAGGCTGGAAGAGAAAGCTCTCTAGACCACCTACGTCCAGAGGGCTGGTGGGATTTCCCAGAGCTTCACGTATTCAGGGCGGGTCGCTTTCAAAATGCGGCTCTCGCCATGGCTCCGCGCACATTCGTTTCACAACAAGTGTAAGAGCTTCTCGGGTTCAGGGTGGTTCCTTTTCAACATGTGGTTCTCGTCTTAGCGTCGCACATTCGTTGCACATTTCTGCAAGAGTTTCATTGCTTCTCATGGTTAGCGTACCAGAGAGGGTGTTTTGGAACGGGTCAGGATTGTCAGGGCACAACAGTTATTTTGATTCGTTGTGTTGGAGTCCCAGGAATGGTGTTCTGGCACGACTCAGGAGTGCCAAGACGTATCAGTCAGGTTATATTGTTGCGTTGAAATCCTTAGAAAGGTTGTTTGGCACGCTTCAAGATGTTCACACGGTTGTCCCCCAACGGGGCAGTTCCCTCAGTGGAAATGGCCCCATGTAGGGGTTTATGAAGAGGCATCTTGGAGGGAGGGTGTATTCAACATCGTTCATGGGCTTTGGGTTTACATTGGTCTTCCTCCTCCCCCTCATCCTTTTTCCTCCTCCTCCTCCTCCTCCTCAGTCCTCCTCCTCCTCCCGCCAGGAGAACAGTAATGTGTTCCCCACTTTCATCCCGGCTTCGAGATCGTTTGCAGGGGATCTTTTTTTCCCGCGTGTTGTCGTCGTAAGCCGTACGCACGTGAAGCATCTCAGGTGGCACCGAGATATGATTGGTTAGTCAATGTTGTGATGGGCTCAAGGACTCCATCCGCATCATTGGGACAGCAGGTGAAATCGTCAACGCATTCTTCGGAAGCGCTTGCAGCCTGACTATGGGGCAAGGTCAGCTTCATTGATGTGCCTGCAGATGTCTTGCATGATGTTTGAATATTGACATAAGTATTGGCCAGTTATCTACGGTTCTCCGAGCTTCAAGATGTTATGTTCCAGCACTTCGGTCCAGCTCTGAATCCTTGGCGTGCCTCGATTTGCTCGGGTCCCCTCTGTGCTGCTTGAAGTTCGCTGATAATGGCTAAGGCTAGGTCCAGGTTTGCTGCCGCCTATTTGATCGTGGCATTGCGTCCCAACAAGTCGATGTGTGTCAACTCCTGGTGTGATAGTAAGGCCCTGGACGGCGACACGACTGCGTGCAGCATATCCAAGCTTATGTTCACTGCGCGATCGCAACTAGGCCCGACCAGTTCAGCGAAGATGGCCAGTTTGCGCCGCCTCGACGTGTCGGCGACGCTAGCGCGGAAGTTCAGGGTTGAACGCCCTATGGGAGCCCGTTTCGAGCCCTAGGGCCCACAGAAAATAACCCACGACACGAAATCCATGCGACAGGTGAGGAGCTTCAGGACGCCCCAGGCAGAGGAGATCATTCAAGGTTGACATGTTCGTGGAGTGACAGAAATCAGGGCTCACGTTGTCAAGGCAGAAACCTGACATAGGCCCAGACGTGAGCGCACATCAGCAAGTTACGGCTTGCACTTGAACATGGCGCTCTCCCAGAGGCTCTGCGAGGCGCATTAATTGTGCATCAGTCGGCCAGCCTCTGTGTTATTGCTGGTCGGCTCGAGCCAGCATGGTTGCAGGCGTAGGAGGGGGGAGCATGGAGGGGAAGAGGCGCAGTCACTGCAGGAAATCATGGTTGTAAGGACACCATCCGTGCCTGTTCGGCCCAGGGGCCTTCCACCACTGCATTGCTTTCTAGTCCTCTAAGCAAGCTGCCGCGAGGGAAGGATACGGGGAAGAAGGATTAGGGGGAGCTCCTCCCGAAAACCGCGCCCGCGCCAGAGGGAGACCCTGCTCGCGAGACTCAACCAGTTGGCGGAGAAGGGCGAGGTCGCGGCGGCGGAGAGGGTCTTCCGGGACCTGCTCCCTGGGAGTAGGACCGCCCTGGCGGAGGGCAAGAGGGGGGGCGGACGGGACAGGATACACGCGAGCGGCGTAACAAAGGCACTGGCAACGCCCACATGTGCGCGTAAGTTGCCCGCGTAAGGACGCGCGTGAATCGCTTTCTATTCCACGCAGCATGCCGCTGTGGTCGCCTGCACAGGCCATCGCGTGAGGCTGTGGTGTCCTCGCGCGTGGGACCCCTTCTTCGCCGCCCACATGAGAGGAGAAGGGCAGCGGGAGGTCCATGCGGCAGCAGTTCGTGCTCGGACCCTCCTTGGCGGGGGCAGGGGGGGCTCGGATCGGCCCCGCGCCTCCTGCTTCCCAGTCCCTGCCAGGGATGTACAGGATGTTCGGCGGCGCCGCAGAAGAGGAGGAGGAGGAGGAGGAGGAGGAAGACCAGGACCAGGAGCAGGAGCAAGAGGATGAGGAGGGGAGTTCGCTATCGGACCGAAGCGGGTTCTGACTAAGTTGAAGTCGGGGATTGGAGTCTATCGTTCCCTGGGCCGTCCCTGGGCGACGAGTCGACCCTGTTCGGTGGCCCTCGCAAGGGCCTGCTGGCCCTTCTTGCCCGAGCGGATGCCACCCACAGCAGGCTATCCAGCTCTCGTCGCACGAAACTGCCTGACTCACGTCTCGCTGCTTCTTCGCGATGAACTCCAGGCGCCTCAGGCTCTGCAACTCCTCGAGCTCCACGAAGCCCCCGCGCTCCGCCCTGAAGGCTGCCAGAGACTCGCCCATCGTGTCGCAGGAATCACCCAAGTCTTTGAGCCCCCCGGTGAGCTGGATGCCCTCGGTCATATCTAAGGGGTGGCCCCCCCCAGGAGCTGGCCTTCAGAAATTCGATACCCCAGGCCGTGGGCCATCGTTTCCTTCAAGCGTCCACCGCAGCCTCACTGGCCAGCATACCCAGCTCAGCTCGGGACAGCTCGGGGACCCCACCGCGGGACCTCGGGGTACGGCGGGGGCGATCGTGAAGGAATGTGCCCAGGAGGCTTCAGACCCGGGGGGATTTCTTATCTGATGAGAGCGGCGGTGACATCCATGGTCAAGCCTCAATTGGTGTTCCACCAGCTTTCAGACCATGGCTTCCTTATCCTAGGGCTCATTATCCAATGCCCGCATCTTGCACCGCGGGCTTCGACTCCTCGAACCTGACGCCTGAGGCTGGACCTGGCGTTGTAGGTGACCTCGTCCTCCTCTCTTGGTCGCCCTTCGCCTCACGATGCACAGAAGTCACGCTCGATGCCCGGGAATGGGGAGAGCGCCTCGCTTCCTCGGCCTGTTTCCATGCTGCCCCCAGACGCCAATAGTTGAAGTAAAGCACATCCACGAACGATCATGCACATAACTGTACAGCACCACCCGCGCACGAGGAAGCCGACTACAAGGCTTCCCTCTCCTTCCTCCACATCTCACTAAACTCTTTGTCTCGCAGCACACTTGAATGTTTTCCATACAAGACAGTATATGCAGAGGCCACGGCCTCGCCCGCCTAGCCTTAGATAGGCCGGAGAAAATTCTCCGCATTAGTTAGTGGTTCGCTCGCTCACTCGCTCGGACGCTCCTCCTGCACACCCTGCACGGCCACGTGCGGCTTCGACTGGTGGTCACGTTCTTCCGCGGTGTCGTAGCTCAGGCATGGAAGCGCTCCATCGCGTAGGACCCGCCCCACGGTGTTGCAGCCTACACGGGCACACTTCTTGTTTCCCTTATTGTCCTGGTATTATGCGTTGTTGCGCTGCTAGCGGAGGTTCGCGACTAAGAGGCTCCCCTTTTACGTTCGACTTCTTCCCGTCCTCCTTGAGAAACAGCACCAAATCCTCGCGATCTCGATCGCGGTACTTACCTTTACTGAGTTCGTAGATGTTGTCTCGTTCTTGGTAAGTGCAACACCTCGTGAGCCGCGCACTTGGTGTCCTCGGGATCCGACTCCCACTCTAAGATGGGATCCCGCAACAGCACAATCTGGAGGTCCGACACTGACCTCCTTGCCCAGCAGCCCGCCCGACTGCACTGCCGAAAGCTCCCGCACGACTTCGCGTAGCCTCGCAGCCCAACACCCGTAGCTGCAGGCTGGCGCTCCAGCTCCTCCCACCCGTTCCTCTCCTTCCCGTGTTGTTCCTGCCGGTCTAGGCCTGCCAATTTGCATGTAGGGTGCTCGCGTGATCACACACACACATTGGTAGGGCTCACAGAGCCCAGATGCACGTCTGTGCAGAGAGCTAGCGGCATCCAGAGACACCACAGAATGCTGCGGAGGCATCTGCCGTGTCGGCGCAGCCTCCGACGCACACATTGGAACATCTGTGGCGCTGCTCAGTCGGTCGTCTCCAAGTGCATGAACAATTGCTTCACTGTTGCTGCCTTGTCCCGGCCCGGTGTGGTGCTGAGGTTGTTGGCGGCGCTGTGCTGCTTATGTGCAACAATTGCACGGCCAGAGGACGATTCCTTTTCAACTCGGGGCTCTCGCCTGTAAGTTCCTGGGGTATTTCTCAATCAGGGCTTGCATTTACGAGGGTTCTTACTTACTTTCCTTGCATTGGATGGGTTTGCTGAGGTTTCGCCTGGTGGGCGGCCGTTAGCGCCTCGTGGCGCCCCGTGCGCTGGCTGTGTCTGCCGAGGTTTCGCCTAGTGGGCGGCCATGGGCGCCTCGTGGGCGCCCCGTGCGTGGGCTGGTGCTGCCGAGGTGTCGTCTGGTGGGCGGCCGTGGGCGCCTCGTGGGTGACCCGTGCGTGGGCCAAGGCTGGTGCTCGGTAGGCGGCCGTGGGCGCCTCGTGGGCGCCGCGTGCGCTGAGCGAGTATGCCGAGGTCTTGCTCGGCAGGCTGCCGTGGGCGCCTCGTGGGCTGTGTGGATCCAGCCGAGGTTTCGCCTGCGCGGCGGCCGTAGGCGCCTCGAGGGCGCCTCGCGCTGCTTGCGTTCCATCACGTGCAAGCCACAGCCTGCACGACGCAGGTTGCACTGCTTCTCTTGCACCACGTGGTCTTCAAAACACAGCTTGCAGCACACATGGCTTGCACCACCCCGCTTGCACCGCACTGTCCGCACCACAACACACACTGCTTGCACCAAACTGCATGCAGCACAACATGGCTTACACGCTGAGGGCGCCCAAGCTCATTGTTTGGGGCCCACGCTGGCAAGCATGGGGCTCTCGTTGGACATTGCCCCGGACTTTCTGATCCTACCTCGTCGCTGCTCTCATAAGCAGAAGCGCGGGTGGCGGCTCCTTTTCAAAGCGGGGCTTTCGCCTGAATTGCAGGACCATGGGCCGCTCCTCTTTCAAGGGGGCAGTTCCCGCCGTGAAAAAGAATCTTGTAGGGCCTCATGAAGAGAACTTGGGACGGATGGTTGCGTTGCAGCAGTGTTTATGCATGTTGTGTTTACCCTGGGCCTCCTCCTCCTCCTCCTCCTCTTTCTCCTCCTCCTCCTCCTCCTCCTCCTCCTCCCCCGCGGACGACGACGGCGATAGCGTCGGCGACGACGACCCCTACGCGCTGCCGCCGTTGGTTGCCGGCTGCAGGGGCCGCGAGCGGGCCGCCGCGGGGCCCGCTGGCGCCCGCCCGCGCGTGCGCGGCGGCGGCGCGGCGGCGATGGCAGACCGGAGGCAACCGTGCCCGGAGAGGACCGGCCAGAGTCGCTCTGGCAGAAGCCGCGTTGTCGACCGTGCGTCGCTCGGCCAGTCTAGTCTGTTGGTGGGTACCCCCGTCTTCCGAGGAGGGGGGAATGGGAGATGGACGGGGAGGGGAAGAAGGAGGAGAAGGACGAGAGGGAGGAGAGGGTGCGGAAGGGGGGAGGGTGGAGGAGGAGGAGGAGGAGGAGGAGGAGGACGGTAGCACTTGAGCCGCACCACGGTGCCCCCATTCCTCACGCCGCCCCACCATTGTTGACGACAAGGCTGTAGTGGAAGGGGGAACGCAGCAAGTGGCGATGATCGCGGCGGCCCAGAGGAGCAGGAAAGAAGAATCGAATCGGGAAATCCGCTCACACGCACCGTCGCCTGTGTTGTTGCAAGTTGGTCAATCTTCAGAGCCGCAGGATTCCAGAAGCGAGCCCCTACAATATTTTATTAATTTGAGCACTCATGTTCTTAGTTTGCGTCGAGCGGTCCCTTGCGAGGAGTTGAGACAACAAGGTGTGCGTTCCCAGTGTAATTACGTCGTTGATCTACGTTGTGGATGTAGACTATGGGTGTGTATATGATCGATGTCTCTTATGGGGGCATGTTATGGAGGTGTTTCCTTGACGTGCGGAATTGTGTTTTGTTATTGCGTACGTTATTGGTGTCTGTGCTGATGGTTGTTCGTAGTATTTGTTGATGATGCATGTGTTTGAAAGTATGCTATTGGTGTACGTGCCTAATGTCTTCGTTTACTGTGTGCCTTTGGTGTCGGTTACTGGTGTCTGCAATTCTACGCTATTGGAGTATGTTCGCGATACGTGTAGTCGATGTATAGTACTTGTGTCTGTTTGTGATTCACTGCTTGGATGTGTGCGATCTTGCTGTGTTGATTGATAAGTGTGTTGCCGCTGTGCGACATTGACGCTTGTTGTTGATGACTGTTCTTGATGCGTGTTGCTGATGTGTAGTCTTGAAGTATGTTCTTGTTGTGCAGTCTAGGCGCTTTTGCTTGATGCAAACTATCGATATCGTTGCTTCGTGTATGTTCTGAATGCTCGTTGTTCGCGTATGTTATGAATGCTTGTGCTGCGTGAGTAAAGGTCATTTTGTGATGCACGGGACATGGGAGGAGGTGGAAGCGTAACGAGGACGAGGAGGAAGAAGGAGGTGGAGGAGGATGAGACGAGAAGGGGCTGAGAACATAGGGGGGTGGAGCAAGGGGGGAATAAGGAGGAGGAGGAGGACACAACAGCACACCCACAGCCAGCAACAGCTTAGACGCACTACAAGCAAAATGCGACGCTGGCTAAGACTTCCGACTTTCGGTGGCAACAGCCAACCAGCACGGCCACGACAAGATCCTACGGCCGCACGATTAGACACCACACCAGCACTGGTCCACGGCTCCCGCTCTCGCACCCCACTGGATATTCATCATCCTGGTCGCTTCCTGGACTGACGACTTACCCCGCACAGCAGCACTACTAAAATCAGCTGTCCACATGACACCCTGACACACGACTATTCACAGGACACTGACAGCACACTTTCGAGTTTCACCGACAGCAGCACCAGCCACCCTCACATCGATGCCACCAAACAGAAGAAGACAGATGGCCACGACCCAGCATCCGCGACGGCGGTACCGACAAACAACGACGTTGCACCGCAAGCAGCAGAGACATGGCAAGACAAGCAGCACCCACAACCAAGGGTAACACTACCAGCACCACGACCATCACCTAGACTCAGCTCGCCCATAGTCTCTACGTATGGCTTGCCGACGCGCCCCCTCACCAACTCACAGCACAGACACGAGTAACCATCCGTTTTTACTTCCCAGTGAAAGCACCACCCATTGGAGACGGACAGACTGGATTAATCCCCATTGCACCCCACATCGACCCCCTCTACAACGCAAACGATTACGAAGAGCCATCACTCACCGACTATCTCAACACGGTGCGGGAACACCAGCAGCCCTGCACACAATACCTAGTGGCAGTGCAGCACCAGATGCCAGTCAAGGCACCACCGATTCAGCACCCAAAATATCCTGCAGCACCGTGGAGCGCCAATATCGACAGCACTGACTAACCATGACGTTCACGACCTGATCTACAGAGCCACTGGGACGTTCACTAATCATGACGTTCACTAACCATGACGTTCACGACGTTCACGACCGATGTTCACGACCAAGGGAGCCTGCGAGGCATACCTGGGGGAGGGGAGCGTACTGCAATTTCGAACGTTTGGAAGACGCATTCGTCATCTGCTGAGCGCCTGCCCACACCTCTCTGGTGTGGGGAGCTTGCGTGGGGTGCATGGGCATGGGATGGATCGAGGGAGCAATTTCACTGCCAGGTCAGAGCTAGAACGCGCAGCCCCCACCACGTGTCTCCGTTAATGGACCTTCCTCACATCCTGGGGACCCCATGCCACCCGTGGCTACGTGCACCGTAGCCCCCTCAGCACTGCCGGCATATTCCATTCCGCTAGTGAATACTCAGCACATCGCTCCTGCCCCCTCCCCCACTCCGGCCACAAGACGGTGAAGGCGAGTCCTTCCGCCGAGGAAACGAAGAGCGGGCCTATTGCTGGCAACGGGGAGGCCTGAGGAGGCCAGGGGGACATTTCCCTATCCTGTATTTTCCTCACTTCAGCATGCTGCCATGTACTAGCCTCGCCTTTGCCAGTCCAGTCTGACTCACACGAATGTCCTGCCTGTTCCCTTCCAGGCCAATGCCCGTGATTTCGAATGAGCCATGCATATAAGCCAGCTTGTGCACATTGCCAGCCTGGCACACGGACCGAATCGTAACAGCATAGTTGCGTATGGCGTGAGGGAGCTGGAGGTCGCCGGTGATGGGACGGTGGAGAGGAATAAATTGCGCATCGTTCTTCTTGTTCCCCACAGCCTGCCTCGAGGCGACCGTGGTGCTCCCGACAAGTAGAGCGCACTGCAAACCCCATCTCCTCCCACTCCTGTCGTTTACTCCCGACGCAGAGAGTGAACAGCAGCCAGCTGAAATGTCCTTTGACACGGCGGGGGGTGGGGCTCACAGATAACATACTCGCATTTTCAGTGTTGCCGCAGAGTGCAAGCCAGGGTGCGTCGCCCGTTGCGCTCACACATGTAGGTCAGGATGGACTGCCCGTGACATCTTTCGCCCAGTCATCTCATTATTCTACTCCGCACTATCTTTGCTCGCTGTGCTGTTCACCCAGGTTTACAACGCACTTATCGGATAGCAAATCAGCACAGTTGCGCAAGCATTACGATCTCCGCATGCTACCCAGGCAAAGCCCATCTGTCACACCTCGCTGCTCGCGTACATCTGCCCATTTCATCCCTTGAATTGCACTGCCAACCCGCAACTACCAAACCAGACAAACCAGTCAGCACAGATTGTGCGAGCCTATTCTAGATAATCGCCATACTGCCATGTAGTAACATTGCAGAGTACGATTTTGATTAGTTGGCTTCCAACCCCATACCTTCCAGTCTTTTGTTTCCAGGCAGCCCGCAGCACAGCAACCTGGCGACGCATGTCCCTGACGCTGAGTGGTGGGGTTGGGGAAGGAGGTTCATAGGTTTTGGTCTTGAGGTGGGTGGGGAAGAAGAGTCATGGACTAGAGGCCCAACAAGCCCGCGCGTACGATGGTACACTGGCCATTCTGGCCCTCGGCAAGGGGCGGGCCATCAGGCCCCATACCGTGGACTGCCGATTTCCCCACTCGCCGATGCGGACCCTGGGAGCCACATGATGCGGCTACATCGTGGCAGTCGTGACGGGGGAGTATTTTGCAGTCGCAGCGGTCGGGGGAGATGGTCGGTCGACTGCTGCGCAACCATTCCATTTATAGCCGCCTGCTTCGCTTGTCTCCTCTGCCCAACCCTACCTGCGACCAGCAAGTGCAAACCTGTGACAGCCCACAGGCATCACGAGCCGTCATGTCAGCCGGCCGCCTAGCTTACTTCCGCTGTCTTTCAGAGGGCTACAGGTAACCAGGGACCACAGCACAAAGACAGTCTGTTATTTTGCGCACGTATTTCGTCCCCTCCTTCGTTCGGCTTCATTCCGTAACTTGATGCACGCTACGCCAAAGTTGTTTTTTGCAACTCACATGTCTTTTCTCACACTATTGCTTCAGCTTCGTTGCGTAGGTCCGCCCCCCCACCCCCTCCAAAAAAGAGGAGGAGGAGGCGCAGGAGGAGGCGGAGGATGAGTTGGACAAGGGGCACAAAGGTGATGAGGACGAGACTTCCCAGACCGCAGGATCGTGGACATGGTTGGGTTCGCGTTCGGCATAGGGTGCTGCGGCAGCTTTGGCCTCACAACGGTCCGCAGCTGGACGCTAGGGGTGAGTCAACCAAGGAGGTAGTAGGCGTAACTCTGTCGGTTTGAGCGAGGGTAGGAGGAGGCGGAGGAGCGGGCGAGGAGAGGCGGGAGGAGGCGCGAGGAAAGAGGAAAAAAGTGTTTGCAAGGAGCAAGGGCGAAGCAGGATGGGAGAAAAGGGACGACACACGCAGGACGGAACACGGATGGACGCATGGTGTGAGGCAGGCAAAGAACGGAACGTTGCATGTGTTATTTGACCAGGAGGTTGGAAGCAGGATCGAGAAGAGAGGAAATGAAGTCAGGAGGAGGAGGAGGAGAAGGAGGAGGAGGACGAGGTGGGGAAGGAGGAGGAGGAGGAGGCGGAGGAGGACGAATCGGATTACTAGCGCACCAGGGTGCGTCCGCTGCAACGCAAAACAAACAACATCGGCGTACATTGGCCACATTATATATATATATATGTATATATATACTTATATATACTAGAGCCATCGCGCGCGCTTCGCGCGCGCTCAAGGTCTAGCTAGGCTTGATCGGCTAACTCATGTAATATCATTTTGGTCGTTTCTTGCGTCCAGGGGCTTCCTTGGAGGCCCTGCACAAGCCTCGGAATCGTATATAAGGGGAAGTGCGGAAACGCAGAAATCATCAATTTCCTTTAGGTGTTCAACGATTTGGGGCCCTCAAAGGCTTCCTGGGTTTTTTGGGGGGGAGGTGAGGGGGTGGGGCCAAACTTGAAAAAAGAAGGAATTGTGGGATTTCCATTTTTGTTCCAGTTCCTCGGCGCTGTTCGGCGCTGTTGCTTCTTTGTGCCTCGCGGGTTTTGTCAGCCGGGTCCCTCAGGGGTGTGGGATCTTCCGGACCACCTGGATGCTCGGGAGGCCTCCTGGAGGCCTGGAGAGCCGTCTCGGTCTGCGCGGGGGCGTGTTGGGCCGTTCTTTACGTGCTGGGGGCTCCTTGGGGTCGTCTTGGGCTGTCCTTGGGCGTCTTGGGGGCCCCCCAGGAGGCGCGGTACCTGCCAGATGTCAGAGGATGTGTGGGATCTCCGAGTAGGAGTCCCACTGGATCATCCTTTCGCATTCTGGGGGCTCCTGGGAGGCGTCTTGGGCCCTCCTGGGCCGCTGTGGAAGCTCCCCAGGGAGCGGTACCGGGAGCGTCCCCGAGATGCAACGGGGACGTGTGGGACCCGGGGCCGGGTGGGCTTTCGGAGGGCTTTCCCGGGACGCCTCTCCGACCTCTCTTGGGGCCTTTTGGAGGCCTCCTGGGAGCGTGTTGAGCCGTCCACAGGGTGTTTGGGATTGCTTGGGAGCGTCTTGGGCCGTTCTTTACGTTCTGGGAGCTTCTTGGGGTCGTCATGGGCTGTCCTTCGGCGTCCTGGGGTCTCCCCAAGAAGCCGGGAGGCGCAGTACGGGCCAGATGTCAGGGGATGTGTAGGACCCCCGAGTAGGAGTTCCAGTTTGAAAAAAAGGGAATCCTTGGAATTCCTGTTTCTTTTTTTGTCAAAATCGTCGATCTTTGAGGGTTGGAAGCGGGAAAACGTGAGAAGGCGAAAAACATTGGAAAACCATTGGAAATCAACGATTTTACCCTCGTTGGGCTCTCTCGGGACGGCTCTCGCAGCTCTCTTGGGCTGTTCTTGGAGCTTCGTCGGGGTCTTTTTGGGGCCTTTCAGGGATCGGGGGTGCGTTGGGGGCCTCTGGGTGGTCCTGGAGGTCTCTCGGAGGTCTCTGGAAGCCTCCTGCTCCGTCTCTTGGGCCCATCTTGGGCCTGTTCTAGGGTGGTCCGGGGCTGTCCTGGACGCCTCTTCGGTAGTCTTGGAGCCTTCTTGGCCCTTCTTGGGGCCGTCCTGAGGGTCTCCGGCGCTCTTGGACCATTGGAAACCAGAAAACCAGAAAAGCCAAAAACATTGAAACAAACATGAAAATCAACGATTTAGGCCTCTTCGGGCCGTTCCGGGACGCTTCCCGGACCTCTCTTGGGGTCTCTTGAGACCACCTGGGATCCTCGAGAGCCGTCGGAAGGCTGACTTGGGCTGCTTGGGAGCGTCTTGGACCATCCTTTCGCATTCTGGGAGCTCCTGGGAGGCCTCTTGGGCCCTCCTGGGGCGCTGTGGAGGCTCCCTTGTGGAGGCTCCCCGGAAAGGCTGGGGGAGCGTTACCGGGAGCGTCCCCAAGATGTCGCGGTGAGGTGTGGGACCCGCGGCATTATTATTATTATTATTATTATTATTATTATTAGTACTACTACTATTATTATTATTATCATCATCATCATCATTATTTTTGGAATGATTGTCATTATTATTATTACTACTATTCTTATTATTATTATTATCACTACTACTATTATTATTATTATTATTATTATTATTATTATTATTATTATATTATTACTAGTATTCTCTTTATTATTATGCTTGTTATTATTATTGATTTACAGTATGACTAGTGTTATTATTATTGTTATTATTAGTATCATGATTACTATTCGTGTTATGAATAGTATTATTATTATTTGGGCCCTTATTAGTATTACTCTTAGCAGTCGTATGAGCATTATTAGTATTAATACTATGCTCTAGCATTTTTAATAATAGTGATTATAATTAGTACTCGTGGTAGTAGTAGTAGTAGTAGTAGTAGTAGTAGTAGTAGGAGGAGGAGTAGTAGTAGTAGTAGGAGTAGTAGTCGTCGTCGTCGTCGTCGTCGTACTAGTAGTAGTAATAGTAGTGGTATTATTATTATTATTATTAGTAGTAGTAGTAGTAGTAGTAGTAGTAATCGTAGTATTAGTCACCTTTTCAATGTTATGTGTATGATTACTACTAGTGTTATTTTTATCATATTTACATTGCCCTTATGTTATGGATAATACGACAGATAATATTAGTATCGATCTCAGTAATAATCATTGTAATAAGAATTTAATAATAATAATAATAAGAATCGTATTATTATTTAAAAGCGTTTGCAGGCGAGCGCTGGCAGCCCCGTTGGCCACGGACCGCGAGCCATCTAGAACCGTGGGTTGCCACGGCCCGCGAGCCGTTTGAAGCGCTTGTCGTTCCGAGGGAGGATGCAGCTGCGACGGAAAAGGCCTGCTGATCACAGCGAGGGCGATCGCCCCCCGCCCCCCCACCCCCACATGCCCAAGGTGCGGCGCAAACGGGCCCTACTGCACATTGCCAGGGCGAGACCACTCTCCTACAGGTGCTCCCAACCGGGCATCCTAAACATGCTTCGTTCTGCTAGGACAATTAACTCCCACATGCCTACGTCATCGTTTTTCGAGCCGCATCAAGGGTCAGATTACAACACCCGTGTCCTCCGGTCGTGACGCCCCGATGAGCCACCCGAGGGGCGCTTTTCTTTCGTGCCCCCACGTACGCCAGGGCGGGGATCCTGGCTGTGGGAAGGATGGGTGTGGAACCTCCGCTGCACCGCCCCCCCCCGAATGGGACACCCGCCTCCCGCCCGAGTCCAGGCGGAGTACATGAGAGACCACCGCAAGGGGAGGCATGGCGACGAGGGAGCAAGTTTTTCCCCGTGGCCCTACAGGCAAACAGAGGTGACGACCAGACTGATACCCGCGTGTTTTCTTGTGACGGAGACCCAGTGGCACATATGCCAGGAGGAGGAGGAGGAGGAGGAGGAGGAGGAGGAGGAGGAGGAGGAGGAGGAGGAGGACCATTGCAAGCCCAAGACTCATCAACGATGTTGAATGCGCCCTCCCTCCAACAGCACTCTTCACAGGCCCCTAGAAGGGGTCATTTCCACTGAGGGAATTGCCCCGTTGGGGAATAATCGTGTGAACATTTCGAAGCGTGCCAACACACCTTTCTCAGGACTAGTTCTCAGGACTTGAGCGCCACGGGTCAACCTGACTGTTGCGTCTTGGCGATCTCGAATCGTGCCAAATCACAATTCCTGGGACTTCCACACCGCGAATCAGCGTGACTGCTGCGCCCTAACAATCGTGAGTCTTTCCTGAATGCCATTTCTGGTACGTGAACCATGAGAACACATGAAACGCTTGCACATGTTGGCTACGAATATACGCAACGCTAAGGCGATAACCACATTTTGAAACTGAGCCGCCCTCAATCTGTGAACCTCTTGCAAACTGTTTAAACGAATGTGCGCGGCCTCCTGGCGAGAACCACGTTTTGAAAACCGCCCGCCCTCAATCCGTGCAGTTCTTGTAAAGTTTTCAAAATGAATTTGCGCGGCGCTGAGGCAGGAACCACATGTTGAAAACGAGCCGCCCTCAATCCGTGAAGCTAGCGCGCATGTTTACAACGAGTGTGCGCGGCGTTAGGGCGAGAACCTCATTTTGAAAACGATCCGCCCTCAGCCCGTGAAGTTCCTGCAACGTTTTAGAAGACATGTGCGCGGCGCTACGAGCGATAATCACATTTTGAAACCGAGCCGCCCTAAACCCGTGAAGCTCTTGCAAAGTTTTACAAAGAATACGCGCGGCGCTGAGGCAGGAACGAAATTTTGAAAACGAGCCACCACCAATCTGCGAAGCTCGTGCGAATGTTTAAAACGAGTGTGCGTGGATCTAGGGCGAGAGCAACATTTTGAAAACGAGCCGCCTTCAATGCGCGGCGCTGAGAGCAAGAACCACATGTCGAAAGCCAGCCGCCCTCAATCCGTGAAGCTTCTGCAGAGTATGAAAACGAATGTTTGTGGCTCTGAGGCAGTAGTCACATTTTAAAACGAGCCGTCCTCAATCCGCGAAGCGCTTGCACATGTAAAAAACGATTGTGCGCGGCGGTAAGGCGAGAGCAACATTTTGGAAACCACCCGCCTTCCATCTGTGAAATTGTTGTCAGCTTCTGAACATTAGAGTCAAAAACAGTGAAGGAGTCTCAAGCGAAACGACTGGCCCGCCCTTTCTACCGGCCTCGGGGTGCGACGCGGAAGAGTTATCTAGTGGGAAAAGGAATGGATGATGATGATGAGGAGGAAGAGGAGGAGGAGGAAACCCGCCCCGAGGAGGGACCACCCGAGCGGCCACCGGTTGTCCGGGGCGCTCTCCGCGGCCAGATCCAGGGCCCTTGCGCGACGACGACGACGGATGGTTTACTTCCTCCTCTTCCCTCTCCTTCATGTTGCTGTCCCCTCCTCCTTCCATGTTTATTCAGTGCCGCGTAGTATTTGCGACGCTGGACAGACCTGCCGCAATCTGTTTTGCGAAGCAACGCTTCACTTCTTCTTCTTCTTCTTCTCCTCCTCCTCCTCCTTCCAGCTTGGAGCCGCAGATGGTTCTTTCACGAGCCTCCTCCTCGTCCTCGTCCTCATCCTCTTCTTCCTCCCCTCGGCATTTCCCTCCATCCCTCCCCACTTCACCCTCCTCTTTCTCTTCTCCCCCTCCCCTTCCATTTCTTGAGAGGCCCGAGGGGAGCTTTCGGAGGCCGCTGGAGAACCTCCACTGGGGCCGACTGGTACCCCTTGATGGCCGTCTCCACGGGAGGGAAGAATATGGTGGAGGAGGGCACGCCGAAGAAGGAGGAGGAGGAGGAGGAGGAGGAGGAAGAGGGGGAGGAGGGAGGAGGGAGGAGGATGGCGAAGACGTGCAGAAGAGAAGAGGAAGAGGAGGCAGAGGAGGAGGAGGAGGCGGAGGAGGAGCAGAGGCGGAGGAGGAGGAGGATGACCACCAGAGCACGCACAAAATGCATCAATGATGGTGTGAAAACCCTCCCGTGCCAAAGACACTCTACTGAAGTTCCTACCTTATTCACTGCCGGGACTACCCTTTACAAAGAAGTGCGCACCACGGGCCTGCTATTCAGGCGAAGGCCTTGTTTGTGTTGAAGAGGTCTTTCTCTCACGTTCCGCGACAAGTTACGACTATCAAATCCAATGGAAGCGTCCAGCCAGAGTTCCGTTTTGAATGGAGGCCGCCTTCCGCATCCAATCGCTGGGCGGTCTACCCTGGCAGAGGTATTACGTTGCGGATGTTCGCGGCAGCCACGTTTGGCGTTCACGCTGCCCGCCCCCTCTGTTCCTCCTTCTCCTCTTTCCTCCCGCTTCAGATCGGTTCAGGCCTCGTCCCACAATTTTAGTATCACCGCCGCGATTTGATGCGCTATGCTCTCTGATGTCTGAGATGTGTTAGGCATGTCGAAGGATGCGTGCTCTGCGGAAAAAACAATCGACAGGCCACTTGGCAGGCCGCTAATTCCAATACGGGCACCGTGTTTCGACGAGAGCCACATTTTGAAAACGATCCGCCCTCCATCCTTGTAACTGCTTTGGGCTGTCAGCGTCGGGATCACAACTGGGAGCGAAGCCTCAGGCGATACGCCAAGAACACCCTACCAACACGTCTGGTGGCGCGACGGGGAGGAGTGATTCATACGGGCAGGAATAGAGGAGGAGGGGGAGAAGGAGGAGGAGGAGGAGGAGCAGCAGGAGGAGGAGGAGGAGGAGGAGGAGCAGCAGGAGGAGGAGGAGGAAAAGGAGGGGAGGAGAGGAGGAGGAGGAGGAGGAGGAGAGAAAGAGAGAGAGAGAGGGAGGGAAGGAGAGAGGGAGGGAGGAGGAGGAGGGAGAGAGGGAGGGTAGGAGGAGGAGCATCAGAAGTAGGAGGAGGAGGAGGAGGAGGATCAGAAGGAGGAGGAAGAGGAGGATCAGAAGGAGGAGGAGGAGGAGGAGGAGGAGGAGGAGGAGGAGGAGGGGGAGGAGGAGGGGGAGGAGGAGGAGGGGGAGAACGGGGACGCAGGGGAGAGCGACCGCACCTCTTTCTCGCCTGGGTGCCGGGAGGACGCGGAGGGAAGCGCGGGGGGAAGTGGCCGTGCGGGCCAGGGCCCGGGGAGGCCAGGGCCAGGGTGAGGGTGGAGCGAAGGGCCCGGAGCCCCACGCCCGCCCTCTTCGATCCTGGAGGCGGTCGGGCCGAGGTGTGAGGTCGAGGTCGGTTCGGGGGGGGGGGGGGCCCAGTGTGCTTCGTGTCCGTTGGGTGCTCTCGTGCATCCCTGGGGGGGCGGGGTACCCTCGAATGTTCTTCGGCTTGGCCAACGGAGGGTATCATGTTCTTGCAGGACGTTCTTCTCCCCGAGGTCCGACTGTAGGGGGGAGCCGTGGGAGAGCCACTGGGAAGATGGAGGTGGGATGAGGTGGGGGAAGATCGGTGGCGAGCGAGGGGGGGAACGCGAGAAGGAGAAGGCCTTCCCAGAAGGCGGCGAAGCTTCTCAGAGGGCCTCCGGCCTTCTGAGAGGTTTTCCGTGTCTTCGGGAGGGGGGCTTCAAAAACATGTTCAGAAGGCCAGGGAGTTTCCGAGCCTTCTGAGAGAAGGATCGCCCCTTCTCACTTCCCGCCGCGGCTCGCCATCGAGAAGAGGGACATGAGGAATTGCAGTGTCCCTGTGGCCGATCCAGGCCCCTGGCGTTGGCGGCCAGTTTGCGATGTGGTCGGCCATCTTTCACGGCTTCGAGTGCGCGATCTCCCAGAGGCTGCTTCCGCTCCCACGACCTCCCCTCCCCCCTCCCTCCCCGGATTCGAGGCATCACGATACCATTCGCGACGGCCCGGGTTTCTGCCACTTTGGACTTGCGGAGACATGTTTCGGACCCCAGGCGATCAAAAGTATGCCCGCGATGAACGGCCAGTGCTCCTGGTAACCTCTCTGGCCCAGGGCTTTCTTTGTCCGTCAGGCGTTCGGTTTGTCACTGGTGGGGTGTGGAGCAGCAGCAGTCGGATTCGCCAGCGCAGTCCTTGCATGTCCAGGTACGTGCGCGGAGGGGGTGTCCAACATGCGCCCTGCGCGTGCGCATTCGGCATGTAATCTCACGCTTTTCGGCGCCAGAGGGGGTATCCAACATGCGCGTGGCACCTGTTTCGACGTGCACATCAGCGGCGCGGGCGGCGGCAGCCTGGCGCTACCGCCACCGCCGCGCCGCGGGGGTCTGCATCGCGTGGACGGCCCAGGCCCGGCGCGCATTTGGATCAGAGGCGGGTTCGAGCCGAGAGGGCTTGAGCCAGGGGGTACGGATCGACGGGACCACACTCCTGAGGTGAATATGGAACTGCGTGTGTTGCGTTGAATTACTATTGCTTTGCCAGGAGGGACCGCTCCCCAATCACGGTCGCCGAGCTCTTCCCTCGTGGCGCGTTTCGACCGGCGCAGCCGGCTGGCTCTACGCGCAAGTACGGTTCAAAAGATCGTCCACGGCACGAGTTGCAGCATTCGTTCGCCGCGGCCTTCCTGGGGTCCAGCGACTGCAGCTGCTTGCGTCCTGAGACAGGCGCCTCTCCTGGCCTTCCTCGGCCGCTGGCGCCCGGGGCGCCATTGGTGCTGCGGGTGCCGCGGGCACTGCGGGCGCCGCTGGTGCCACTGGCGCCGCGGGCGCTGCGGGCGCCGCGAGCGCGCCAGGCGCCACTGGCGCCGCAGGTGCCGCGGGCACTGCCGGCGCTGCTGGCGCCGCCGGCGCGGCCAGGGCTGCGGGCGCCGCGGGCTCCTCGGGCGCAGCCAGTGCCGCGGGCGCCGCGAGCGCCGCGGGCGCCGCGGGCCGCGCGGCTGCCACGGCGGCCTCCGCCGCCGCTGGCTTCGCCACGGGCCCCGCGGCCGCCGCCGCCTCCATGGCCGCGGCGGTCTGGGCGGCTGCGGCTGCCCGTGGTGCCGGGCTGGCGGCCCCGCCCAGCCTCTCCCCCGTCGAGTCATCGCTAGCACAGCCAGGAGCTCCGACGCCAGCATCCTCGCTTCACCGACGCCATCATCCTCGCCAGCCAAGGCCCGACCACAACGTTGTCTAGCTTGGTGTTTACCCTTGTTGTGTGTGTTCGTTTCGTTTTTCGTTGCTGTTCCGTTGTGTTGTTCGTTTTTGTTTTGTAGCGCGTTTGAGCTTTAAACGTTTTTTTTGGTGTGTTTTTTCATGTTTGCGTTTCGTTGTTCGTTGTGGTTGCCCCGCTAATTCCGCGGTTCGTTTCGTTGTCCGTTTTGTTTCGCGCCGCCTTTGTCCTTCGAATTGCGTTTGGTGAGGATCTCGATTATTGCTTGATGCTTCGTTTCGTTGTTCGTTTTGTTGGTGATTGTGTTCTTCGTTATCGATGGCCCGATGTTGTTTCGTTTCGTTGTTTCGCGCTGTTTTGTTGCGCGCCTGACCTGACCTCCAGCCTCTGCCGTAGCCCTATCCGTAGTTATGGGCGTTCGTTTCGCTTTTCGTTTCGTTTCGTTGTTCGTTTCATTGGGCGAGAGCCTTAGCTCAAATCTCGCCCCTCTCCCTGGCACTGGTCCCGGGCGTGCGTTTCGTTTTTCGTTTTGTTGTTTCCCCCCCGTTATTGTTGTTGCGCTCCTGGCCCGGTCTTCAGCCTGGGCCCCAGCCCGTGCCGTAGCCCCGGCCGTAGTTCTGGGCATTCGTTTCGTTATTCGTTTCGTTGTTTTTTGTCCGACCCTCCTCTGGTAGTCTTGGGCCATGGAATCTAAGGCCCAGGAGTCCTGGGCCTTGGAGCGAAGGGCTCAGGAGTCCTGGGCCCTGTTTTTCCTCATCTGTGGGAGGAGCCAGGGGAGCAGGGGGTGGAGGAGCGGCGGGTGCTGGGAGGGAGCGATGTGCAACTTCTGGCTATCTCTTTGCTGTCGTCCCTTGTCTACTTCAGGAGGCGCTGGGATGCCGATGGCTCTGGTTATGACGGCGAGCGTCGCGGCGAAGTCTCATACGAATCGCGTTGGCGTCGTAGGTCTCCTCCTTGTAGCGTTGGTGTCGTAGGACTCGTAGGCCTCCTCCAGCAGTTTGGCACGTTTCGCTGTGGCCGCCTGGTACGCGGTTCCGCCCTCGGAAGCTTTCATGATATGCAGCAGGGTGTTGTGTGAAAAAATGCCTTGAGATTTCGGAGTGCTCCCAAGGTGACGATGCATCAACGCCCGCGCCGCTGAATTCCAATTGGCCAAGCACGGTATGATTGCGTCTAATGGAAACGGCGGCAAACCTGTGACCGAATATAGCTCTGCCTTTCTTTCTAGCTGGCCCGAACATGGTGCTCGAAACCCAGGAACGCACCTGGCGTGATCTCAGACAGAACCTTTTGTGTATATGTAAAGGTCAGAAGGATCTTCGTGCGTACGGATTGCGAGAATTGAGCGTTCCTAGTTGGGACTTCGTAGTGGATGGTGCCTGCAGGAGGACATGGTGTATACGGGAAAGTTAAGTTGCGTGGCTACCGCACGTGTCGTATATACCATGGGAGAGAGCACGTGCGCCTGTGCGGTCCTGGCGCAGGCGGTGGCAGGGGGGAGGGGACGTTTTGGGCCGTTTTCCAGATCCAGAGATTGGCGACATAGCTGAAACGTCCCCGCAATGTTTTCCCCTGGATGGCCCACAGAGCCCGCCGCGCCTTCCCCTCAGCCTTGAGCAACTCTTTGTGTCTGCGATGCAGCAATCAATGGCGAAGGCCTTACGGCCTGTGCCGCCGACCCATACGGGAAACGACGACGACAACGGCGGCGGCGACGACGACGATGACGCTGACGTTGGCCAGAGTCCTCAGGGATGCCTTCTTGGGGTCTCTTCGGAAGGCTCTCTGGGGCCTCTGGGGAGGAATTTTGGGGCCTCTTGGGAGCCTCTTGGGGGCATCTTCGGGCTTCGTGGGAACCCCGTTGGCCTCTTGGGGCCTCTTGGGAACCTCTTGGGGCATCCTGGTAGCCTCTCGGGGCCGAGGGCTCGGACTGTCAGTTCGGGTCCCCCGTCTTGGCACGCTCTTGGAGCCGTCTTGGGGGTCTCTTGGGCCGTCTTGGAGGCGTTTTGGGTTGTCTCGGGGTCCTCTTGGGCTGTTTTGGGGCCCTCTTGGAGGCCTCTTGGGCCGTCGTGGCGCGATTTGTTTTACCTCTTGCGCCGTCTAAGAGCGGCGGGAAGTAAAAAAGGCGAGAACGCATTGTTTTTGGTTGGAAAAATATATCAATGAATTTGGCTTCTTGGGACCCTCTGGGGGGTGCTGTTGGAAGTTTCTTGGTGGGGGGCGTGAAGGCGTTTTGGACCGATCGTCTGGCGATTTGGGGCCTTCTTGGACCGTCTCGGGTGCCTCTTGGGGTACTCTTGGCCTGCCGTGGTATTTTCTGATGCCCCGGGACCCCCAGGGGGGAATCCGCATATAACCCCTCCACCCCCAGGACCCCCTGAGTCCCCCCCCACCGCCCCGGGACCCCCCCCCCCCGACGGGGGAGGGATCAAAGGAAAGGAGAAAGAAGCTTCCCTTCGACTCGATTACGACATTGCTAGATTTTGTTCTCTCGCTGACAAGCTTGAGGAGGAGGGTGCAGGGAAAGGGGACGACTGACGGAGACGACGACTCGAACAGACAAGCCCCTCACACATGCCGACAGGGTCGGCGGATTTCCCGCACTCTTGACACCACGAGCGGCAATCGCATCCATGACCACGCCCTCGCGGTCTAGATTCCGGGACGCGATCCCGCGGATATGCCGTCGAACGGATACGTTCCGCGCGGGACATTCTCCGTGAGCACCGACTGCAGCGAGGTCCCCGCCGCCCTACCAAGGAGGAGGAGGAGGAGGAGGAGGAGGAGGAGGTCGAGAAGGAGGAGGAGGAGGAGGAGAAGGAGGCAGAGGAGGAGGAGGAGGAGGAGGACGAGGAGGAGGAGGAGGAGGACAAGCTAGGTGCGCTCGCGTCATATCTGACGTCCTACCCCTCCCTCCCATCCCTTACCATGGCGCTGATTTTCTCTATCCGCGGACGCGTGTCGTAGCGGACCTGTGGCTCCGCGCGCGCGTGCGTAGTGGGTGGTGGTGCGTGCGTGCGTGCGTGCGTGCGTGCGTGTGCGTGGTTGTGGTGCTGGTGCTGGTGCTGGTGCTGGTGCTGGTGCTGGTGCTGGTGCTGGTGCTGGTGCTGGTGTGGTGTGGTGTGGTGTGGTGGTGGTGGTGGTGGTGGTGTGGTGGTGGTGGTGGTGCGGCGCGGTGGTGCGGCGCGGTGGTGGCGGGCGGATGGGCGCGCGAGAAAGAGGCCCGCGCTGGGGCGAGAACGCCATCCTGAACGACGGAGGCCAAACACCGATCCGAAAATGAGGCCCACGCTGCAGCGGGAGCACGATTCGGAACGATTCGGGAGCAGAAATGAGGCAGGCGCCTCAGCGAGAGCAGCATTTTGAAAAAACGCAGGCGAAAACCCGTTTCCCGGGAATCCTGTGTGTAAAAAAGTACGCGGGGGGGGGGTCGGCCATCTTCGGGACGCCATCAGGGGAAGTGGGAGAGTATATTCATATTGTGTAATTG
>CAUYUJ010015105.1:440586-447938 GCA_963575745.1 Prorocentrum cordatum | reverse complement strand
TACTACTACTACTACTACTACTACTACTAACTACTACTACTACTACTACTACTACTACTACTACTACTACTACTACTACTACTACTACTACTACTACTACTACTACTACTACTACTACTACTACTACTACTACTACTACTACTACTACTACTACTATTACTACTACTACTACTATACTACTACTACTACTACTACTACTACTACTACTACTACTACTACTACTACTACTACTACTACTACTACTACTACTACTACTACTACTACAACTAGTAGCGGTAGTACAAGTGGTAGTTCCAGTCGTAGAACAGGAGGAGGACGAGGGAAAAGAAGAGCTGATGAGGAGTGGGGAGGATCAGGCTGGAGGAGGAGGAGGAGGAGTCTGGACGAGGGCGAGCGGCGGGCAGGTCGACGTGATCTCCGGCAACGCGAGCCGGTAGGAGGCGCCGGCGGCGGCCGTCGCCACGGGGCCCAACAGACCAGGGGCAACGTTAGGGGGGGGGGTAGGCTCAGGGGGGGACGGACGCATCGACCCCGAAGCGCCCACTCATGTCCGGTTGGGGCCTGCCAGCCCGCCCTGCCCAGGACCGTGCGGATTCCCCCTGGCCCACCCTGTCGTTGCACTCAAGAGGGCTGAGCTCCGAGGCGGCACGCCCCCAGGAGGGAGGAGGGAGGAGGGAGGAGGGAGGAGGTAGGAGGGAGGAGGGAGGAGAAGGAGGAGAGAGGAGGAGGAGGAAGAGGCGGAGGAGGAGGAGGAGGAGGAGAAGGAGGAGGAGGAGGACGAGGAGGAGGAGGAGGAGGATGGATGAGGAGCAGCAGGAGGAGGAAGAGGAGGATGATGATGCTGCTGCGATTTTGCCCCCCCACGCCGGCGCGGCGCGGCGCTCCGCGCGCGCTGGCGCTCCACGCGCCCCGCGCGAAAGGCGCCCCGCGGCCGAGGCCGCTGGCCGTCGCTCGCGGGGCGGGCCGTCGCCACTGCGCGACGTCGTCGTCGTCGTCGTCGTCGTCGTCGTCGTCGTCGTCTTCGTCGTCGTCGTCGTGCCCCCGTTTTTGTGCTCCTCGTGATCCTGCCCTGCCGTGCGCCGTCGTCCTCCTCCGCTGCCGGTGCCGCTGCCGCTCCACCCCCCGCAGCTGCTTCTGCGCCGCCACCTGCTCCTGCTGCTGCTGCTCCTCCCCTGTCTGAGCACGTCGCAAGACGGCTCGGAGAGCGATTGAAGTACACGCCGGTCGTTGAAAGTACGTATTTTCGGACCCCTAGATCCCAATCTACTTTAGCCGCCCTCTTACTTCAAGAGTTAAGCGGTTTTCCATATCCCCCCCTCTTCAGGGGGTGGGCGGGAGCCCAATTTACTTCCAGCGCCTTCCTACTTCATGGTTCTACCCACTTCTTCCGACCGACGCGTATTGGTTGGCGGCACGCACAGGGGCGTAGGGGGAGGGGGGAAGGCTTCTTAGAAGGAGGCTGCTTCTGAGAAGGCGTGGGCCTAATCCCCCCATCCCCCACCCCCCCCTGTGCGCGCCGCCAATTGGTCAGCGCTGGGTTTGAAAGAGCGACGTCAACATTTGATAACACTTGGACTGCATCGGACGTCGGCCGCTTGGGTCCCGGCCAGCGGGTTCTTGCAATCTCGATGTGGGCTTCATGTGCTGCAATCCATGTGGTGCAGTTGACCGCATCCGCTCGTGACCGCCTCTAATGTTCGTGCAGAACTCCCACCCACCCAACCACCCGCAACTTGTCGGCGAAACCCAACAACGGCGGCGACAACGACGATGACGATAGCAATGATGATGTTCATGACGACGCTGGAGATGATATCGACGACGACGATGGTGATGGTGATGAAGCTGATGGTAATGATAATGACGGTGGCAACGATGACTCTAGCAATGATGATGACGAAAGTTTGGGAAGGATGATGCGGAAATGCGTGCGCACAGAATTTTGCCGAGGGCGACTACATAACATCGACGATGACGATGGTGACGGCGGCGGTGATGATGACGACGTTGGCGATGTGAACGATGATGATGATGATGATGATGATGATCATCCTCATCATCATCACCATCATCATCATCATCATCACCATCGTGATGCTGATGATTATGACGACGATGATGTTGATGACGATGACGCTGATGATGATGCTGATGATGATAATGATGATGATGATGGTGATAGTGATGGTGATGACGATGACGATGACGATGATGATGATGATGCTGATGATGATCATGACCATGATCATGATCATGATCATGATCATGATTATGATTATCATGTTGATGACGGTGACGGTGGCGACGACGACGATAATGGCAATGATGCCGTTGACGTTGATGATGATGACGATTGTGTTGATTAGGATGATGAGGAAGTGCACGCCCGTGTACATGCAGAGTTCAAGTCGCACCTGATTGAAGAACCCTTGCGTTTGCATATGGCCTTGAACATATGTTGAAATGGCTAGAGACCACTGATTTCGACGTGCGCGAGCGGAGACGCGCGCGTGTGGTCCACATGGTATTGTTTGACAGAGTTGTCGGGCGCGTGGTGGTCGTCAAACGTTTTCGACATGGGCGCGCGTTTGGCCCGCATGGTCTCAGTTGACATAGTGGCGGAACGCGAGTAGCATTCTTATGATTTCAGCCAGCCGCGCACAGTTTTTTTGATTTCATTCGTTAACAACGGTTGATGGTCGTTGTTGAATAGCTATGTTTGGACGCTGCTAGAGAATCGAAGGGTTTTTAATGATATTGGCATGCGCATGCAGCGTCCCGCACGGCAATTTGTTTGCAAGGACTTCTTTACAAACAACGAAAGCAGGGCTTACATCAGCGCCTGTGCACCGTATAGTGTTATTTGTTAGGGGTGAGGGGGGTGCACCTGCCTGGCTTAAGCCGAAATCGAACCCGAGCGCCATTGTTTGCCCCTTCGGGCACCCTTTGCCCACGTGTTGCGACTTCTATGGCGTCATCACGTCATTGCTCTCCTGATTGTCTTTTTGTCTTTGTCCTGATTGTCGGATTGCCTGCCTCCACCCTGTCCTGATTGCTTGATTGTCTTCCTTGTCATCTTCCTCCACAGCCGTTTCGGCTCAACAGCGTTTCGCCCTGATTCCACGAGCTCGCCAAGTGTGCCCAACACATCAGGCGGCGCGATGGTCGGGATGAGGGGCTACGCTTTCAGGGTGCTGGCGCCGAAGGACATTGCTGCCGTCCTGGGGATGATCGGAGTGCATCCGGCAGTGACCCCGGATGCCGTGGACAAGCCAACTTTGGAGGTTGCCATGTCCGTGTTCCAGCACCTCGTGGAGTTCGCCTACGACATGGACGTGGCCCAGGTGAAAGCTCAAACTCCACACCTCGCCCAGCCGACAGAGATTTTCGACGAGGCTACTGACGTCTTGACGGTCTTCAAACTCGCCAAGCAGCTTGCGGCCATTAACCTGGTCGATGACTTCAGCCTCAGCGACATATGGGAGCCGAGCTCGAAGCGCTTCCGCGCCGTGCTGAGCGGGATCGTCAACTTCTGCCGCTACAAGGAGGCTCAGGTGATAGTGATCACCGGCATGAAGGCAGATCTCCACTCGCTGGATGCCGAGCGCCTCGAGCTCGTGGAGAGGACCAGCCAGGTCGGGGACGAGCTCAATGTGGCGCGGGAGCGGCACAACCGGGAGCTGCAGGACCTCTTCGCCGCGGAGAGCGACGCGCAGGAGGCACAGGGCCTGGTGGACAAGCTGCGGCAGCAGAGGCACTCGGCCGACCGCCTGCTTGAGAGCAAGGAGGCCGTGCTGGGCGGCGCGAGGGAGCGGGCGGCCCAGAACGAGCAGCGCTGGTCGCAGGACCAGCTGCGGGAGGCGGACCTCCGCGACCAGATCGCGGAGAGCCCCGAGGGCCTGGAGCGGGAGGTGCGGGAGCTGCACCAGGCGGTGCGCCAGCAGAAGGGGCGCCTGGAGGAGAGAGTCGACGAGAAGAGGGCCCGCGCGCAGCGCAACACCGTCCTTGGCTCCCTGGCGGAGCGCCTCAAGGGCTACAAGGAGGACCTGGCCAAGGTCCACGAGGCCGCCGGCCAGGCCGCTGCTGCCAAGAGCCACGCCTGCTCCGCGGGCGAGGAGCTGGCCGCCCTGAGGCGCGGCCTCGAGGCGCAGAGGGCCGAGGAGGCCGAGCTGGACCAGGCGGTGAAGCAGACACAGGCGGAGCTGGAGAAGGCCAAGCAGGCACACGAGGGCCGCCTGCAGCAGCTCGAGGCCCGCAGGAGGCAGGCGCTGCTGCAGCACCAGGAGCTGCAGGCCAGGCGCACGGAGGAGCAGAGGCAGCTGGCCGCACTGCAGGCACGCCGCCTGGAGCTGGACGCGGAAGTGGCCGGCGCGCGCCGCGCGCACGAGGCCGAGATGAACGACCTGAGGGCGCAGCTTCAGCAGCTGCGCGAGGAGGCGCTTGCTTACGTCCAGGGCGTCGAGGCAGAGTGTGAGGCCTACAGCGCCAGGATCTCGGGCAGCGTCGGCGCGCCGAGCGGCAAGCTGCTGACGGGCTCTCCGGAGGCCAAGCGCGCGCAGCGCCGGCTGGGCTACACGCCGAGCCCCCAGCGTGTGCGCTGCATTCGGCAGCCACTCGTCCTGTCGCCGGGCGCGTAGACACTGCCTGCCAGGATGCGGGTACTGGCGACGCTTCTCAGGGGACAGTCCGAGGGGGAGCGGCCTATTCGAACAGCAAGGAGGCGTTTTTTGGAATTCACGGGCGAAGAACGGTGTCAAGGGCGGTCGGGAAGGAAAGACCCCCAGGGTGGCACGTCAGGGTATCAACTTTCCAGCCGCCCATGGACAGGCGCCCCCGGTGGCGAAAAAGTTTATTTTGTATTGTTCTTCGCCCGCGAACGGAAGGGGTCGGGCCATTCCACACGCCCTGCGCTTTCTCCAAGGAGCGGTGGGGCCCTCTTTGAAGGTCGCACTTCTGACCATGCCCTGTTCTGCGCGCCGCCAGGGTGTGTGTGTGGTGTGTGTATGTATGTGTGTGTGAAAATGTGTGTGAAAATGTGTGAATATATATATATATATATATATATATATATATATATATATATATGTGTGTGTGTCTGTGTCTGTGTGTGTGTGTGTGTCTGTGTCTGTGTCTGTGTCTGTGTCTGTGTCTGTGTCTGTGTCTGTGTCTGTGTGTCGGTGTGTCGCTCCTGCACGCTGGCCAATGTGTTTCTGGGTGCCCACGTTTAGCTCTAGCGCTGGTGCAGTCATTTCTGCCTCGCCGCCGACGGAACACGTGTCTGTGTGTCTGTGTGTGTGTCTGTCTGTCAGTCAGTCAGTCAGTCAGTCAGTCAGTCTGTCTGTCTGTCTGTCTGCCTGTCTGTCTGTCTGTCTGTCTGTCTGTCTGTCTGTCTGTCAGTCTGTCTGTCTGTGTGGGGCACGGGCGAGGGATGGATGCGCAGGAGAGGTTGCAATTTATTTTTGCTGTTCTTCCGCGTCTGCCTCCACTGCGGGGCGCGCGTGTATCATATTCACTGCAAGTTGCAACAATTCATGTCGCAGAGATGCCAATTGACCAGCGCTGCTTCCTGCTGCAGCGCGCGCGCGTGCGGGGGGGGGGAGACAAGTTTCTCCGCCCTCCTCCTCCTCGTCCTCCTCCTCCTCCCGCCCTCCCTCGAGGGGAGAACGAGGAAGAGGAGGAGGAGGAGGAGAAGGAGGAGGAGGAGGAGAAGGAGGAAGAGGAGGAGGAGGATCTGTCGTCGTCGTTGACGGCGTCGCTGTTGCGTCGTTGTCGCTCTCGCCTCCTCCGCCAGGATGACTTGGCACACGATGGAGAAGGAGGAGGGAGTAGGGAGGAGGAGGAGGAGGATGAGGAGGAGGAGGGCGAATGAGGACGAGGGAGGAGGAGGAGGAGGAGGAGGAGGAGGAGGAGGAGTAGGAGGAGGAGGAGGAGGAAGAGGAGGAGGAGGAGGAGGGACGACGACGACGACGACGACGACGACGACGACGACGACGCCGACGCCGACGCCGACGCCGACGCCGACGCCGACGACGACGACGACGCCGACGCAACGACGACGACGACGACGACGACGACGACGACGACGACGACGACGACGACGACGACGACGGACGACGACGACGACGACGACGACGACGACGACGACGACGACGACGACGACGACGACGACGACGACGACGACGACGACGACGACGACGTCGACGACGACGACGACGACGACGTCGACGATCACGACGCCGACGACGCCGACGCCGACGACGACGACGACGACGACCATGACCACGATCACGGCGCCAGGATGGTCTGGAACACGATGATCAAGGCGTGCTCGAACGCCGGCGACCTGCCGCGGGCCGAGGGCCTTGTGCGCGAGATGCGCGCGGGCGCGGTCCAGGAGAACGCGCGAGCCTCACCTCGCCGCCGCTGTCGTTGCCGGCGGCACCAGCGGCGACCAGTGGCCTCCGGCGGCCTTCGGAGGCCATCAGCGGCTTCTGGCGGCTTTCGGCGGCCTTCGGCGGCCCGGACAGCGGAGCAGAGGCTGGCGGCGTCGGCGTCGGAGTCGGTGTTGTCGTTGTTGTCTCTGGCTGCTAGCGCCGACTGGTGCCTGCGGGCATCTCCTGGCGACTACTAGCGTTCACTGGTGCCTGCTTAAGACCAGCCTGGGCGATTGCCGGATGCCCGAGCTCGGGCAGTGGCGGACTGAGACATTCAGGCAGCGGTGTTTCTGAGTTGGGCTTTGGAGCCCCGTCTCTGGACCCCTCGACTACCAGGAGTGACCCCAAGGAAAAACCGGTCTTGGAAATGGGGTCGAGAGCTCCAGGGGCCCACGGATTAAGATATCCCGACGTCGGAGGCACGTGGCCGCACGTTTGTCCTTTCGCTTAGCGTGTCGCTTCGCCAATTCTGGCCCACGCTTCGGCACGACACGCTATCCACGTCCCCACTCTCAAGCGTCAACGTCCCGAGGTGTTCCCAGCCTCCCGCCCCGCGGAGCGAAGCGACACGCTATCTGCTTGCAAGGCATAGCGTGTCGCCGGGGCCGCCGCCGCGACACGCTGTACAAAAGTTCCCGACCGTAAGGCATCCAGGCGTCGGAGGTCTTGCATGTGGCCGCACGCCTGTGCAGCGCTCGCCCCCGTGCGGGCGGGCGCACGCCCCTCCGCGTGTGTGCGTCCAGTGGATGGCCTCCGCATGCTCCTCGCGTGCGTTCCACCCCCCCCCGCCTCTGCAGCCGCCCTCTGCGCCCCACGGGCTCGACCCACGCGCCTGCGTTCGCCGGCGTTGCCTGCGTTTGCCGGCGTTGCCGAGGAAAACTGTCTCCAATCTCCCCTGTGAGACACGGCTCGCCGCTG
>CAUYUJ010015105.1:408086-435586 GCA_963575745.1 Prorocentrum cordatum | reverse complement strand
GCTGTGGCATGGCACGGGAAATGACGCCAGCGCTGCAGCGGGAGCACGAGTCGAAACGAGCGGACGCGCGGACATGAGGCCAGCGCTGCAGCGGGAGCACGAGTCGGAACGAGCGGAAGCACGGAAATGAGGCCAGCGCTGCAGCGGGAGCACGATTCGGAACGAGCGGGGCCCAAAAATGAAGCCGGCGCCTCAGCGAGAGCAGCATTTTGAAACAAATGCAGGCGAAAACCCAACTCCGGGGAAACCTGTGTGTAAAAAACAGTACGCAGGGGGGGGGGTCGAGCACTTTCAAACCGTCATCAGGGGAAGATGGAGAGTAGTATTCATATTGAGTAATTGTGGAGGAGGAGGAGGAGGAGGAGGAGGAGGATGTGGAGGAGGAGGAGGAGGAGGAGGAGGACGAGGACGAGGACGAGGAGGACGAGGAGGACGGAAGGACGCGGAGGACGCGGAGGACGAGGAGGAGGACGAGGAGGAGGACAAGGAGGAGGAGGAGGAGGAGGAGGGAGGAGGAGGAGGAGGGAGAGGTAGGACGAGCAGGACGAGGAGGACGAGGAGGACGGGAGGACGAGGAGGACGAGGGAGGAGGACAAGGAGGAAGGAGGAGGGAGGAGGTGGAGGAGGAGGACGAGGAAGGACGAGAGGAGGACGAGGAGGACGAGGAGGACGAGGAGGACGAGGAGGACGAGGAGGACGAGGAGGAGGAGGAGGACGAGGAGGAGGAGGCAGGGGGGAGGGAGGAAGGAGGAGGGAGGAGGGAGGAGGGAGAAGGGAGGGAAGGAAGACGAGGGGGAGGGAGGAGGAAGGAGGAGGAAGGAGGAGGGAGGAGGGAGGGGGGAGCAGGGAGCAAGGAGGAGGGAGCAGGGAGGAGGGAGGAGGGAACAGGGAGGAGGGAGGAGGGAGGAAAAGGAGATGGAATGCGATCTGAGGTGCAGACCTTTGGGAAGCTGATCGAGGCGGCCGCGAAGAGCGGCGACGACGAGAGTGCCGAGAGGTGGATGGCGGAGCTTCAGCGGCGAGGCTTCCAGCTGAACAGGGTGGTGCTCAGCGCCGTGGTCATTCGGCCCCTCCGAAGGGCCAGGGGGCGTATTTAGGGGGAGGCAACACAAGTATCCCAGACCCCTTATCCCTCATCGGCCACAGCATCAGTCTCTCTTTTCCTCTCACCCCACCACCCTTCACCCTCCTCGCTCCTCCCTTGTCCCCCTTCTCCCCCCGTTCCTCCTCGTTCCTCCTCGTTCCTCCTCCGTCTCCTTCTCCACCCTCGCTCCTCGTCCTACTCCTTCGCTCCTACTCGCTCCTCCTTCCTCTTCCTCCTCCTCCTCCTCCACCACCTCTTCTTCTTCTTCTTCCTCCTCCTCCTCTTCCTCCTCCTCCTCCTGTCTCCTCTTCCCTCTCCTCCTCCTTTTCCTCCTCCTCCTCATCCTCCTCCTCATCATCATCATCATCATCATCATCATCATCATCATCATCATCATCATCATAATCATCATCAGCAGCATCCCCTTCTTCATCCTCCTCCTTTTCCTCCTCCTCCTCCTCTTCCTCCTCCTTCTCTCCTCCTCCTCCTCCCCTCATCCTCCTCCTCCTCCTTTTCCTCCTCCTCTCCTCCTTTTCCTCCTCCTCCTCCTCGACCCCTTCCTCCTTCCTCCTCCTCCTCCTCCTCCTCTTCCTCCTCCTCCTCCTCCTGCTCCTCCTCCCCCCCCCTCGGTTTCGACGGTGGGGATACGTCGCCGCACTCTGTCGGCGCCGCCGTTGTCGAGCCTGCCCTCGGTTTCCACTGTATTTCGACGGCATCCTGAGAGGCACGGGATGCTGGCCCCACGCGCCCATGGGCCTAGATGGCAGATAGATGGTCCGCTCTCAGTGGCTGTGTTTTCTCCTCCTCCACCTCCTCCTCAAACTCCAACTTCTCCTCCTCCAACTCCTCCTCCTCCTCCTCCTCCTCCTCCTCCTCCTCCTCCTCCTCCTCCTCCTCCTCCTTAAACTCCTCCCAACTCCGCCTCCTCCTCCTCCTCCTCCTCCATCCTCTCTCCTCCTCCTCCTCCTCATCCTTCTCTTCCTCCTCCTCCTCCTCCTGCTCCTCCTCCTCCTCCTCTTCTCCTCTCCCTGCTCGATCATATTTCTCTTCCTTCTCCTGCTCGTCATTGGATTCCTCCTCGCACTCCTCCTCGTCCTCCTCCGCTTGTGTGTCGTATGGTCAACTCGTCGTCGCGTTGCCGTCGCAGCAAGTAGTGCCTTTGTACGGTGGGCATGGCGTTTCTCCTGGTACTCTTAGTTAGTATGGTCCCGAGGTTGGGGACCCCAAGCAACTGCGCAAATGGAGGGCGGCCCGTTGTCAACATGTGATTCTCGCCGTAGTGCCGCGTACCTCTTCAGTGGACGGTTGGATGACGTTTTTTTGAAGAGAGGGCTCGCGCTCGAGGCGTCGTCTACAGGTATGGCCATGCGTAAAATCACGTACACTTCTGGATTACACGCGGTAAGCAAGAACATGTGAACAAAGCGGAGTGCCCGCCTGACGCTTCACCCACTTCATGATTCTTCCTTTTGGTGTTTTTAACTGCAAGGCTTGCTGGCGGCCCCTCGTCAGGAGAAGATTCTTGCCCGGTGGTCCAGTGCGCTCGCACGGACCTTTGGACAAAGCACAGCGTGCGGCCGGACGGGGAAGCACGCGAGACCCCCGAGGACCTCTCACGACCCCGGCCGGCCAGCGCATTGACCACCCCAGGGAGGGCGGGTGGGAGAGCAGCCGCGGGGCCCCCCCAGCGTCCGAGGCCTTGGGGATCCCGGCTGGTCCGCGCCCACTCAGCATTCGGCGGCGGGGAGAGGGGGGCAACGACAAGGAGGCCTTCGCAGAAGGCGGCGGGACCTCTCAGAAGCCCTCGCGCCTCCCGAGGAGTTTTCCGTGTCTTCGGGGACGGCTCAGAGCACTCTTCATCAGAAGGCCCGGGGATTTCCGAGCCTTCTGAGAAGGCATTATTCTTCTCACTTCCCCCCGGGCGCGCCGCCGAAGCATGCCGCGGCCGCCAGGCCCCAGGTGTCCCGGGTATGCCCTCGAGTGGTCCTTGGGAATCCCGCTTCGCCAGCGTCGCATGCCTCGGCCGCCAGGACCACACAATCTCAGACTGTCCCTGAGGATCCCGTTTCGCCGAGCCCCGCCAGGGAGGCGTCACGCCGTCCAGGCGCATGGCCACACGCCGTACACGTATATCTAGCACATACTTCTATATATACACATCTACTGAAATGTATCACGAACATGTGCCAACAACTTACATGAGTCCAGCACGCCAAGACCATACGTCAATCACAGACATCAGCAATGACACCACGGACACGGGCCAATACAACACGGCAAACAAATACACCAACGCGTGCAAACTATCACCGATGGCACACGCCAACAACAGCCATCTCCATCATACACTAAACAATGCATCATCACCGCACACCCGTGACAGAGACCAACATCAGACACAAACCTACACCAATACCTTCAACCTGGAACGCGCATCACCACTGGGCAAAAATAGCGAGCACGCGGCGTACAACACACATACACACACCACGATCAGTGTATGCACGAACACCTCGCATCAACAACACGACCATTGCTGTATAGTATGATCAAACGTCAGTCGCGGGCAACGTACATCAAGAACGCGCACACACAAACACTATACATCAGTTATGCACATCATCGCCATCATACGCCAATGCCTAATATACTCAGCACAGTATCAATTGCTGGGTGCAACCACAGTCATCAGAGCAAACAACCAACAACGTAGACAACAATCACCATCACCCTGCACCGATCGCATGCACTAACAGCATAACGTCAACAACACGCAGCTCGATCATACACCAGACACGTATGCCCATAGTATACTGTAAACGTGCAGCCCGTACAAACACACACCGCATCCAGCGAAACATGATATCATGTCAATGCAATGCGAACTTGAGCCAACGGCTACCATGTTTAGCATACATCTAGAACGCGCGTTCGTGACATACTACATCAGGCAATCCCACACATGTCATTAACGTGGGGTTCGCATGCACCCGCAACGCACGCCAACCACACACACACACATTTATGCATGATCTCAAGGTGGGCGTACGCATGTGACAAAACACAGGCCAGCATTGCTTGCATGCGTTACCCATCCAGCGTTAGCCAAGTTTGCACATACCAAGCAGTTAGAATATGTCAAACGACCATGCGCCGGCAATTACACGACTGGGGCAAGAGTAGTAGGTGGTCTTTGTAATATGCGACGGGCGGCTGGCGGGGTAAGCGAAGTGGGCGGAGTCGATCTGACTCCGCGTGGGTACGCAACCCGTCACATTTGTCATTGAAGATTCGGTGGAGTAAATTCCCTTCTTGTTTCGGGATACCAGCGTTATAAAGTAGGAGGAGCCGAACTACTCCGCGGGATCGCGCGAGCCGCCTGAGCATTTTAGGAATCTTCCGAGAGACCGAGTCACATTGTTTGTTGCTTCGCTGTTTATTCAGCATCTTACACTGTAGACTCACACGCGACAGACTTTGAAACCATTCGCGGCAGTTTCCTGGTGGGGACCTCCCGTGGGGATCTTCCGAAGAAAGTTAATGTGCCTTGGGAGGGCATGGTAGGTTCGTGACGTCTCGGCGCGGTGGCCGCGCCGCCGATGGTGTCCAATGTTCAAAGCCCCCCGACAGTGGAGATCGCGCCGCGCCACACTGAGCGGTCCGTGCGGTGACGTCAGGCACGCCCGCACGCGTTCCGTAGACAGTGGAGCCCCAGGGCCAGACTGAAATATGTGCGCTCGCCGTCAGCTTGAGAGTTCCTCGGTTCTGGCCAGCGCCCGCGCCGTCAGGGCAGTAGCCTCCCGTGCCGTGGCCTGCTCCTGGGCCCCCCCCCCCTGGTCCTCGGGGTGGCCCAACGATCGCCAGCTTGGTGAGATGATCGACGCGGCTGCGAAGTCCTTCCGGGTGGACCTCGCGGACACGTGGATCAGGTTCGGCCACGCGTAGCGGGGGGGCAGGTGGAGGGGGGAAGGCTTCTTAGAAGCACCACTGTTTCTGCGAAGGCGCCGGCCCTCTCTGTAGATGCAAGGCCGGCGCCTTCTTGGGAGCAGCCTCCTTCTACGAAGCCTCCCCCCCTCCCCCTTACCCCCTTTGTGCGCTTGGCCGACAGGCGGATGTTGGCGCTCAGGGTCGCGCCTGGCCATCTGGCGGCTGGCAGGTTGGCAGCTCGCAGCGTCGGCACGTCCCCACGTCCGCACGTCCGCTGGTGCTGGCTGGGCGGGTCCTGGTGCCAGGATCGGTGCACATCTCCTCCTGGCCATGCCAGGGGGGCGTAGGTTTCGATCCCAGGCCTGGGGTGGGCCACAGCAGGTTATGTGTAGGTGTGTACTTGGCGTCCTCCTAACGCTGGCACTTGGCAGAAGCTCGGCGAGAGCAGGAAGAGGGGAGAGTGGATTCCGAGTGTGAGACGGAGGAGGAGAAGAATGAGCAGCAGCACGAGGAGGAAGAGCAGCAACATAGATCAAGAAAGTCAGAGACGATCCTCGGAGGTATCTTCCAGAGGCAGCATGTCAGCATGACCCATCCAGTAGCACACTCTTCTTCAACGTGTAGCGGCATTCATGTGTCATGCATGACAAGGTGTCATGTTTTTTGCTACTGACAGCACGACCGAGCGCGACAGGCGCCACGACGCCTGCTGCGTAATGCCAATCGCGAGTGCCCTTGGTGCTGATCGTGCGATGCTTCGGTGGCGCACGCCAGGTCTAGCTGACGCGCCTACACGATTGGCAGACACAGCACGTGCCAATCGACGACGATGCCTAGATCCCCCTTTTCCTCCTCCTCCTCCTCCTCCACCATGTCTATCACATTGCGAGGCTGATAAAGGGACCGAGCCAGCATTCGAACACGGGTCCTGTGTCGTAGAAGAAAGGTTGGGGAAGCGCCTAGATGGAACGCATATCACAAGCAACGTCTAAATCCCTTCTCCTCCTCCTCCTCCTCCTCCTCCTCCTCCTCAAGCATGTCTATCTTGTCGCGAAACTGGCATAGGCAGCGAGCCAGCGTTCGAACACGGGTCCTGCGTCGTATGATTGACGTCGGGTGTGGAGGGCGCACAGGTAGCAAGCATCGGTGCGCGGCAGCACCAGGACCGGTTCTTGGCAGAGAGCGTCTAAGTGGCAGCAGCTACAGCATGTTATGCAAACATGTTTTGGCGCACGTTCGACACATTTACTCAGGCCAACGAGGCCAGCGATGGGGGAACAGGTGCGTACTCCAGGCACGTACGGGAGGAGGCGGATAAGTATGAGGGAGAGGAGTCGTGCGTGTTCTTTCCTGCCCTGCGTTGCTCCGTCCCGCTAGGAAGCGAGCAAGCATCGGCAGTCATGGCTATGGGACCGACCAATCACCCCATTCCGTTCCAGCGGGTCCGAGGTATGGGCAAGCCGATTTGGAGAACGCCTTTCACTGTCGGGCTGTCATGTAGGTTGTCAGCTTCCGCCGGCAGCCCAACACAATGTTCGCTTGTATCATGTCTGCATCAGGGCAGCATGGCTTGTAATGGTTAAATGGGCCTTGAAGGTCAATGTGAGGACGATCTATGTTTTACTGGGGCAGCACCCCGAGGCCTTGTCACGGGGGCCTCGCTACTGTATCTCGCAGGGCGCTGCCGTCTCTGGGGTTTAGGGAGTGGGGTGGAGATTTGGCGGAGAGGAAATCAGCATAAACCTGGCACGGAGTGTATTTGCGTTGGGGCGGTCGTGCGTCGGGCAGCCCCCTACATCCGCCGGACCTTGTAGAGTACAACGCCGTGGTCGATGCGGCGGCCAAGTCGGGCAGCCCTTCGGTGGCGAGTCGCTGGTTTTCGCACATGCTTCGCTGCTCCGTTCGGCCGAACGTCACCAATCTCAACACGATGATCAACGCGGCGGCGCAGTCGGGCGACGTTGAGAGTGCGCGCAGCTGGCTGGCCCTCCTGACAGAGGGCCGCCTGGAGCCCACCATTTATACGTCTTGGCCTGCGGAAGCGAGGTTGCCAGGAGGAGGAGGAGGAGGAGGAGGAGGAGGAGGAGGAGCAGCAGCAGGATGAGGAGGAGAAGGAGGAGACGGATGATGAGAGATGAGGAAGGAGGAGGAGGAGGAGGAGGAGGAGGAGGAGGAGGAGGAGGAGGAGGAGGAGGAGGAGGAGGAGGTGGAGGAGGAGGAGGAGGAGGAGGAGGAGGAGGAGGGGGGAGAGAGGAAGACGAGGAGGAGGACGACGACGCGAACGAGGCGGAGGGCTGCAAACGATTATGATGTACTTGTTTTTTGATCGGCCTCATAGGCTTTCGTCGCCACTGCTGAATCCGCTTGGAAACCTGGTCTGAATGCGCTCGTGGAGTTGTCTGGGGCCATCCACGCTTCAGAACATCTCGACATCTAGCCGAACCAAGTCTTCATGTCGCCGGGCAGTTCTGCGCGGGAGGAGAGGCAGCAATTCGGGCGCGAGCAGCAGGAAGAAGAAGGGGAGAGTCGGTCTGCGTCCCTCGCTGACTGAGCGGGCTCGAACGGGATTGCTTCACTTCCTCCCGGAGTGTGGTCGGCCGTTGCGGGGTTGTCGCCGTGGGTGGGTGGGGGGGCAACCCAGGGGGGAGCGAGGGGGGAGGGGACGGGGAAGGCCACACGGGGAGGGGGGCGGGGGGCAATACGTGGTGGGGCGGGGAGGCGCGCGGGAAGGCCACGAGAGGGGACCGCGCGGAGAGACGCACGGCACGGGCGCCCCTTCAGTCTCGTTCGCTCTTGCGGGGGCGAGACGAGGCCCAAAAGGCAGAGCAGGGCCGGGGTGAGGGCGGTGGTCCGGCCAAACCTGCGATCCAAACACGCATGTTGGTGGGAGAGTAGTTGCTTGCGGCCACGAAGCATTCATCGATTGCTATATCATCATTCGGTTTGCAGCATACATGCTGCGTTCGCGCTGCAGGGGCAGGAGGAGGAGATGGAGCAGGAGGGGGAGGAGAAGGAGGAGGAAAAGGAGGAGTACTTTTCCGCTGCATGACGAACTTTTCCCCTGCAAGAGGGGGGCAGGATACGGAGACGCAGCCGGCCAAAGAAGCGGAGGATCGTCCTCGGCCCCATCACATCCCCTCTGATCCTCTTTCTTTTTTCCTGCCTGTTCAGGCGCAGTAGCCCCTGACAAGCTCCGGCCGAGTTCGTCGTCGTCCTTCCTTCTCGTCCTCCTCATCCTTCATTTCTGGCCTTCTCAAAATCCTCCTTGATCCTCCCTAATCCTTGCCCTCGGCATCACTGGGAAGCCCTCAGTGTACGCCCTCGCGCTGCCCAGTGGTTGCCCTGACCTTATGTGTCAACCGCGATGGACACTCGTCCCCACCGGGCGCTCTCAAAGGTAGTGACACTTAGAAACTGGGTCCACTAACGGGTTCAAGATGCCCCAGAGCCATATAACTTCAAGTCCTCCTCCTCCTCCTCCTCCTCCTCCTCCTCCTCCTCCTCCTCCTCCCCCGACATCCTTCTTCTCCTTCTTTCTCCCTCCTTGTCCTCCCCCTCTCCCCTCCTCCTTCCTCCTTCCTCATTCCTCCTCCGCCTCCGCCTCCGCCTCCGCCTCCTCCGCCTCCGCCTCCGCCTCCGCCTCCTCCGCCTCCTCCTCCTCCTCCTCCTCCTCCCCTCCTCCTCCTCCTCCTCCTCCCCTTCCTCTTTAACGTGGCGCAAACTTTGGGTGGAAACCTGGAGCGTGCATGAAAAACAGAATGCCTACTTAGCGGTGCAGAACACGAGTTGGACCTGGCTGGCGCAGATGAACTGGACAGGCAAGAAGAGCAGGAAACAAAAGGGCGCCCACGGGCTCAGAGCGTGCACTAGCCAGGCGATGCGTGGGGAGGGGAGGTCGAGTGAACGATAACCATAGTCAAAACTTATCAGAGTACGAACCGAACGAAGAGAGAGACGATATACACGTGCAGCATGAAGTAATGTTGTGAAGCTGGTCCTCCTCCTCCTCCTCATCCTCCTCCTCCCCCTCCTCCCCCTCCTCTTCGTCATCATGCGGCTCCTAATCCTCCTTCTCATTGATTTTCTTCACCTCTGGAGGAGGTTGCAGGAAGTGGAGGAGGAGGAGGAGGAGGACGGCCCCCGATTGGAATAGACGACGACGACGACGACGACGACGACGACGACAACTGCGACCACGACCACGACCACGACCACGACCACGACTACGACCACGGCCACGGCCACGGCCACGACCACGACCACGACCACGACCACGACCACGACGACGAGAAAGGTCGAAAGCCATCGTTCGTTCTCTCTCTCTCTCTCTATCTCTCTCTCTCTCTCTCCCAGAGGCCACACTAAGCCTCAGGAGGCCCCAGTAGGCTCCAGGAGGGAATTCCCCCTCTTCGTCCCGATTACGGGCAGGACGAGGAAGAGGAAAACGAGGAGCACATGTAGGCGGAATATGAGGATGAGGAGGAGGCAGAGAAAGAGGGTGATAGGGGATGACGCGGAACGACAGAGGAAACGAGGAGGAAGACGACGAGCAGGAGTAAGAGAAAGAGGACAAGGAGGGCGTGGCCGAGGGGGGCGAGAGAGAGGGAAGACTCGGATGACGAGGCCGACGTTGAGTGGTTTGCATGTTCTGTTGTTTGCTCGCGAACGTCGAAGAATTCCCCTAGAACCCCACAGGCCCCCGCAGGACCCACCGATACCTCCCAGAACTACCCTATCCCCCCCTCCCCTATCCTCCTCCTTCCTCGTGGAGGGGGAGGGAGGGTGGATAGGAGGAGGAGGAGGAGGAGGAGGAGGAGGAGGAGGAGGACCAGTGTAAGCCCAAGGCGCACCAATGTTGCTGTCATGACCCCTGCCTCCAGAATTGATTTCCATTTGCGGGAAATTCCCGGGTAAATTCTCAACTGCTCATGGTACGATCTTTCGGGTACTTGGAGCGACTTGGAGAAAGATCTCGTTGCCTGCGAGCACCAGTGAGGGCTGCGGCCCCTGCACTACACCCCTCGCGGGTCGCCCCCCGGCCGGACACAGTGCGTTTCCGCTGCCGCTTCCGCTTCCCCAGTACAAACAACCATTTGAGATTCTTCAACCATGCTTGAATTTAGTCCTTGGGACTTCAACGCCGCGAATCGATGTGACTGTTTCGTCCTGGCAAGCCTGAACCTTGCCACGGCACGGTCCCTGGTGCTTCAATTCCGCGAATTCCAACCATACGAACCCTCGAAGTTGCTGCAGACTGTTCAGACCATGGGCGCGGCGCTCAGGCGAGAGCCACATTTAGAAAACCACCCGCCTTCCATCCTTGAAGCTGTTACGCGCTTTCAAGACGAATGTGCGCGGCGCTCAGATGAGAACTAGCCTCTTCACGCTTTGCGTGCCTTCGCGTATCCCAGCCAGACCAGTCCAAACGACATTGCCCGTGAGAGTTGACGGGGAAGGGGCTGACGAGACACACGTCGTGAGACGGTGCAGGCAACCAGGGTGAACGGAGAGATCTTCTGGGAGCGAGGGGGTGGCTTTGGAGGGCCTCTTCGGGCCAGCCCTGGGGCCCGCGTGTGGACGAGAGGAGGAGGAGGATGGGGAGGAGGAAGGCGACGACGACCACCACGACGACGAGAAAGAGGAGAAATCGGACAATGGAAACGATGAGAAAAAGGACGAAGACGAGGATGAGGAGGAGGAGGATGAGGAGGACACCGAGGACGATGATAAAGCCCTCAAGATCGCATCTTGTAGCCCTCTTGGGGCTCCTTTGGGGGGCCTGGGGGCCCTCTTGGATCCCTCTTGGAGCCCTCTGGGTCCCTTGGGGGCCCTGGATGGCCTATTGCGGCCATCCTGGAGGCCATCGACCAAAAGGGTGCGGGGGGGTCCCAAGTTTGCCTCCCCCCCCTGGGACCAGCAGCATATCCCCTAAGGGCGCTCTTGGGCCGCTCTTGGACCTCTCGTGGGCCTGCTTGGGGCCATCTTGAGGTTCCAACAGTGCATCGGAAGCGAAAAGGCAAGAAGTCTAGCATTATTGATGTTCTTGCGGTTTTTACCTAACAGCGAAGACTGATAGGTTTCTAGTGCGGCCAAAAGAGAGCATCTTGACTCCCCAGGGGGGGTCCGGGCAGGATCCGGGGAGAAACCGCGGAAGTCATTTTAAGCAAACAGTTACACACTTCGTGGTCTTCGAGGTCCCAGAACTCCATTCCCGGGCCACATTCTGAATGCCCGGAGCCAACTGTAGGCCATTTCGTGGTCTTCGAGTTCCCAGAACTCTATTCCCGGGCCACATTTTGAATGCCCGGAGCCAACTCTAGGCCACTTCGTGGTCTTCGAGTTCCCAGAACTCCGCTCCTGGGCATGATTTTGAATGCCCGGAGCCAACTGTAGGCCACTTCGTGGTCTTCGAGTTCCCAGATTTCCATTCCTGGGCATGACTTTGAATGCCCGGAGTCAACTGTAAGCCACTTGATGTTCTTCGAGTTCCCAGCATTCCATTCCCGGGCCACATTTTGAATGCTGAGGCAGGCTGATGCTGAGGCTGAGGCAGGCTGAGGCTGAGGCATGTTGAGGCTGAGGCCGAGGCTGAAGGCAGACTGAGGCTGAGGCTGAGGCTGAGGCTGAGGCTGAGGCTGAGGCAGGCTGAGGCAAAGGCTGAGGCAGGCTGATGCTGAGGCAGGCTGAGGCTGAGGCTGAGGCTGATGCAGGCTGAGGCTGAGGCAGGCTGAGGCTGAGGCCGAGACTGAAGGCAGCCTGAGGCTGAGACTGAAGCAGGCTGAGGCTGAGGCTGAGGCTGAGGCAGGCTGAGGCTGAGGCTGAGGCAGGCTGAGGCTGAGGCAGGCTGAGGCTGAGGCTGAGGCTGAGGCTGAGGCTGATGCAGGCTGAGGCTGAGGCAGGCTGAGGCTGAGGCCGAGGCTGAAGGCAGGCTGAGGCTGAGGCTGAAGGCAGGCTGAGGCTGAGGCTGAGGCAGGCTGAGGCTGAGGCAGGCTGAGGCTGAGGCTGAGGCTGAGGCTGAGGCTGAGGCTGAGGCAGGCTGAGGCAGGCTGAGGCTGCTGAGGCAGGCTGATGAGGCTGAGGCTGAGGCTGAGGCTGAGGCTGAGGCTGATGCAGGCTGAGGCTGAGGCAGGCTGAGGCTGAGGCTGAGGCTGAGGCTGAGGCAGGCTGAGGCTGAGGCTGAGGCAGGCTGAGGCTGAGGCCGAGGCTGAGGCTGAAGGCAGACTGAGGCTGAGGCTGAAGCAGGCTGAGGCTGAGGCTGAGGCAGGCTGAGGAGGCAGGCTGAGGCTGAGGCAGGCAGGCTGAGGCTGAGGCAGGCTGAGGCTGAGGCTGAGGCTGATGCAGGCTGAGGCTGAGGCAGGCTGAGGCTGAGGCCGAGGCTGAAGGCAGACTGAGGCTGAGGCTGAGGCTGAGGCTGAGGCTGAGGCTGAGCTGAGGCAGGCTGAGGCTGAGGCTGAGGCAGGCTGATGCTGAGGCAGGCTGAGGCTGAGGAGGCTGCAGGCTGAGGCTGAGGCAGGCGGAGGCTGAGGCCGAGGCTGAAGGCAGATGCTGAGGCTGAGGCAGGCTGAGGCTGAGGCTGAGGCTGAGGCAGAGGCTGAGGCTGAGGCAGGCTGAGCTGAGGCTGAGGCTGAGGCTGAGGCTGCTGAGGCTGAGGAGGCTGAGGCTGAGGCTGAGGCTGAGGCAGGCTGAGGCTGAGGCAGGCTGAGGCAGGCTGAGGCTGAGGCTGAGGCTGAGGCTGAGGCTGAGGCTGAGGCTGAGGCCGAGGCTGAGGCAGACTGAGGCTGAGGCTGAAGCAGGCTGAGGCTGCTGAGGCTGAGGCTGAGGCTGATGCTGAGGCAGGCTGAGGCTGAGGCTGAGGCTGATGCAGGCCACTGCGACTGTCATCGCGAATGCGACTACGACTGCGACAACAGCAGAATTCTACAACTGGATTCTCATCTGAATCTTAAGGGGAATGCTTCCAGATATGCTCCTACACATCGCTGTTAGGTTGCTTTGCCGGGATAATTGAAGGAGTTTGGATTTTTGGATGGTCCTGAGGGGGATCCGAGAGCACCTGGAACCGTCTTGTGGCCCTCTTCGGGCCTCTGGGGGTATGCCGGAAGCTCTCTTGAACCATCTTCGGCTATCTTGAGCCGCCTTGGATGCCATCTTGGAGCATCGGACGCCTCTTGGGGCCATCGTGGGCCATCTAGGACACCCTGACCGATCGCGACCCCCCCGAACAAGAAAATCGGGGGAGGGTAAGCCTCCTGGAAGGGAACACGTTTTTGGAAGAGAAAAGACAGAGAACTCGCTAGACCACCTTGGCCGAAAGGGCTGGTGGGATTTTGAAAAGGAGCCGCCCTCCATCTTTGAAGATGTTACAAACTTTGAGACGACTGTGCGCGGCGCTGAGGCGAGAACCACATTTCGAAAACCACCCGCCCTCCATCCTTGAATAGGTTGCGAGCTGTTAAGACGAATGTGCGCGGCGCTTAGGCGAGACCCACCTTCTGACAGGGAACCGCCCTCCACCTTTGAAGCTGCTCCAAACTTTTAAAACGAATGCGCGCGGCGCTAACGCGAGAGCTACATGTTGAAAACTGCCTGTCCCCCATCTCTGAAACTATTGAGATTATCGAGCTTTGGGATCATAAGCGGCGAGGCAGTCTCTTGCAAAACGCCCAGCCTTCTCTACCAACACGTCTGAGGGTTCGGCAGGGAGGAGTTATTTATGATGAAAGCGGATGGAGGAGGAGGAGGAGGAGGAGGAGGCGGAGGAGGAGGAGGAGGAGGAGGTAGAGAGGGTGAGCCGCTTGTGAGGACGAGGGAGCTCCAGGGAGGGAGGAGGTCGAGGGATGGGGGAACGCCGCCGCTTCTAAGAACGCAGCCGAGGCTTGACCTGGACCTCCACCCCCTCTCTGATATCAGGAGCGGTCAGGGAGTCGGAGGAGGAGAAGGTACCCATACCCCTACCCTTCCTTCGTTCTTCCTCTTTTTGGGCCTCCTGGGAGGCCCTAGTCGCCACCGCTGGATTTGCTTCGAAATCTGGGTTAGGACGCACCCCGGGAGCGGTCCAGGGAGTAGCGGTCCTTGTACCTTTTGGTTTCCCCGGGGGGGAGGACATACGGTCAGGAGCTTTGCCTCAGCATGTCGCGCCGCCGGTTCTGGCCCACCGCGCTTCGGCGCGATACGCTATCCACGTGGCAGTCCCTGAGCGTCAACGGCCTGAGCCTTTCGAAGCCTCCCGTCCCGCGAAGCGGAGCGACACGCTATCCGCTCGCAGGGCATAGCGTGTCGCCAGGGCCGCCGCAGCGACACGTTATGCAACAGTTCCCGACCGTAGACCTTCACCTCGACCCCGACCTGCCTGGGGCGAGGCTGGGGGCCCAGAGGGAGGGGGCGCGTCGCTTCCGCTGGCCGGCCGTACAACACCCTGGTGAACGCCGCGGCCAAGGGCCGGGATGCGGCGCAGGCGCGGTGTCAGGGATGACGACGATGACGGCGGCGGCGAAGGCGACGCCGAGGACCGCAACGAGCACGAACAGGAAGAGGAAGAGGAGAAGGAGGAGGAGGAGGAGGAGGAGGGGGAGGAGGAGGAGGAGGAGGAGGAGGAGGAGGAGGAGGAGGAGGAGGAGGAGGAGGAGGAGGAGGAGGGAGGAGGAGGAGGGGAGGAGGAGGAGGAGGAGGAGGAGGAGAGAGGGGGAGGAGGGAGGAGGAGGAGGAGGAGGAGGAGGCGGAGGGAGGAGGAGGAGGGAGGAGGAGGAGGAGGAGGCGGAGGAGGATGAAGAGGGGAGGGAGGGAGGAAGGAAGGATGAGTTGGAGGAGGAGGGAGGAGGAGGAGGAGGAGGAGGCGGAGGAGGAGGACGAGGATGAGGAGGAGGAGGAGGACGAGGATGAGGAGGAGGAGGAGGAGGAGGAAGGAGGAGGAGGAATGAGGAGGAGGAGGAGGACGGGAGGAAGAGGAGGAATGGAAGGGCGGAAGGAAAGATGAGTCGGGGGAGGAGTAGGAGGAGGAGGAGGAGGAGGAGGAGGTGGAGGAGGAGGGCGAGGAGGAGGAGGAGGAATGGGAGGATCAGGAGCAGGAGGATGATGATGATCAGGAGGATGAGCAGAAGGAAGAGGAGGAGGTGGAGGAGGAGGAGTTGCAGAAGGAGGAGGATAGAGAGGGACCAGTTTAAATCCAAGACGCATCAAGGATGTTGCAATCCACTCCCTCTCGAAGTTCCCTCTTCATTTGTCCATACAAGAGCCTATGTTCATTGCGGAAAATGCAGAAATGAAAAACAAACGTCCGAGAATCCCCAGTCGTGCCAAAACGCCATTCCTTGGACCCAACGCCGCGAATCAACGTGACTGCTGCGTCCTGACAACCCTGAATCGTGCCTCATCACCATTCTTGGGACTCCAACACCGCGAGTCAACGTGACTGCTGCGTCCTGACAATCTTAGATCGTGCCAGAGCACCATTCCTGGGACTTCAACCCTACGAGCACATGAAGCTGCCGCAAGCTTTTAAGACGAATGCGCGCGGCGCTATGGACCACCCGCCCTCCATCCTTGAAACAGTTGCAAACTGTTGAGACGAATGAGCGCGGCGCTAATGAGAGAGCGACATGTTGAAACCCACCCGCCCTCCATCCCTGAAGATGTTGCAAAGTTTCAACATGAATGTGCGCAGCGCTCAGGCGAGAGCCACATTTTTTGGAAGGGGAACGCCATCCATCCTTGAAACTTTTCCTAACTTTGGCAGCGAATGTGCGCGGCGAAAAGACGAGAGCCCTATTTTGAGAACCACCCGCCCTCCACCCCTGAAACTGCAGCAAACTTTTAAGACGAATGCGAAGGCGCTAATGGGGAGAGTAACATTATGAAGGCCACCCGCCCGCCATCCCCATTCCAACCTCCAGGATCATACATGGTCAGGAAATCTCCGACGAAACGCCAGGCCCGCCCTACAGACACGCCTGGGGGTGCGACAGCGAGGAGCTACATCTTTATAAGGGGAATGGATGGAGGGGGAGGAGGATGGGGAGGAAGAGGGGAGTGGGAATGGGAGAGGAGGAAAAGCAGGATAATGGGAAGGAGCGGGATGAGAAGGGGCCAATGGAGGACGGAGGAACCGGAAGGGAGTAGGAGGGGAGTGCTTAGGAGGAAAAGGAAGACGATGGGAGGCAGGAGAAGGAGAAGGAAGCAAGGGCAGCAGGACGATCAGCACAGCTCAAATGGGGTCTTGGAATGGGGGCTGGCGGCTTCAAAGAAGATGCTTGCCGCCTGGGCAGGCTGTCACTGGTGTTCTTTGCAGGTGCTGTTATTGGTGTTCTTTGAAGGTGTTCCTGGCCTATTGCGCCCCCCCGTCGCATGGGCGCTGGTGAAAATCTCGCCCGCACTTCATCGGGTGGATGCTGGGGTCGGCATGTTTGGGAAACGCGCTAGCTTCCACCGACTGGGGCAAAAGAGCATAGTGCTCCCCCCATTGTTCGCCGCCCCGAACGCTCCCAATGCTGCCAACGGCCCACGGCTCAACCCGTGGGCCGTCACCGAAAAGAAGGGAAGTCGCGGACCGTCGTTCATGTCGCTTCCACGGCTGAGTCATGGAGAGCGGGGCCTTCCAGTATAGGCAGGGCATCCATATGGGTTGCGCCCAGCCGGGCTTTCCACTACAGGCAATCCACCCGGGCTTTCGCCCCTGGCACGTCGGCTGGAGAGGCGCAGCACGGTCTCAGCCAGTGGCTCATCGCTGGGGCGGTCCTCCCTGATCACTCTGCGGTTCACCCGTTGCCGTCGGGCAAGGTTTGTGCTGGAGTGCGCTGGAGAAGTGGTGGTCTACAAGCGGCCCAAGAGACTGGTCAAACATCTTCAGACTCCTGGTGGGTTGAGGCGCTTCGCGGCTGACGGCCGACCCATGTACGTCAACGTTTAGAAGAGCAGGAAGCCACAGCGCATCGAGTTCCACGCCAAGAAGCATGGCCAGATTCTTGAAGAGCACGCCCCTGCAGCCGACTCAGGGCAGTGGCGTACTCGCGGGTCTCTCGGGGAAGTACGCTATCAGCGAGTCGGCGTGGTGATTGTTTCGGCCTCGGATGGGGAAGCCCCCGTGCAACTCAGGTGAAACAGTGACACGGTGGCGAATATACGGATTCACAAATCAGAAATCCAGAGGCAATTCGATGTCTGCTGACCTTGGTCCGCAAGCCGACTGAGAGGGCCACCCCCCGGCGAACCAAGGCAGTGAAATTCTTGCGAGCGAAGGCCTTGCACGTTGTTCAATGCCGACCGCGAGCTGCTGAGAACTATGGTCAATACAGCCCTCGCGAATATCGCTCATGGATGGCATAGGTGCTCCGAATATGCGAATTGTGCCCTCTCGCGCTGACGCCGATTCGGGCGCTTAATGCAGACCAAGCCGTGCAGTAGATTGACGGCGACTTGATGCATTACGCCTTTGAGGTCACCGCTGACAAGGCTGCCCCATGAGTGGCACCAGCTGGGCCCTCATCTCCTTGCCCTTCCTGAACCACCTGTCTTTCTTCGTCGGACTTCTCCTGGCGCTGTGGAGGATAGAGGCACCCTCTCCCTCTTCAGCTGCGCCCTGGTGACCTCCGAGCGCGCGCGGACGAGATGGGACTCGCGGTCCGAGAGTTTGTTTTGCTTCAAGCGATCGAGCCCGTATTCTCTCAGATGGCACGTTTGGTCCGCCTATTTTTCAATGTCCGCAAGTGGGTGATTGTTCCACTGGGCGCCGATGGGCGCCGATGGGTTGGCGGAGACAAAGCTGCTCCTGCACCACTCGGTGCCCAGCTGGTCGGAGATGAAGGTCGCGCTACTCTCTAAGTACTTGGGTCTGGCATTGGCTTGGAGCTTCGCCATAGCGTCAGCGGAGTGCTCCCATGTGTTCCCGCCACGGAGTGGACGAGGCGCGCTTGGCATCGGGCAGAGCGGCTTGGGCTCGGCGATGGTAGTGCAGTCATGGAGTGGGTATGCCGTGCCGACGCTGCTGCACTTGGCCCAATGATTCCCCCCCCCCCAGCGTGTCTGCGTGAGCGACAAGGAACGACAATGAGTGGGATGTCCTGCACGTTCTTCGCCGCGTGCCGCCGAAGTCATTCACCCAGAACGCGTTGTTGGCGATCGGTGCTGTGCCCATATCCCTGGTCGCTTCGGCGGTGGCGGCTCGCGTTCGGCTCGGGCACCGCATGGGGCTTCATTGGCGACAAGGGGCTCCTGCAATGGCGCGAGCTGGTCCAAGACGAGATTGCGACCTCGCGCAGGATCTACTGGCGCTCAGCTGGCTGGAGGACAGTCGTTCAGTCGCGCAGCTCGTTGCCGACGCTCTCGAGGCGAAGATGCTCGAGATGCGCCCTCGACAGCAAGCCTTGCTGGAGTGGAGCCTGGGAGGTGCGGCGCGCCATTCTCGGGGCGCAGGGCGGCTGCACGAGAAAGAGCGCGCGCGAGGAGGTTGTAAGCTTGGGAGCAGGAGGAAGTTGTAGTTCCAAGCATGTGTGCGCTCCCGCCTGCCTGCGCTTTTTCCAGGGACGGTTTTCATTTCCCAAACAGTGGTTGTACTTGGGGGGGCTTTACTTCTAGAATGAATAACTGGTAACCCTCGAGTTTCTTCACATGGACTGTACAACATTCTATACACCACATAGAATGCACGACACCTTTTGCCAGAAGCACACTGTTCGGGGTCCACGCTGGCTAACATCTGACGGTTCGAATGCGGTTGTCCTCCAGGGGTCTCCAGGCAGTCGATGGATTGGCTTGCGCACACCCCTAGTTACTAGAGCAGGAATGCACCCTCCTCCTCCTCCTCTTCCTCGTCCCCCCTCCTCCGCCTGATGCCCAGCACGCGGCTCCGCCGACGACGCCGGCAAGCCCTGGCTGCGAGCAACATGGCAGCGATTGAGGAGATCCGCCTGGCTGCTGCGGTGGGCTGGCATTCCCGCGCGCAGCGCGCCCACGCGCTCGGCCGTCCAGTGCTCGCACCCCGAGGCCTTCCACAAAACCCTCGAGCGCCGCCTGCTCGCACGGTGGCCCCGTCGCGCGACTTGCAGCGACGCTGCGTACGATGATGGTTGGGCTTGGGCTGTGCGGTTCCCAGCGCCAGCTCAGCTTCTGGACCCCAGCGGGGGCGTGGCCGACGTCACACCGCATGCACGTCGGTCAGCGCTGATAGTTTTGCAGATAGGGGGTGTGAGGGGCGAGCTGGCGAAATTAGCCACTACCTGCCTGGCTGCCGCGGGACTTGGTGGAGCGTGTGCGTAGCAACACGTTCCATCGCCCACCCGTGCCCACTTCACCGCCTCGGCGTGGGTACGGCGGAGGATTACGAGGAAGAGCCGCATCGCGAAAACGTCTCTCCCCGGACAGTGGCGCGGCTGGCCACGCTGTGCCACATTTGCGACCCATTTCGCCACCGACCTGGCCTGAACCAGCTGACCACGGAGGTGGTCCAGGCCCTGGCCCGCGCCGCGGCCCAGCGTGTCCAGGTTCCGTCGCTCCCCTTTCGCTGGCCCGTCGCGCGCTGCCTGGCACAGCCCGGATTTTTAATGACGTCTACACGCTCAAACGTTATTCCACCAACGCGCTCAATCATTACGGCCGGCCGTGCAGGTGCGGATAGGCACCGTAGATTCTGGAAGTTACGGGCGCTCCTCATCACCCTAAATATCCTTCTCCTAGTGGCCCGCTCCGTTCTGCACCGCTCTGGCGACGACGGCGAAGGCGACGTCGACGAGGACGACCGAGACGACGGCGAAGACGACGACGAGGAGGACGAAGACGACGACCACGACGGCGAAGGCGACGACAAAGGCGAAGGCGACAACGAAGGCGACGGGGACGACGGCGGCCGCGGCGACGACGAGGGCGACGAGGGCGCGCCGACGCCCAGCAAGGCGCGCCAGTGGCTCGCCGACATGGCGCGGGCGGACCTCGCCCCCGACGTCGTGGCGTACACGTCTCTGCTAGAGGCGGCGGTTCACCGCGGCGAGCACGAGGCTGCCCGTCGCCGTCGTCGCTGTCGCCTACGATGCCGTCGCGGTGGTGGTGGTGGTCGGAGGAGGAGGAGGAGTAGGAGGAGGAGGAGCAGGAGGAGGAGCGAGGACCAGGAGGAGGAAGAGGAGGAGGGCAGGACGAGGACGTGGACAAGGAGGAGGACGAGCAGGACGAGGAAGAAGAGAGGCGGCGTAGTCGCAGGAGGATAACAAAAGAGCGGGAGGAGGAACATGAGGAGGAGGAGGAGGAGGAGGAGGAGGAGGAGGAGGCGAAGACGGAGGAGGAGAGGAGGAGGAGGAGGAGGAGGAGGAACAGGAGGAGGAGGAGGGGGAGGGGGAGGAGGAGGAGGAGGAGGATGAAGGGGAGGAGGAGGAGGAGGAGGAGGAGGAGGCGGAGGAGGAGGAGGAGGAGGAGGAGGAGTAGGAGGAGGAGGCGGAGGAGGAGGAGGAGGCGGAGGAGGGATAATTAACACCCCACAGTCGCGTTTCAGAGTGAGGGGGCGGGTGCGGGGTGGGTCACGGGTGGGTCGCGGGTGGGTCGGGGGTGGGTCGCGGGTGGGTCGGGAGTGGGTCGCGGGTGGGTCGCGGGCGGGTTGCGGGTGGGTCGCAGGTGGGTAGCGGTTGGGTCGCGGGCCGGGTCGCGGGAAAGGTCGCGAGAGGGACGACGACGACGACGACGACGACGACGACGACGACGACGACGACGACGACGACGACGACGACGACGACGACGACGACGACGACGACGACGACGACGACGACGACGACGACGACGACGGACGACGACGACGACGACGACGACGACGACGACGACGACGACGACGACGACGACGACGACGACGACGACGACGACGACGACGACGACGACGACGACGACGACGACGACGACGACGACGACGACGACGACGACGACGACGACGACGACGACGACGACGACGACGACGACGACGACGACTACGACGACGACGACGACGACGACGACGACGACGACGACGACGACGACAACAACAGCAACAACAACAACAACATCATCAACAACAACAGCAACAGCAACAACAACAACAACGACAACAACGCAGCGCATCAGCAATCCGCACCGCGGAACCCCACTTCAGCCACGCACCCAGGGACAGTGAAGAACCGTTCAGCCCCTTCACTCTGACATGGAGGGGGGGATGGAGAGAAGGGGCTGCCATTAAGCGGAGGTCGAATGACTTCCTCTGACCTCCTCATCACAAGTACTCCTGCTTCCGCCCCCAGTTCCTCTGGTTCCCTTCCAATGAGTACCCTGGATGCCCCTTGTCCTCCTCGGGGCCGTCATCGTCGGAACCCTCGTCGTCAAAGGCCCCTGCGGGCTCACAGGATCTCCGGGAGCGATGTCCACTCTGCAGGGACACCTACCTCCTTTGAGCTGTCGACCCCGTCCTGGGCCACATCTTTGCAATCTCGACCCCAGCGCTGCAGCCACTGGCCCCAGTTTGAAATTCTTGACCGCGTATGGGGAAGAGGAGGAGAATGGAGAAGGAGGAGGTGGAGGAGTAGGAGGAGGAGGGGTAGGGAGTGGGAGTGCAAGTGTCCTCGGTCGGTCCTTCCATGCTCTGCGTGGCTTGCTTGACATCGGGACAGGTTTGTGTCCCCGCCAGGCTTCCAGGTGCGCCGGTTGTACCACATGCGCGGGCCCCCCGCGTGTGCATCTAGCACTTGGCCCCCGTGGCCGTAGAATTGTTGTTGTCGCGGGGTGGCAGGGAAGCGTGAAGGTAACTGCGCATCGCGAAGCGTGGAGGACCCCACCTGTATACGTATGTAAGTAATGATGAATGAGGAGCGGCGGGGAAGGACTGTTCTGAATACGTGTGGTTGTCTTAACATGTGCGCGTGTGTGTGTGTGTGTGTGGTGTGGTGTGGTGTGCTGTGCTGTGCTGTGCTGTGCTGTGCTGTGCTGTGCTGTGCTGTGCTGTGCTGTGCTGTGCTGTGGGGTGGGGTGGGGTGGGGTGGGGTGGGGTGTGGTGTGGTGTGGTGTGGTGCGGTGTGGTGTGGTGTGGTATGGTGTGGTGTGGTGTGGTGTGGGGTGGGGTGGTGTGGTGTGGTGTGGTGTGGTGTGGGGTGTGGTGTGGTGTAGTGTGGTGTGGTGTGGTGTGGGTTTGTGCTTGTAGTAGTGTGGAGGGACGGGGAGGAATGCGCGATCTTGGAGGACACCCTGGCGTCCGGGGGTTCTCCTCGCGTTTGGTACCGACGCCCATTCGGTAAGGATGGGTGTGTATGCACCACCCGGTGCCCAGCCGATGCCCACGACATTGCACGTCGTTTTTCCCCGCCCCCTCCCCTCTGTCTAATATAGGCTACGGTCTGGGCTCGCCGAAGCAGCTCGATGGTGCAACAGTATGTCGATCGCCTCTCGAGTTCCGACAGCTCCTCCCCATGTGCCCCCAATTCCTTATTAGGGAGAGGGGGGTGGAAGGAAGGAGTATAGAAGCATGCATATGCGAACCAGTCTCAAGTGATGCAACATGTTGTTGATGTACGGAAGGCTGCCCTTTCATTTTTAGGTTATCGGCCGTGGGCTGCTTTACCAGACTGAATTTGGGTGTTCAAAGGTTTTGCATCCTTATCGCCCATCCTGATTACACGTTTGGCTGTACACTGCTCTGTCTGACTACGCCTAGGCTTCTCATAAGCTCAGCATGCCTGCACTGCACCATGTGCAGTGCCCTGTTGCATGACATTCTTCAAGGAGAACCCTTTCCCGTGGCCGAGTGTCCTCCTCGTTCTTCCTTGCGTCCTCCACCTCCCCTTCGCCCCCGCTCTGCTCCAGCTCCTCCTCGTGCCTCCTCATCCGCCCTCTTCGTACACCCCCATCGGACCTGCCGCTCACACAGGCAAACAGGAAGCGGCGACCGCATTGCAACTGGCCAGTCGAGTGGGCGAGCTCCACTCATTCATCGAGCCCTGCCGCCTCCTGCTCCGCGGTGGTGCTCCCCGTTCGCGGCCACCCGATTCCACACCCGAATCAACGAATGGAAAGGGGTCAACGCAACGGGAATGGATGGGGTCGTGGTGGGAGCTCCCTCCTTCTACCGGGGCAGTCGCGGGCGTGGCGGCCTCGCAATTTCTGCCTAGGGGTTCTCAGCGGCGCACCACCGAGGGCCAGCGCCACGGCGGACGTCGCGGGCTTCGTGCTTTACAAAGCGCGGTGACTGGGGCTGCGCGCAGGCAGGCCCCCTGGATGGTCCAGGTTGACCTGAGCAGGTCCCCAGGCGCCGCCCCCTGCGGCGCCCCCCCAGGACGCTCTGGAGACCGCCCCTGGCTCCCCAGGAACGTGTTGAGGCCAGGCTGGACTACCTTCTGGGGCTGTCTGCGCGCACCCCCAAGCCTTGCGAGGGTAGATCGCGGGGGGAGGGGGGCCGGGGGGGGGGGCTCGCGCTGGGGGCGGATTCGGTTGCGCGCGGCGTTGGCAGCGCGCGGCATCGGCGGCGCGGCGTCGGACACTCCGCGCCTTGGCTTTCGCATGGCGGCGGTAGCACCCCTGCGAAAACGACCAAAACAGCGACGACGCCGACGACGGCGACGACCGCGGCGGGGCCCTCTCTCCTCCTCCTGCCTGCTCCGTGGCCGTTCTGGACCGAGCCTCCGGCCGCGCCGGCGTCCTACTCGGCGGCGCCGGCCGGGCCAGCCGTGGCGGCGCCAGGGCCGCGGCCGCCGCGGCCGCGGCATGGCGGCGGCGCTGTGGGCGCTGGCGGCGGCCTCCGCAGCACTGCCGCTGGGGGTGGCGGGGTGCGGGCGGGCGCGGGCGCCCGCAAGGCTGCGGCTGCTGTGCCTGCACGGCCAGCCCTCGTCGCCGCCGTCGCCGTCGTGGTGGCGTGTCTTCCCTTCTGAGGGATGGAGAGGGGGACAAGGAGGAGGAGGAGGAGGAGGAGGAGGAGGAGGAGGAGGAGGAGGATCTCTATCACCATCTCCCCCTTTTCCCCCGCCTGCTTCCTCTCCTCCTGTTGTCCTGCTTCCCCTCCTCCCCTTCGTCGTCCTCTTCCTTTTCCTTCCTCCTTTGATCTCCTTTTATATCCTCCCAGCGATCGTGCAGTTGCAAGGATGGTTTTTCGAAATGTGGCTCTCGCCTGAGGGCCGCGCACTTTCGCTGTAAGAACTTACAGCTGTTACAAGGACTCTCATGGTGAACGTCCCAGAAATTGTGTGTTGCCACGATGCCGGACTGTCAGGGCGCAACAGTTATGTTGATTTGTGGTTCTGAAGCCCCAGGGATGGTGTTCTGGCACGGTTCAGGATCGTCAAGACGCAACAGTAACGGTGATTCGCGGCGTTGATGTCCCAGGAATGGTGTTCTGGCCGAGTTTCAGATTTTCAATCGGTTGTTTTCCAACGGGGCATTCCCTTCAGTGAAAGTTAATCTTTGTAGGGGCCAATGAAGAGGGAGCCTGGATGGAGGGTTGATTTCAGTATCGTTGATGAGTCTGGGGTTTACACTCGTTTTCCTCCCTCCTCCTCCTCCTCCTCCTCCTCCTCCTCCTCCTCCCTCCTCGTTGCCTGGCGCCTCGCAAGGCAAGGGCGATACTGGCGCCGCCTTTGCTCAGCGCCTGGCGCCCTTGGGCGGGACAGCGGACATCCTGTGCGTCGACGCCACGCACCCACTGGGCAACGGCTTCGCTTGGTCTTCGTCGTCATCGTCGTCGTCCTCGTTAGCTTTGCGGTCGTCACCGCAGTCGCGAAGAGAGGTAAAGGAGGCCTGAGGAAGAAGAGGGAGGACCAGAGTGACCCCAGGGTGCAGCAGCGGTGCTGCAAGACACCCTCCCTTTTCAAGTTCCTCTATCTTGTTTCGCCATGTAGTGTTGTTTGCTTCATCCTCTTCCCTCGTCCCGTCCCCTCCCGCTCTGTCTTCCTGCGGGCGTCCTCTGATGAACCCATGCGGAGTCCGAAGCCAAAACAAATCCTGGATCCTTTTTTTTCCCCAACCATCCTGTGGTGTTGGGTCCTCGTTTTGAAAAAACGGTCCCCGCGTTCTCCTCCTCCCTCCTCTTTCCTCCCCCTCCTCATTCCTCCCTGCGTTTCACCCACCCAGCACAGCGTTTTGTGACCCCATAGGGAGCTCCACCGAGGGCCCCAGTGGCAGGGTTCGCATGGCGGCCTGGGGCCATCTCGGCACATCTCTCACGAGGAGCGTGGCACCATAGGAGCTCCACCGAAGGCCCCCGTGGCAGGGTTCGCATGGCGGCCTCGGGCCATTTCGGCACATCCCTCACGAGGATCGTGAGCCCATAGGAGCTCAACCGAAGGCGCCAGTGGAAGGGTTCGCATGGCGGCCTCGAACCATTTCGGCAACCCCCTCACGAGGATCGTGGCCCCGTAGGAGTTCCACCGAAGGCGCCAGTGGCAGGGCTCGCATGGCTGCCTCGGGCCATTTCGGCAACCCCCTCACGAGGATCGTGGCCCCATCGGGAGCTCCACCGAATGCCCCAGTGGCAGGGTTCGCATGGCGGCCTCGGGCCATTTCGGCACACCCCTCACAAGGAGCGTGGCCCCATAGGGAGCTCCACCCAAGGCCCCAGTGGCAGGGTTCGCATGGCGGCCCAGGGCCATTTCGGTACACCCCTCACGAGGATCGTGGCACCAAAGGAGCTCAACCGAAGGCGCCAGTAGCAAGGTTCGCATGCCGGCCTCCGGCCATTTCAGCACACCCCTCACAAGGATCGTAGCCCCATACGGAGCTCCACCGAAGGCGCCAGTGGCAGGGTTCGCATGGCGGCCTCGGGCCATTTCGGCACACCTGTCACGAGGATCGTGGGCCCATAACAGGGAGCTCCACCGAAGGCCCCAGTGGCAGGGTTCGCATGGCGGCCTCGTGCAATTTCGCCCCCCCCTCACGAGGATCGTGGCCCCACAGGGAACTCTACCGAGTTCTCCAGCGGCAGGGTTCGCATGGCGGCCCAGGGCCATTTCGGCGCACCCCTCACGAGAATCGTGGCCCCATAGAAGCTCCACCGAAGGCGCCAGTGGCAAGGTCCGCATGGCGGCCTCGGGCCATTTCGGCACACCCCTCACGATCGTGGCCCCATAGGAGCTCCACCGAAGGCGCCAGTGGCAGCCTCCCTCATGGCTCTCAGAGCCCTCTCCTGCTTTTGCTCCTTGGTCAGAGGGACGCCGTCCTCGTCGTCGTCGGCGCCCGCGAAGACGGCCACGAGCGCGTCCCTGAGCATGTCGGGCTCTGGCGGGAAGCCGTGGCCACATGGGGAGCGCGAGCGAAGATGATATTCACAATTGCGGTATTCACAACTGCATATGGTTGATTCTTTCCGATTCTCGAAGAGTCCCCTCCTCCTCGTCGGTGCACCAGAGAAGCTCATGAGAGGCTCCCGAGAGGTTCCTGAGGCCTTGGGAGGGTGTCGTGATTGATTCAGGAAAGAGGAAGGCTCACTCTCGAGACTACTTACAAGTCGCTCAGAGACGGTGTTTCCGCTCGAGATTTATATATCCGGATCCAGCTCCGAACGCCTAGGAAGCAATCTATTCGACGACTCAGCGAGAAACGGCAGAGTCTGGGGAAGCGTCCAGGGGAGCTTAAAGGACCGCTCTCGGAGATATGTTCTTCAACGCGTGAAAATAAGACAGCTTGAACGCGGAATGCGATCAGCGAAAAACAAACCGCCCTCCGTCCGTCCGCGCAATTGTTATACACATCTACAAGTCTGGTGATAAGCACTCCAAAATCTGAAGCGAGAGACGAATGTGAAAAGGGGCGGCCTCCATCCGAGTACTTGTTCTCCCATATGTATGGCCATACATGTTGACGAGGTCTCCCGCGAGAGCCCCATGTTGAAGACGAACCGCCCTCCATTTTTAGAACTGTTGGGAGATTTGGCGACGAACGTGCGCGGCGCTGAGACGAGAGCCACACTCTGACAACGGGCCGCCACACTTGGAGTATTACTACCGTTGAGGTCACATGCGCGTGGCGCTGGGGCGGGCGAGAGCCACATTTGGAAAATTGCCCGCTCTCTATCCTTGTGGTTGTTGGCCTTCGCAACCTTCGTGATCTCACGCGTGGTGAGGGGGTCTCGGGCAAAACGTCCCGCCCGCCCTTCCGACACGTCCCACGGTGTGCGGGTGCGCGCGAGGAGGAGGGGGAGGAGGAGGAGGAGGAGGAGGAGGAGGAGGAGGAGGAGGAGGAGGAGGCGGAGGACGGAGAAGGAGGAAGAGCAGGAGGAGGAGGACGAGGAGTCGTTCATAGCGTTGGTGCCGCTGTTGTCGCTGGAGCTGGTGCTGCTTGCTGTCGTGTTGATCGAAGAGGTACTACTGGTGTCGCCTGTGCTGCTAGCACTGCTGCTGCTGGTGGCGCTGCTGCTGCTGCTGCGTCTGGTACTGCTCGTCTTGGTGGTGCTGCTGATTGCGCTATAGCTAGAGCCTGTGCGCGTGTGCAGTGGGACACCTCCTCAACGATCACGACGGATGCTCTTGCCTGACCGTTGGCCACATCCACTATTGCGACCTTTGCTTGGGCCTCAGCC
>CAUYUJ010015105.1:398086-403086 GCA_963575745.1 Prorocentrum cordatum | reverse complement strand
GCTGAGGCTGAGGCAAGCTGCGGCTGAGGCTTGAGGCTGAGGCTGATGCAGGCTGAGGCTGAGGCAGGCTGAGGCTGAGGCTGAGGCAGGCTGAGGCTGAGGCTGAGGCCGAGGCAGACTGAGGCTGAGGCCGAGGCAGGCTGAGGCTGAGGCTGAGGCTGATACTGAGGCAGGCGGAGGCTGAGACAGGCTGAGGCTGAGGCTGAGGCAGGCTGCGGCTGAGGCCGAGGCAGGCTCAGGCCGAGACAGGCTGAGGCTGAGACTGAGGCTGAGGCTGAGGATGAGGCCGAGGCAGGCCGAAGCTGAGACAAGGTGAGGCTGAATGGGTGGGGCGAAGGGGGGGGGAGGAGGGGAGGCTGAGGCAGGCTGAGGCCGAGGCAGGCTGAGGCCGAGGCAAGCTGAGGCTGAGGCTGAGGCAAGCCGAGGCAGGCTGAGGCTGAGCTGAGGCTGAGGCTGAGGCTGAGGCTGAGGCTGAGGCTGAGGCTGAGGCAGGCTGAGGCTGAGGCAGGCTGAGGCTGAGGCTGACGTGGGCTGAGGCCGAGGCAGGCTGAGGCTGAGGCAGGCTGAGGCTGAGGCCGAGGCAGGCTGAGGCTGAGGCTGAGGCAAGCCGAGGCAGGCTGAGGCTGAGGCTGAAACTGAGGCAGGCTGAGGCATCCGTAGGAATCCATAGGAATCCTCAGGAATCCCTAGGGATCCTTGGGAATCCGTAGGCGTCCTTAGGAATCCGTAGGCATAGTTAAGCATCCTCAGTAATCCTTCCTGATTCCTAAGGATTCCTAAGGATTCCTATGGATTCCTAAGGATGCCTACGGATGCCTTAGGAATCCATAGGAATCCTTATGATTCCATTGGATCCTAAGGCCGTTGCCACTCTGACTGTCATTGCGAATGCGACTGCGACTGCGAGAACAGAATTCTACAACTGGATTCTCACCTGAATCTTAATGGGAATGCTTCCAGATATTCGTATACACATCGCTGTTAGGTTGCTTTGCCGGGATAATTTGTCAAGAAGTGGCATGCCCCTACCCCGCTCTGCGAGATGTAGACGTGGCCCATGTTCACAATAAGGCGACAGAGAGTTGCCCATGTATGTCCAACATGGGCAGTCACGCTTTTGTGTGGTCATGGTCGGACAGAGGTATAAGATCGAGGTCGGTTCGGGGAGGGCCCCGGACTGGCCTGTTGAGTGCTCCTGTACATCCTTGTGGAAGGTTCCCTCGAATGTTCTTTAGTTTGGCCAGCGGGGGGTCTTATGTTCTTGAAGGATGTTCTTTTGTCCTAGGTCCTGCCGCAGGTGTCGATTATAACGCAACCATCATCGCTGCGCTGGCGGCCCTGGGCGCGCTGCGTCCTCTCGCAGCCTCCGACCCCGCCGGCGGCGGCGCGGCCAGCGCAGCCGCGGGCGCCTCCGCACCGATGTGCGCCCGAGCGCTGCTGCTATTCGGCGCCGCCCCGCCAGGGCCCTTCCGGGCGCAGCTGGCCTCGCTGCGTGGGCGGCGGCGCGGCGGAGGCCTGCGGCGAGATCCGAAGCTCACAGGCAAGCTGCTACCATGAGGAGCGAAGGATTGCAAAAAAACCGAAGGATTGCAAAAAAACGAAGGATTGCAAAAAAACCTTCGTTCGAGTAAGGAAGGAAGCCCCTTCTTGGCCCCCAAGAGCGCCTGCGTGGACGAGGAGTGCCAGAGAAACAGCCATGGAAGGAGCCAAGGAACATCGAGCCCCTTCCGAACCCAAACTGTTCCTTATTTCAGCGTCGTGACTGCACCCTCGCCGATCAACGGTTCAGGCAACTCGATGGGTGGCGGGGGCGGCGAGGAGAGGGCCAAGGGCGACGGCGACGGCGTGGGCGACGAGGACGGGGGCCAAGGGCGACGAGGAGGAAAGCGGCGACGGCGTGGTCGACGAGGGCGGGGGCCAAGGGCGAGGACGAGGGCGGCGAGGAGCAGAAAGTCGGCCGAAGGGTGCGCGGCGGCTGGAGGCGGATGGTTCGGAGTTCGTCGCCGAACGTGGCGAAATCCGAAGTCTACCCTCGCCTCCCGTCGAGTCTGGATGTCGCCACCTACGAGGGAGCGGGCGGGGCTAGGACGAGGATAGATCCGTTCCAGAGCGTTCCGGAACGCTCTCAGAGCGTTCCGGAACGCTCTGAGAAGGCTGCGGCGCCCGAGACATCCTCCAGAGCCGCCGGATCTCAAAGATTCGATTCATCCTCACCCGATTTCATCCTCGTCTTGGCCTCGTCTTAAGGGACGCCCGGCTTCCGCGCGCTCCACGTGGTCGGCGCGCGCGACGACGTGAACCCGCCGCAGGGGGGCCTGCAGGTTGCGCCCGCGCGCGGCGGCGGGAAAAGGCCCCCGGAGGTGTGCAGGGGCCTCTCGGAGGCTCCTCGGGGTCCCCCGGAGGCTCCCCGAGGCCTCCAGAAATCCAAGCAGTGGCAGTTGCGTCGTAAAGCCTCGATGCCTCGATCCTCGGCCCCCCTCCGAGGTGGCGGCCGCGCTCGGCGGGGACGTCCTCGAACACCCCGGCAGGCACGAGTGCCCCATGGACGGCCAGAGCCTCGCCGCGTACCGGCGGTTCCTGGCGGAGGCCGTGGGACCGTCCGCGTAGCGCTGGTGGGGTTGGCCGCCGCGCTCGGCGGGGGCGACCTCGGGGCGCCCCGGCGGGCACGAGCGCCCCGCCGCGTGACGTGGCGGTTGTCGGCGTGGGCCGCGGGGCCCAGGGCGGCAGTGGGCGGGCGGAGCTGTGCGGGTGAGCGCCGTGTGGGGCGAGGCGGGCGTGCAGAGCGGCAGCGCGCCGAGCCTCGTGGTCACCGAGGTGGTTGTCGGCGGCGAGCCCGGGGGGGAGTGAGCCAAGGGAGGGGGGAGGTGAGAAGGGGCGGGCCTTCTCAGAAGGCCTCCGGCCCCCTGAGAAGTGTTCTCGGCTGTTCCCGACGACACAGAAAACCTCTCAGAAGGCAGGCGGCCTTCTGAGAAGCTTCGCCGCCTTCTGAGAAGCCTCCTCCTTCTCACTTCCGCCGAGATTTAAGAGGAGATCGATGACCCGACTTGCCTATTGCAGAGGTTGCCGACCCCTTGAGCAACGCAATGGCCTTGCGGACTACATGTTCGGCACGACCAGCGGCTACGTTGACGACATCAAGGTCGGCAAGCAGTCGCGGGGTCGACTCTACCAGATGAATGAAGACTGGGATCTAGAGCAACTCACTCGGGATGTTGCGGAGGAGGGCAGGGCGGTGTGACAGGGTCGATTGGGCCAAAGTCCGTGATTTCAGTCTTTCTTTGCCATCCGCGCAGCAGTTCCCATTGCTGCCACGTCCTTCTCCCTCCGCCTTCCCCCCTCCTCCTCCACAGCCGTTTCGGCTCAACCTGCTTGCACCGAACGGGCTCCGCGCCGCCGTGCCAGGCCAGATACTTCTGGTCCGCAGCAGTCCCGCCGACCCTTCTCCCGGTGGAGCTGCACGGAGGCCTGAATGCTCGGCCTTGGCGAGTTGGCGCAGGGGCGGGCCAGGCCCCAATCCTTTCGGAGAGCGGCGCAGGGGGCCGAAGTTCCAGAAGCTCCACGTGCGTGAGCTGTTTTTGCTGGGCGTGCGCTCCCGCGGCGCCGCTTGAGGGGCTGTGTCGCGACACGTCCGACATCATCGCTGGCGTGGTTGGCCCCCCGTTGTCCGATCCTCCCGGCAGGGCGATCTGGGCTCTGAGGCCCAATTCAGCACGCTTCGCGCGGCCAGCAGGCGACGTGAGCGGTGAGCACGTGGCCCTGTGCTATGGAGCGACGGCCCTGGTCAAGTCGCTCGCGACGGCGGGGACTCTGTAATTCTCACGTTGCCCCGTCGAGCGATGCTCGGAGGCCCCTCAGAAGTGTTCATTGATTATGCTGGCACTGTTGGTTGCTTGAAGGATCCCGCAAGCACTCGGGGGCCCCAGAATCCCAGGGCGCAGTGGTTGAGCGTAGGCGTAGTTGGCGATCGCCTTAAGGGATTGCTGGTCACAAAAGTGAAAGCTCACACTACGGTGGCCCAAGTGCTTGACGGTAGGATCACCTATCAGCAACGCGCGGGTAATGAAGTTGCTGACCAGCTTGCAAAGGATGCTGGTCAGGCCCATAGGTCCCTTGTGGAGGTCCGTAGGTGCCTGCACGCACAGGTACCTGGAGCTGGCCCAGAGAATGTACCGCTTCGCTGCCCCAGTTGAGGCGAAGCTTGAAGACCTCACCAGATGACGATAATGCTTAACGCCATCCTGGGGCTGTCTGTGCTTCATTGGCGAGAAAGCCTCTTGTGAAAAGGCCTCAACACTGCACGGCAGCAACCAATCCGACGGCGATATCCATGGGTACGACTTCTGGGTCACTGAGGCCATGCCCTCACCCCGATGGGCCGTGGAGGCGGTTGGGGCACCAGCTCTTGGAGGTTGATGCGCTGGACCCACGTTCGCGAGCCTCGAGGGACAACTCCTGATTCGCACGAGCGGGGACGCGTTTGCCAATGCCCTCCTCGCGAAGAGGGGGACCGTTTCAGAAATGGCTGCAGTCCCGAAGGGACCTGCGTCCCTGCGACTCGGACCTGCGGTGCCGCCTGGCCTCGGTTTTGAGGAGGCGGCACCTCGCATCTCAGGACGAGTGGGCCCCCTGGTCTGAAGCCCGGAGCCGGGGCCTCGAGAGGCCCGGCGTTGGCCTCTCGGGTTCTTCGGGGCCCACGGTATCCCACGTTGGCCCCTGCGGTTTCGCCCGCCCCATGGCAAGCTTGGCGGGGCGGGCCGGCGGCCAGACCTCCAGAGAGGGCTGGCGCTCTCGGCATTTTCCTGGGTCCGTGGGGCTCGGGGCCTGGGTGCGGGACCATGCCCGACAGCGTGTTCGCAGTGGTCGCGACGCCCCCCCTCTCTGCCTGGAGGAGTGGCCCAGATCCGATCTCGAGCGGACGGTCGCGCTCGGCTCGTGCTGCTGCTGTCCTTCGTGTTCCACATGTCATCTTAGTTGGGTCGCACCTGACCATTGGATCGCAG
>CAUYUJ010015105.1:340586-390586 GCA_963575745.1 Prorocentrum cordatum | reverse complement strand
GGGGCCGCCTCTACGCCAAGCTGTGCGACGCAGCCGCATGAAGAACTTCCGATGCGCTACGCCGTGACAGGGCGCCGGCGCGCTGAATGCTGGGAGGGCCCCGCGTCCATTGCGCAGCGTCTACATGGCGCCCTCCACTCCACGTCTTTCGTCGAGGGCAAAGGTTCCATCTTCAAGCGGACCGCGCGCGCCGCCAACTCCATTGTCGGAGCGCGCGGCTAGCTCCAAGCCGCGCATCAGTACGCTGCGAGACAGGGAATGGAAGCACTGATTGCCACCTCGCCAACGATCGACGACCTCAACTCGCACGGGGAGAAGCGCATGCCGCATAAGGCCTATGCGTTGTCTTGCAGAAGAAGCTCTACGAGGACACCACGCGCGTCACGATCAAGCGCAGACTCACGGCATGGTTCCCTGCTCTCCTCGGCAACCAGCACGCCCGCCGCCCGTGTGGCCGCGCGCGCGCAGGCTGAGGACATACGACATCGTTTTCAACAACGCACTGCCGACTAGGCTGCTCGCTGGCTCGCTGACATCTTCATTGACTCGGGCAACTTCGGCAAGGACTGGATACACTGGTGTGAGACGTACCTCGTGGTCGTGATCCATATGGCGGAACTTCGCCCGCCCTGCATCTCGCCTGAGCAGCGCCGACTTGATTGCGCGTGACATGTGCAGGTTGGCATGGCGGGACAGCGCTGTCGCGCGTCGCCTTCGCGAATTGAGTATTCTCGGTAACGCTGGCCCCAGACGAGCTGATATCCGTGCAAAAGCCGCCCACCGTGAGACACTTGCTGCCGAACGCTGTGCCCGTCGTCAATGGATCGACCCTGACGCGCTCCCGCTGGAGGTAGAGGGCGACATGCCCGGGGAACCCTCGAACGAGTCGAGCCCCGAGGACGAGCCCGACCTCCCTGGCATCGCACAGATCCCCGACGACTTGAAGACGCGCTGGCTCAGGTTGCGCTCGCACTTGGCTGATCTCCCACCAGACCGATTGTGGGCCACGATGAAGACACTGGTTGGTGCATGGACTACATCGCACAGGAGGCGCGCACTGCAGGGCAAGAAAGACTGCCTCTACGGTTGCGAGGCCAAGGGCGGCATGGCCCACTACATGATCTGCCCGAGGATGCTCCACCACATGGCGAAGCTGCGCGGGGTGCTCTCCGTCAACCTGCTAGTCCGCCTCGGCCTGGGCTCCCGCCAGGACATGGTGGGGGATAACGGCATCCAGAGCTCGGTGGCCCGCATGGCGGTCACTTGCAAAGTGTACCACGTGACGAAAGACTACAGCCAGAGCGCAACGCGCTCTACCAGGAGATGGTGAACAGGTGCGCTGCGGCTCGCCACGCGCTCAGGCTCCCACAAGACTCGACGGGTGGAGCTGGAGCGCACATCACGAGCTCCGAGACATTCTACGAGGTGCGGGAGGCGCAGCGTGCCCCGACCCACCCTGAGCGTGGACCCCGCGGCGGCCGTGGCGGCCCCTGAGACTTTGACGTGGCCCGCAAGGCTACGTTCGCTCGTCCTTCTCCTCTTTTCCGCATCCTCTTTTCCTCCTCCTCCTCCTCCTCTGCGCTGGGCTCCTCCTCCTCCTCCTCCTGCGCCGGCACATCCTGCTCCTCCTGCTCCTCCTGCCCCCCCTCTCCCTCCCCCTCGCCCTCCCCCCCCGCTTCCCTGCATGCCATGTCTCCCTGCCTTTTTTCTCTCTCCCTTCCTCTGCTCCGCCGACGACGGCGGCGGTCGCGACGATGCCAACGATGACGGCGGCGGCGACGGCACTGGCGGCCCCGCCGAGGCCGTGCTCGGCGAGATGAGAGCCGCCCGGGTCTCTCCGAACGCGGCCGCCTCGGCCGCGCCCGGCCTGACAGGTTGCGCGCGCCCGGGGGGGGGGGGGATGGTCACCATGCCTGTCTCGGTTTTGGTCGCCCATGTCCTCCTCGATCCTCCTCGATCCTTCTCACTCGCTCGCTCCTCCTCCTCCTCCTCCTCCTCCTCCTCCTCCTCCTCCTCCTCCTCTTCCTGCTCCTCCTCCTCCTCCTCGCTATTCACTTCGTTCCTCCTCCTTGCTCTTCCTTCTGTTGCGCAGCGTCCGATCGATGCGTCCACCCAGTCGGCGCTCGCTGCGCCCTCGCACTACTGTTCGCGTGGCCAGCGCGAGCTGCTACCCAGCTGAAGATGGCGCGAGTCTTGCCTGGAGTAAAGGGGGGCAGTAGAACAGACTTATCCTCAACTCCTACAGATGGAGGAGAAGTTGTGGTCATATATGTTGGAGAGCGGGGCAGCTCCCACACCATCTTGCACAGCCAGGTCGATGTAGACGCGATAGTTTAGTCAGTGTAGTTGAATGTGTCATAAACTGTCGGTGGCCATTTGGTCTGAGGTGTTGCAGTCATGGCGTAGTACCCTGGGGTCCAGTACCCTTGATCCGACCGCCAACGGCGATAATGCAGGTCGCGCGCATCATCTGACTCCCAGAAACAGAGATCATGAAGCTCGTGCTCTGGTGCTGGTAACGCCGTAAACTCCCTCAGCGTAGCCTCTGATCACTCAGTGCCGTTGCGTGCTAGGCCACTCCCTGCTGCAATATGTGTCGTAGGGTCACTCTTCACGACGTCCGTGGACTCGGTAGTGTTTCCTTCGCTGGTCTGGTTATTGTTGGTAGGCAGGTCCTTGACCACCGTCGGCTCGTAGCAACTCCTCTGAGCAAGCACTTGACTTTCGCAAAATAGTTGTTGCCTCAGTTCTAGCTGGGGCAGTAGTGCAGCATGGCGTCCAAGGGGCGTTGATCTGGGGTGAGCTCGTCCAAGATCCGTGCGAGGGTCTCGAGCTCGAGAGAGTTCAGGCAGAGAGCACAGCCCGCCGAGTTAATCAAGTAGGGAGCTCAGCCCTCCCCCTCCACTCCCTCTCCCTTGCCATTCCCGTTCCCCTCTTGCCTCTCGTCCCCCTCTCGTTCCTCTTTTTCGCCCCATCCCCCACCAACGAACTTCAGAAAGGGGCTTGTCCGAGAAGAGTGGGCCCGCCCAAAGCCAGTGTGGCAGTCATGGCGGCATGAGATCAGAGGTGTTGCGTGCTCGGGTGCGGGACCTGAGGGAGTGGTGGGAGCCAGTCGTGTGCTGTGGCTGTGGTGGGCCCTCCTCCCCAGCCGTCTGCTCCTGGACACCCCATAGGCCCTTGCAGTGTTGAGGGCACGGTGGGGGCGTTCGTCAGGGAGTGTGCCAAGGAGGCCTCAGACCCTTGAGGATGTCCGATCTATGTAACGAGGGCGGCGGTGATGTCCACGGCCACTCCACGACTGGAGTGCCACCAGCTTCCAGGTCCCGGATTCCTTATCCAGTGGCTCCTCATCCAGCGCCCTCGCCGAAAGGAGACTGACCGCCAGCGGAGGGAGGTTGCCCTTTCGCTGCGCGGAGGGGAGAGGCAGGCGTGAGCAGCCGGCGGAGCAGGCGGCCCCTCTAGATTTCGAGTCAGACTGCTCTGACTGACTCCACCGAGCCCCGTGGGGCTCCATTTCCAACCTCTCCGCCCCTCCCCCTCCCCCTCCCTTCCCCTGCCCCCCTCCCCACTTCTCCTCCCTTACCCCCTCTTTCCTTCTCTTTTCCCTTCCCCTCCCCCCATCCTCCTCTTTTCCCCTCCCCCTCTCCTTTCCTCTCTCCTCTTTCCTCCACTTTTCCCCCTCTCATCCCCCCCTCCTCTCCCTCGTTCCTCATCTTTTCTCCTCCCCCCCCTCTCCCCCATTTCATATGCTTCCCTCCCTCCCCCCGTTCTCTGTCCTGGAGCCAGCGGCCGGTGTCGCATCCAGTGCACGCCCCCCGCCCCCTTGCCGAGGTCGTCACCTACGGCGTCCTGATGAAGACCTCGGCGACCTCAGGAGAGCCAGCGCCGCGGGCCCTTCGACCCGACCCAGCGGCGAAAAGGCAGTCGGAGTTGTGCGTCGGGAGGCGTCTGCCCAGACATCTTGATGTGCTTTGCCCCTCTGAACTACTCGGAGGTTCAAGGTGTTCTTTCCGAGTGCTCCCAGGCTTGAGCCCGATGTTGGGAGATCGCCGTGCTGCGTGCGAATATTTTAGATTCATGGTTACGGAATTTGAAGAGACGACCACCTGCGTCTGAAAACCCTGCACCCTTCACCCAATAGTTCAGCTGTTAGGCATTTCAGGTTTGATGATCGTGAAACCCAGAGAAGTCTCAAACGACACTGGGCGTCAAGAGCCGCCCCGCTCTCCATTTCTACTTCATTGAAAGATCCACATTTGAGGGTCGTTGAATTCAGGGACGTGTTCGGCGATAGTGCGGTTTCGCAAACGAGCCGCCTCCGATACGTGTATCGGCTGGACAATCGAAGCTCCAAGTGTTAATTATGAGTATGTGTCAGACCAGAACCACTTGTTGAAACCATTTAGCTTCAAATGTGAGAATAACAACCTCCGAATACGCTTCCAGCGAGACCGATGTTTAAAGAGAAGCGCGCATGACACATTCGACTTCCGTGGCGCCTGAGGAGGTCTCGAACGGAGCGTCAGGACCGCCCTACCGACACGCCTGGCGGCCTTTGCACTAGGGTGTTCTTCCCGTCATGTGCATAGGGCTGTTGGACTTCGCCCGGGCTGCGCGGCTCGCTCTTTGACTCTCGGGCCATGGCTCCTCGTTCGGACTCAAGGCCTCAGTGCTACAATACGCTGTGCACTGCTACGTTATGCTAGTAATCTCTGGCTTCCATGTGATACGCTCTGCAAGTGAGTGCTGCGTTATGCCATGCTACGGGATGCGATGCGATATTGCTGTGTTGTTCCACGTTGCGTCATGCAAATATGGCGTTGTGTTATGTTGGGCAATCCTACCCTGTGCTGTGCTATCCGCATGCATATGTTGTGATCTGATTCGCTATACCGTGCAATGTGATGCTTGCTTGCATGGCGCGCCATGGTATGCTGCGCACTTGGTTTGCAATGTCTTTTCGTTATATGGTTTGACTGTGTCGTAGAATTTTGTGGCATACAAGCAGTGTTCCACGATGTGATATGACACATGAACTGGTTTGCACGTGTTAGGGCGTGCGATGTTGTCATATACCATGCTCGGCTACGATTTGCTAGCTGCTTGAGATTACGTGATATGGTGTGTTATGCGAGGGTTGCCTCATGCTGCACCACAGTTATGAGACAGGTTTTTGCCTGCTTGAAAACACCATATACGATATACCTGTAGACAGACATGTGTATGTGAATGGTTTCGCCCTCTGCTGGCGCCCCCTCTGATTGCCTGCAAGGTTGGTCCGATTGGGTTGATTGGCTGATTGGTTGGCAGGCTCAGCTGGTTGCTGGCCAGCTGGTCGAATGCTTGGCAGGGTGGCTGGCCAACCTGTTCGTCTGAAGGGCTGGTTGGCAGGCGTGCTGGCAGGCTGGAAAGCTGGAAAGGGTGGTTGTCGTGTTCGGGCCGACTGCCATTAGATTTTACAGGAGGGTCGTGGCATCGTAGGCGCGGGCCGATGGTTTGGTATACCAGGGATCGTGGCTTCGAAGGCGCAGTTCAATATGTTGTTGCTAAAGGTTGTGGCTTTGACGGCGCGGGCTCACCGAATTGCACTAGAGATCGTGGGCTTGAAGCCGGGGGTACATAGTTCCTGTACAAGGAATCGTCGTCTCGTGCTCGCGGGCCCATCTTGTTTTTGCAATGGTCCGTTGCCACGCAGGCTCGAGCCCACATGTGTTGTTATGGTCTGCAGGCGCAGGCCCCGTGTATTTCACTGGGTCCGTTGACTCGGTGGCGCGGGCCCATAGTTGTTTTTAACGAGGTGGCCTCCAGGCCGCTAATACAGGTTTTTCAGCATGGATCGTGCCTTGGAACGCGTGGGCCAACACTTTTTACAGTGGATCGTGGCCGTGCGAGTGCGAGGATGCAATGTGTTGTACAAGGGGAATTGGACTCGAATGAATGGCCAAGTGTGGCCAATTGTTTGTGCACTAGGCTTCGAGGGCGCGGGCCTTGCGTTTACGAGGGATCGGCACATGTAAAGCCGCGGGCCAGTTTCTTTGCATTATGAGGGCTCGTGGCCTCGAAGGCGCGGACCAACATTTTACGTGTTTGGGCAAGGAGTCGTGGCCTCGAAGACGCGAATCTTTGTTTTGTGTGGTTGCTTGGGGCCATGGTCTCCGAGGCGCAGGCCTTTTCTCGTTAGAGGAATCGCGACCTCGGGAGCATGGTGTATCGCTTGTGCTGTTGTTGTCAATCGGAACATGGGCCCGAAGGCGTGGACCAATCATTCATGACGCACAGGACCGTGACCCCGAAGGCGCGGCCCTTTTTGCTGTTGGAAGGGATCGCGGCCTCAGGAGCGCGGGCCCATTGTTCCCAACCGTCATGTGGTGTTGGGCCCTCGTTTTGAAGAGACAGCGCCCCGCGTCCCACTCCTCCTCCCGCTGCCCCCTCCCTCCCTCCGCCTCTGCGCCTCTGCCCTCCGCATGTCTCTGTTCCGGCACACCCCTCACACGTTTCGTGGCCCCATATGGACTTCCACCGAATGCCCCAGTGACAGGGTTCGCATGGCGGCCCCGCCCCATTTCGGCGCACCCCTCACACGCTTCGTGGCCACATATAGCGGTACTCACAACTGTATATGGTTGGGTTCTTCGCCAGGCAAATTTTAATAGAGGTCGTGGCTTCGGGAGTGCGAACCCGTTGTGTTTGAAACCAGGGGTTGTGGACTCGAGGGTGCGGGCCAATGATTTCTAGTGCGGGGGAGCTTGACTTCGAAGGCGCAGATTTGCTGCATTTTTAAATGATTCGCGCGTGGCTCGTGCCGTGCGAACGTATCCTTTCGAGCCGTGTGGGGTCGCTCGTGTCTCACCTGTTGAGAAACCAAGCAGTCATGCGTTCTGAGTGCTTGGGACTGGCAAATCACAGTTGCCAACTCCTCCTCCTCCTCCTCCTCCTCCTCCTCCTCCTCCTCCTCCTCCTCCTCCTCCTCCCTCTTCCTCCTCCCTCCTCCCCTCCTCCTCATCCTCCTCCTCCTCCTCCTCCTCCCTCTTCCTCCTCCCTCCTCCTCCTCCTCCTCCTCCTCCCTCTTCCTCCTCCCTCCTCATCCTCCTCCTCCTCCTCTTGGTTCTTCTCTCTTCCTCGGATAACTCTTTCTGATTTCCCATCTGCCTCATCCTGCCACCCCCGCAGTGCATCATTGCGCGGTTTTGTTTTCAAGGGGGGTCCTGGTAATGTTCTGGTAAGGACCGCGATCTGTTTGGGCTTGCCGATCTCATTTGTTTCTTGAGATTCGTTTGGCCAGCTTCCTCAGGACTGTGGGCCGCAACCTCATTTTGTTCATTCTCCCTCCAGGAGGGTTCGACCCCGCCGCGGACAGACTTTTCCTCTATCTCCTCTTCCCCCTCCCTCCCTCCCTCCCTCCCCCTTCCTCATCCTTATCATCATCGTCATCTTCATCATCATCATCATCATCATCCTCATCATCATCATCATCATCATCATCATCATCATCATCATCATCATCATCATGATCAGCATCATCATCATCATCATCATCATCATCATCATCATCATCAGCATCATCATCATCATCACCATCATTCCGTAGCCATTTTGGCTCAAGCCAGGTTTGCCAAAATGCGTTACACCTTTGCACTATTCATATTCCCAAATGCTCGCACAGCATGGTAGCCTCCCCTGGTGATGTCGCCCACCTTACCGCGCTTGCTGCAAGGTTGCTGTCCCTGCTATGGAGGCTCGCCCTCGTCTTCGGCCAGCTCGTCACGCACGCGCTGATATCCATCTACACCAAATCCGAGTACCCGAGCACGAAGAAGGCCATCGAGGCAGTCCAGGAGAGCCTCGGCTTCTCCGCTGTCTTCTGGTTCTGACCCGCAAGTGCACCAGCCTCATGCTGTTCTTGTCCGTCTCGCTGAACTGCTGGTGACGCCGCCACGTGCACGTAATCCGTTCCTGTCTGGTGCAATGCAAGCCCGGGCTCCTGTACCAGTTCGACTGGCTGAACTCCTTACGCCCGCACCTGAAGGGCCGAGGGCTTATGCAGTCCCCATTCGTTTTCAATACTTGTATGGCCGAGGAGCTACATATCCGCCACGCGATGTCCGCCCTACCACGTCCTCTGCGGAGACAGCTGCTGGCCAGTATGATAAGCTGATCCAACAGGAGCTGGCCGACTCTGCGGACAGGCTCCTCGACCTGCAGAAGGCCTCGCTGGATAACAGCGCTGCCACCACGGTTGCACTTGCTCAGCACCACGCGGAAGCCTACCAAAGCATGCACACCACCCTTTCCAAGGATATGAACACCCGTATCGGCGCTCGCATTACAGAGATGACGTGCGAGCTCGCCCGGCTCGAGAGCGTGATGGCCAACGCGGAAGCTCCCGCACGCGACCACCAAGCAGAAGGGCTCCCGAGGCTTCCTGCCGAACGCCAAGGCGCTCATAAAGTATGCCATTCTCAACCCTCTGATCTCCGAGTAAAAGGTCATGTTCTGCCTGGAGCTGACTTCCCAGACTTCCGCGGAGTCCGCCGGGAACCCGAGGAGCTTCGACGGCCCGTATCCGCTCAACAGTGGTGGGAAGCGCGAGCTGTTGTTGCTCGAAGCTGGCTCGAAGCACTACCCGACAATCCGGACCTGTGCGCGGAACGGTCCGGGGCGGCTGTTCCGGAACATGCGGAAACATGTCTGCTTGCTCTACGGATTCAGCTGCACGTGGCCATCGCGAAGCTCCTCATACGGACGCGGAGCCTCAACTCCTAGGCGATGCTGGTCGCAGCGAAAGAGACGAAGCCTACGAAGTTGCGATGCCCACTACGACCTACGAGAAGTCGCTGCCCCTCGGCGTGATCTCTGGGAACGGGTCGCGGCCGCCCCGATCCGGGCTGCGATGACCCTCGGAGCGCTCGCCGGCCCGGGCATGTTCATACGCAGTTCTGTCACGAATGAGGCCGCGCGTGTCTCCGACCGATAGGGTCACATCTCCGCTCGTCCTCTGATCCTCCACGCTCGCACCCTATGTTCCATGCCCATGTTTCCTAGTATATCATAATGCAATCGTCTGCATGTGCACCCACGCTTGATATATCGCGCTGCTTCTCCCCCAGCGCTGCACGCGTACATATTCAGGTGCACTATCATACTAATTCGTTGCACTTTTAAGAAATACGATATCCGAAGTGCCGCTCTCGCCGCAATGCGGTGCTGGAGCGACTGCAGCTGTAGCTGAGACACCGAGTCCCCCTGCTACGTTCGATCAGCATCATCATCCCTCTTCCTCCTCCTTCCTGTCCTGCCTGTCCTCTTCCTACTGATCATCATCATCATCAGCATCGCCATCATCATCATCAGCAGCATCATCACCAGCATAACATCTCCATCCTCATTCTCGTCTGCAACCACGTTGACTCAAGGCGAAGACGGTGGCTTCATAACTGCCTAAGCGGGGTAGGCCCCCACCCCATCGTCTCGTCGTTTTGGCTCATGCGCTTGCGACAACCACCAGGAGTGAGCTGCCACGCATCCTGGCGTTCCGCTTTCGATATCATCGCTGGTTCAACATTCCAGATTCTCGGTGCTGCTGCGCGAACGGACGCCATCCATATTCTCGCGGCTGCAGCTCCAGCGCGCGCAGAAAGGCGCCAATTGTCTTCAGCATGGCCTCGCGCAGCGGCACGGGGTCCAGCTCTTCGCCCTTCAGTCCTGCGAGACCACCTCGTAGGGCCCACAAGCGTCGACGCGCAGAGGCCAGCGCGTAGCGATAGGGGTCAACGGCGAGAGGTTTCTACGACGCCAGTGGCTAGCCGAGAACCGCGGCGAGACCGACAAGGGCGCGCTCCGAGAGAGCGCAAGCGACGCCAGAGAGGCGGCCCACAACCTACGGAAGGGCGCGCAGGCAGCTCAGGAGGCGCCGCATCGCAGGTTCGACGAGAGCATCTTCAACGACAACGACGCGATGAGCAGGAAATGTTGGACGAGATCAACAACTTGGCTGCGTTCCCAGACTCCGAACGCCCTCGGCCTCCAGGCCAGCTTCGGGGCCGCGACCCCGGGGCCGCCGCCGCTCCAACACCAGTGGCCCGCCGCCGCGCTTGCAGATGCACCAGTTGGAAGGTCTCTACGCGCTCAAGGTGCGGGACCTGTCGCGCTCGAGCACGAGCTCGCCAACATTTTCGCGAGGCAGATGCAGCTGGCTACCTCGAGGCCCCAGGCGGCGACAACCTCCATCGCGCGGGGCGCCGCGGCCGCGCTCCACCACGAGTTCCAGACCATTCTTGGCCAAGTCCGCCAACAGGACTACCGCCTCGACGCTCTGGACATCGCAGTTCGAGGCATCAACCTGCGCGCCTGCGTGGTCGAGCAAGAGCAGCAGCAGCTCCGCTCCGACGTCGAGCGCGCCCAGGCCAGCCTGGCCATGACGGAGGCCACCCTCCCGCCCCTGGACATGACAGCGCTCGCGGTCTGGGATCGCCCACCAGATCCCCGCCCCCGCGCAAGTGGCGCGCCCTCCGCAGTGCGGCCACCCGAAGCGCGACGAGCCTTGGGGCCATGGATCACAGCTGCGGGAGTGGCAACATCTGATGTGGAGCTTGCGGGCGACGCTCTGTCCAGGCGCGTCTTTCTTCGGGCACTTGGCGACGCACCAGTTTCCTCGCGCGACATCTCATGTGCTCGCAACCTCCGGCACGGATGTCAGTGGCGCACGTTTTCGGCCATCAGCGCGAATGGGGTCGCCACGCCGCTCTACATCAACGTGGACAGGAGCCCCAGGGCGCTCTGGCGCGAGCTCCAGACAAAGAAGCTCGTTCGATTTTTTGGAGAGCGACACGCAGGTCATGTTTTTCGGAAGGTGGGCGACGACGGGATCACATCGTGCTCCTCCGCCCCCATCGCCCCTGTCGAAGCCGGTGACGACGCGACTGCAGCTGCACAGCTCAAGCGGGGCGGCGCCGCCATCGCCAGGATCCGGATCGAAAAGCAATCCATCAATGCGGAGTTCCAGCGGCTCTTCCGAACCACGGATACCTCACTGCGGTCTATTTAACACCCGCTGGTGCCCCTGGCAGGTACTTCCCAACAGCGTCTGCTCAGCTGGTTTCATGGAATGCCAGGGGCCTGCGTTGCCACCGTGCTCGGCGGCGCCGCAAGAAACTTTACCGTCTCGAGAGGTACCTGAAGCGCGGCGCGCTCACCATGTCGCAGGAGACTCACGCCGTGCGTCAACAACTCGAGGTGCTGATTGGCTCCTCCCCCCGTCCCCTACAAGGTCTGGCATTCGCAGGCCTCGCAGTTCGAGGGCGGCGTAGCATTTCTATTTCCATGACCGCGAGATTCCTCCCGGATAGCGGCCTCGTGTTCAATTTCAAGCTCTTGTTCCTGGCAGAGCAGCTTTTCTCCGCATTGGTAGCCCTGGTGAGCGCAGCTCCATGAAGCTCATGAATGTGCACAACTATGACGTTGCGCCGCAGCTCAAGCCTGCGATTGCCAATGCGCGGATGGACGCGGTCGACTGGAACCGCGACGACACGCCACACGGAACGTTCATTGCTATGGGCGACTTCAACACTCGCGAGGGGGAGCCCTTCAGCTATGGCGAGCCGACGCCGATGACTACTCCGTTGCCGACGGCCGGGTCGCACCAGCCGAATGAAATCTTCTGGGGTGTGTGCGGGGGGGCGCTGTTTGATCTGGCCCAGGAAGTGCGATCGGAAATCCCAACGTACTTCAGTCGACAACGCTACGCGGCGTCTGCGATTGACGGCATGTTCCTTGCGATCCCAGGGCACTTCCACCTGGGTACGGATGTTCTTCTCGACGTGGATGGGGTCCCATGGGGGCGTCGCAGGGCAGGCTCAGCGACCGCTCGACGCTGCGCCTGACGCTGCGGAACAAGGCTTCAGAAAACGCCGTTGACCACTCCATCCCTGATGCGGTGTTCAGCGACGTAAGGTATAATGTTATACTCGATGGGCTGGTCGCGGCTGCAGACTTGCAGAGGTTCCCGCTTGTTCTCTAGTGGGTGCACATGAAGGAGTTCCAGGTCAAGGCGGCCAAGCAGACGCGAGATGAGCTGCAGCGGTTATTTTTTCGCGCGGGAGACAAGCATGCTCGGGGCGGGTGCAAATCACATCGAGGTGTATCTCACTGGCTGTCTGGCGCTAGGACGCGCAGCTAGCTTCGCGTCTCATCTCCAGCGCAGACGAGGGAGCGTGATACCTCGCACTGCAGAACGCACGGGTGATTCTCAATGATACTGACGCCTCTCGCCGACAATTCGTTCTGTGCGTTCAGCGAGGTTACGAGCGAACCATCGCATTGCAGCTCAAGTCAGAGAGCGCTTCGTGCAGGAGAACATCAGGCAGCAGCTTTAAAGTTCAAATATCAAGGCTATCCGCCGCCGCGCTTTGCAATGGAGACTACGTGGGCGTCGTTTGGTTCTTGCGGGGATTCGACCTGAGCTCCCCCTCTCGGGCCCCCAGGATGCCGCCGCCCGAGAACCTCCGAAGATCTTGGAGGCGTTGCGGAATCGCGGGTCTGCGGTCTTTTTGGCTTAACGGCCAGCCGGCTGGGCATTAAGTGCCACCTAGAGCAGTGCTGCCCGGCCTACGAGATGGCCGACCCAGAGGTCTCCGGCGCCTTGGACCTACAGAACACGCCTAAGCACGCGCGGCGCAGCGCACCTGACCCCGACAGGCTGCCCTGCAAGGCTTGGGAAGCCCCCGAGGTCCAGCTCGACGTCCTCCACGGGCCCCCCCAGCACCGCATGGCGGGCCACCGCGCACCAGAGCCCATGAACGACTCCCTGTCCGACCTCTTGCCCAAAGGAAGTGCGCCCCTGGGCACCCATGAAGTGCATTGGGAGCCCCTCGCGCATTAGGCGTTTTTTCCGGCGTAATTCGGACGCCGAGATCTTGGTCTCTGCGTCGAATCAGAATCTCGAAGGATTAGTCCGTGCCCGCGCACCCACGCACATGCGCACAGTTCAGCATGGATGCGCGCCTGGCTGCAATTCCCTCCACAATGTTCTGCAGCTCGTCACAGCGGCTCCGCTGCAGTGGATGCTCCGCTCTTTGTAGCGTTCGACATTGCAGCTGGCTTTCCGCCCCTCGGCCACGACTGGCTGCGGGAAGTTCTCGAGAGGTTTGGAGCGCCGGCAGGGTACTTCAAGCTCACGGCGTCGCTTGATTGCGAAGGCCTTACAGCAGGCGCCGCCGACCCTGAATGACGACGACGACGACGACGACGACGATGGCGGCGGCGGCGACGCCGACGATCGCTCTCGGGGCCTCTTGGAGCCATCTTGGGGGCCTCCTCGGCTGTGTTGGAGGCCTCTTGGGCGGTCTTGGTGCCCTCTCGGGTCGTTGCGGGGCTCTCTTGGAAGCCTCTTAGGCCATCCTGGGGCGGTCTTGGGGGCCCCTTCGCTTGTCTTGGAGCGTCGGGAAGCTGGCTGGGCGAGTGCTGAAAACTTTCAAAAACTGAAGGGAAATCGATATGTTTGCCCTTGGGGCCTTCTTGGAAGTCCTCTTGGAAGCCTCTCAGGGCGCGTTGGACATGTTTGGAGCCGTCTTGCGGCTATTTTGGCGACTTCGACAGAACCTCTGGCGATCCGGGGCCCTCGAGGATCGTCTTGGGTCTCGGGGGCATCTCGGCGCAGTTTTGCCGCGTCTTGCGGCTTTTCTTAGCCGCTCAACCGCCCGATGGGGGAGTCGCATCTGCCCCGGGACACCCCCGCGGCCCCTCCCACGGGGCCCCTCCGCGACCCCCGCCCCGGGCCCCCGCCCCGGGGCCCGGCCCGGCTGGGAAGGGGTCAAAGGGAACGGGCTTCCCGTCGACTCAACTACAACGCTGCTCAAGTTCACTGCGGCTGTCGCGCTCGAGGAGGAGAATCCGCTGAAACAGGGGCAGCGGCGACGGGCCTCGGGAAAGGGGGGGAAGCGAGCGGCGAAGGCGACGACGACAGCGACCGCGACGACGACGACGGCGACGACGAGTCACACGGAGCAGCCTTTGCCACGCGCCGACAGGGTCTGCGGATTTTGCCCCTCGCAGCTTCGCCAGGCTGCGAAGTTCTGCGGATGTCGTGTTCTGTCCTCGCTCAGGCGCAATGCAAGGCTGCCCGCTGTCAGGCACGGTATGGGCCATAGCGATGGACCCGATTCCAACGCATCTGGAGGCGGAGGTGTCGTCGTCGTCGCTGCGGGGGGTGGTCGGAGGATGCGCTGACGATGCTGGGCTCGTGCAGCCTTGCCTGAAAGATTTCACGCGTGCCTATCCTGTTTTTGAGAGAGCGGAGACTCTCGCCAATCTCAGATTGCAGCCGAACAAGACAATCATTGCGCCGCGCTGGTCGAGCCCCACGGGCGCCGCCAAGCAACGCATTTGCCCGTTCTTGCCGAGCCGTATTCCTGCATGGCGCGATTTTAAGAAAGCGCGCCATTGCATCACCCTGTAGTTGAAAAGGGCGGGGTCCGACCCCCCCCCCCCGTTCCCCCCTTTCACAGGGGGGGTGAGATGTTCGACCCCCTTCCTAAGAGGGGGGGGCGGGAGGTCCACCCCCCTCCCTTTGAAGGGGAGGCCCCCTCCCCCCCTTGGCGCTGGAAAAGGGGGGGGGGTTCGAACCCCCTCCCCCTCCCTCCTTTGCGCCGAACAGGGGGCCGGGGAGGGGGCCTCTCCCGCAAGGGGGGGGGGCTTAGGGATAGTGAGTAGTGAGTAGTGAGTAGATAATAGTGAGTAGTGAGTAGTGATTAGGGAGTAGTGAGGTAGATAGTAGCGAGTAGTGAGGAGTGAGGAGTGAATAGTGCGCAGTGAGTAGTGAGTAGTGAGTAGTGGGTAGCGGGGAGTGGGTAGTGAGTAGTGAGTAGCGAGTAGGGAGTAGCGAGTCGTGAATAGTGAGTCGCGAAGAGGGCATTGTGAGTAGTGAGTAGTGGGGAGGGAGTAGTCAGTACTGGGTAGCGAGCAGGGAGTAGCGAGTAGTCAGTCGTGAGTAGGGAGTAGGGAATAGTGAGTAGTGATTAGTGAGGAGTGAGAAGTGGGTATTGAGTTTTGGGCAGGGGGTAGTGCGTAGGGAGTAGCGACTAGTGAGTAGTGCGTAGTGCGTATTGGGTAGTCAATATTGCGTAGTGAGTAGTGAGTATTGAATAGTGAGTAGTGAGTAGCGTAGCGACTAGTGACTAGTGACTAGTGGGTAGCAAGTAAGGAGCAGGGACTAGCGAGTAGTGAGTAGTGAGCAGTGAGTACTGTGTAGGGAGTAGCGAGTAGCGAACAGCGGATAGTGAGTAGTGAGCTGCGGGAAGTGATTAGTGAGTAGTGAACTGTGAGTATTCAGTAGTGAGTAGTGGGCAGTGGGTAGTGAGCAGTGCTTAGTGAGTATTGAGTAGTGGGCAGTGAGTTGCGTTTAGTGAGTAGTGAGTATTGAGTACTGGGTAGTGAGTAGTGAGTAGTGAGTTGGGGGTAGTGAGTAGGGAGTACTGAGTAGTGAATAGTGGGAGCGTAGTGCGTAGTGAGTTGTGTGTAGTGAGTTGTGCGTATTGGGTAGCGAATAGGGTGTAGGGAGTAGCGAGTAGTGAGTAGCGAGTACTGTGTAGTGAGTAGGGAGTAGCGAGTAGTGAAGTGTAAGTAGTGAGTAGCGGATCGTGGCTAGTGGGTAGTGAGTGGTGATTTGTGATTAGTGCTTAGTGGGTAGTGAGTTGTGTTTAGTGAGTAGTGAATAGTGAATACTGAGTAGTGGATAGTGAGCATCGACTAGCGAGTAGGGAGTAGGGAGTAGGGAGTAGTGAGTAGTGGGAAGTGGGTAGTGAGTAGTGGGTAGTGAGTAGGAAGTCGTAAGTAGTGAGTAGTGCGTAGTGAGAAGTGAGTAGTTCGTAGCGGGTAGTGAGTAGTGGGCAGTGAGTAATCCGTAATGAGTAGTGAGTGCTGTTTGGGCTAGGGTTCGGGTTCGGGGTTAGGGTTCGGGTGAGAGTTAAGGTGGCGATTAACGTTAGGGGTGGCAGGGGTCGGGGTCCGGAGCCCGGGGGCGCCGTGGCCAAGGGGGGGGAGGGGGGGAGGGGTTTGAACTTGGCGGCCAAAGGAGGGGAGGAAGGGGTTCCCGACGACAGATCGGGAAAGGGGGGGGGGTCCCCGACGACGGATCGGGGAAATGGCGGGGGGGGGGCCCACCCACCCCCTTTGGGGAGATCCAGCGGCGCACCCTCCGATTTTAAGATAGAAGGCCAGGCCAAAGACCTTGGTGTTCAGCTCGGGCCCGAGGCCACTGAGCTGGGAGCCTGGGCCGAAGCCGTTCGCAAATGGCGGGCCAGCACTTGCGACATCCTGTTCGCTGCCAGCCCTGCCAGTGTCAGTTCGCTCGTGTAGCAGCAAGATTCTTTCCACATTAAGCTACCTGTCGCAGTTGCTTCCGTTGCCGCGCGCTGTTTTGCACAAAGAAAATGTGCCTTCCACAAGGCCCTGAGGCTCCCTCCCAGTACGCTCGCAAGGCTGGCTGATTTGCTTTCAAGGAACATGGCTTGGTGGCCCTTGCTTCTGAGCTCGTCATGAATTCCTCAAGCCTTTGGAGGCGCGGCGACCGCGCCCTTCGAGGTTGGCAACCCCAACTGCAAGAGTGGTTGGAGACGGCCATCCAGTCCATTCCGCTCGTTCGCTGACCCCAGGGCCAGCAGAGTGCGCCGTGCTTGAAGATAAAGCAGGGCTTTCTGCAGCGCTCTGCCAACCTTGCCGAGTCGCCGCCTTTTAATGATATCCTTGCTGCGAGCTTGCGCCCCGCACTGGCCGCGGCACGCGACGAGCAGACCACGGTTGCGGGAGCAGCCCGCAAGGGAAAGGTCCAGCGCCGCATCCACTCCTCCTCGCTTCGAGCCTCGCTCTTTCCTCCTTCTTTCGAGATCACGGCCTCCAAGCGTCTGCATGCTTGGGGCCTCGCCGCGACGATTAGCGGGGCGGTGGGTGAGCGGTGGGGGGACTGTCTCGCTGTGTTGCGCACGCTCGGGCCAGCCTGGCAATGGAGACTGCTCAAGACCCTCGCAGGAGGGTGGACGACCTCGCATCGCATGCATGTCTGCGGTGTTTCCGCGTGCCTCTTCTGATGCCGCGATGAGACGGATTCCACCTCTCACTACCAGTTCTGCCCTATCCTCGCTGAACTCCTCTCTTTGCCTTCTTCACCACTTTTAATCCTCGGCCTCGGAGCCGATAGCGGATACAACTGCTCAGCCTGTGCGTTTTGCCGCCGAACCGCGATGCGCCTAGGCGTGCTCTGTTTCCACACCTACCATAAGCTCAGGGCGTCGGTGGTTCACGGAATACCGGCAGACCCTTTGCGGCAACAGACCGCGGTAGCAGCAGTTGTGCACGCCACTGACCATTAAGCGTGTTGGCGGACTGTTGCCCCTCAGACACGGTCGATCATCCTCATCATCACCATCATCATCAGCATCATCATCATCACCATCCTCCTTCTTCCTCCTCCTCTTCCCTGTCTTGCCTGTCCTCCTCCTCCTCCTCCTTTTCCTTCTCTTCCTCCTCCTCCTCTTTCCCTATACCTCATATCATTCCTTCGCCCGCTCCCCTGTGCCTCACCCTCCCATTCGAACAGTGCATCATTTCACAGTTTCGCTTGCAAGTGGTTTCCTGGCAATGCTCCAGGAAGTACCGCGATTCGTGTGGGCTTGGCGATCTCATCTGCATCTTGATTCGTTTGGCCAGCCCCCCCTCAGAAGCGTGGGCCGCAACCTGTTCTTCTTCATCCGCCTTCCGGTTGGCTTCGACCCCGCTGCGGGCAGCTTCTTCCTCTATCTCCTCTTCCCCCTCCCTCCCTCCCTCCCTCCCCCTGCCTTCTCCTCCTTCTCCTCCCTGTCCTCCGTCTCCTCCTCCTCCTCCTCCTCCTCCTGATCCTCCTCTTCCTCCTCCTCCTCCTCTTCCTCCTCCCTCCTCCCTCATTCCTCCTCCTTCCTCTTTCTCCTCACACCTTCAACGTCTCGATCTTTTCGAGTCGGTGGCCCCGATGTTTTTTCCGAACCGCTCGGTGTCCAGATCGTTTTGGTGTCCCGCGGGGGCTTCGGGAGGTCCCTGGGGACCGAAACGCTGAGAAGTTTGAGCTTGGGGGAGGGGCATACGGGGTGGTGCCGATCATCCTGGGCCCCTCGGCCCCGTCGCCCCAGGAGATTTCCGCAGCGCCGAGGCTTGGGTGCGGCGCATGCGCGCGGAGCGCGTCCAGCCGAGCTCCGTGACGCTCACCACGCTGATCAGCGCCTACGCGAAGGCGGGCCTGATGGCCAAGGCAGAGGCGTGCTTCAGGATTTGATCCAGCCTCCCTCTCATTCTCTTCCTACTTTTTCAACACGGAGGTGTTCAGACACATGTGGAATCTCAATGCTTTCCCGACAAATGCTGCCAGTGTTTGAATTTCCGACCCCCGGGAGAGAACATGGGCAGTTGCTTATTTCGTGCGTGTTGTTTGCCTGCGTATAGTTGTTATGATTCGTCCTCCGCTTCCTCCGTGTCTGTTGCGGGGTTTCTTGGGAGCGTCTTGGAGGTCCAGGGGGCGGCCTCTTAGCGTTTTCTCTAGGCCCCCAGGGGCTTTGGGGGGCCGTCTGGGGACTTCTTGGGGCCATGTTGGGGGTCTTGGAGGCCATCTTGTGGGGGAGGGTTCCCGAGGTCCGTGCGGGTTCCCCCTCTTGGCCATCTCTTGGGCCATTCTTGGGACCTCTTAATAGGTTTTTCCCGTCTTCGGGGCCTCTTAGGCCGTCTTGGGGCCCTCTTGAGCCGTATCCTGGCCCTCTTGGGGGCCTCTTTGGCCGTCTTGGGCCAGTCTGGTGGGCCTCTCGCGCCGTTTGGGTTTACAGACGTCCGAAAAGGCGAGAACGCGACAATGAGGCAAAAATCTCCAGAAGGTCTGTTAGCCAACGTAGACCCCAAACAGTAAAGTGATTGCTTTGTGGATGTGTAACCTATATGGTGCCAGCTATGTGGTGTAAGCTATATGGTGCAGCATACGTGGTGCGGCCACGAGGCGGTCACGAGCGGCAACGTGGCGAAACCTCGCCGGACCCACACAGCGCACGATGTGGCCATGAGACGGCCATGGGCAGCAACGTGGTGAAAGCTCGCCGGACCCACCCAGCGCAGAGGTCGGCAAGAGGCGGCAACGAGCGGCAATGTGGCGAAACCTCGCCGGATCCACCCAGCGCACGAGGCGGCCACGAGTAGGCAACGAGCGGCAACATGGCGAAAGCTCGCCGGACCCACCGAGCGCACGAGGCGGCCTCGAGGCGGCCATCGGCGGCAACGTGGCGAAACCTCGCCAGACCCACCCTGATTGAACCCAATTGCGTCATTGCGCCAGATGAGATCTGCCCAGAAACCTCTCGAGGATTATTGCTGGATCATTGCAGTTAAAAGAGCTCTTCACACCGCTTCTGCACCACATAGTCTGAACACATACATTGCACCACGTACACTGCATCTCATATGCAGGGTCACACGTATAGCATTTAAGGTTGCACAATACACAGATTTCGCACCGCAAATAGATGGCACATCAAGAGCGTAAGATACGCTGGCAAGCATTCCATTTCTGATCGTTGAACTGTTGATGCGGATTAATTTCAACAGGGGGCTCGCGCGAATTCGTGAAACATATGCTTGGGGCTTATGAGGGCTTGGCACGGGAGGGTTTGTTGAAGCATCCCAGATGTATCGTTGGTTTGCTCTGGTCCTTCCTGTCCCCGGGCTTCCGCCGTGTTTTCTGTTGTGACGTGGGTCCCTGGAGCTCTTGACCCATCCTTGGGATCGTTTTTTCGTCGCGTGCCGTTGTCTGGTAGCCTCGGGCCCGAAAACAGTCCCCAGATGCCGAGATCGTGATCGTGAAATCATGTCAGTCGTAATCTTTTCGGCGACGCTTCGGGGTCTGGGTCTTCTTCCCCCTCCTCCCCTCCCACTCCCCCTCGGGAGTCGAGCCCCAGACCTCTCCTGGATCGCGATGTGGGCATAAAGTCGGGGCGGATCCAGCCCTGGCCACGAGGGCGCCCCAGAAGGCCGCCAAAAGGCCCCGCAGCGTCCAACGCCTCGATCCTCGACGGCTGACGATGGAGGAGGAGGAGGAGGAGGAGGAGGAGGAGGAGGAGGAGGAGGGTCGAGGCTCGACCCTCCTCCTCCTTTCCCTCCTGATCATCATCCTCACGTCGCCGACGATGACTGCGCAACGACGGCGGCGGCGGTGACGACGACGGCGACGTTGACCTCGACCACGACAACGACGACGATGGCAACGACGACGACGACGACGACGACAACGAAGACGGCGGCGACGACGACGACAACATCGACGACGACGACGGCCCTCAGGAGCATGACCCTGGCCGCGCTGGCCCCGGACGCCCGGTCCTACGGCGCACTCCTCGACGGCCACGGCGGTCGGGGCGCGGAGGCGGGCGACCCCAGCAGGTCCTCCCCTCCGTGTGCGCTTGGTCTGTCGTCCGAGGTTGTCCATCGTCCGTCCGTCGTCCGCCGTCCGTCGCCCGCCGTCCGTCATGCGGAGGAGGAGGAAAAGGAGGAGGAGAAGGAGGAAGTGAGGAAGTGAGGAAGTGAGGATGAGGAGGAAGGAGGAGGAGGAGAGGGAGAGGGAGGATAATTAAACACGAGGAAGAGGAGGAGGAGGAGGAGGAGGAGGAGGAGGAGGAGCAGGAGGAGGACGAACGACGGGGGAGCTGTCGTCGTTCGTCGTCCGTCATCTTTCGTCGTCCGTCGCTGGCCGTCGTCCTTCGTCGTCACGGTTGCCGTCTCTGCCAGCCGTTGCCAGCGTCATTGGCCGCCGTGGTCGCACGCAGCCGTCGGCCATCGTCGCCGTCGGTGTCGCCGTCGTCGGCCGTCGTCCGTGGCCCGTCGCTGTCGGCCGTCGTCTCTCGTCCTCGCCCTCGTCGAACTCCTCCTCCTCCTCCTCCTCCTCCTCCTCCTCCTCATCATCATCATCATCATCATTCTCCCTCCTCCTCCTCCTCCTCCTCCTCCTCCTCATCCTCCTGGCAGGCGAGGGCTAAGAGGTAACACGAAAACGAGGAAGGAGGCGAGGGAGGAGGCATGTGGAGGAGCAAGAGGGAGGAAGTGGGAGAATGAGGAGGAGGAGGAGGAGGAGGCGGAGAAGCAGGAGGAGGAGGAGGACCAGGAGGAGGAGGAAGAGGAGGAGGAGGAGGAGGAGGAGTTGGACTTGGAGTTGAAGGGAGAAGGAGGAGGAGGAGGAGGAGGAGGAGATGGAAAATGAGGAGGAGGAGGAGGAGGAGGAGGTCAGCTTCCCGAGCAGGTGTGAGGCCTGGCTCGCCAGGATGCGGCGCGGCGGTGTCGAGCCCAGCGAGATCCAGTACAATCAGTTGCTGCGCGCGCAGTCCGCACTTGACCGCCCGGAAAGGCGCCATCGTCGTCGTCGACGACAATCTCGCGACGACGGCGGCGGTGACGACGACGACGACGACGACGACGACAACGACAACGTTGACGTCGACCACCACGACGACGACGACGACGACGACGATGGCGACGATGGCGTTGACGACGACGATGACGACGACGAGGACGACGGCGAAGACGGGGACGACGATGACGACGACGGAGACGACGATGACGGCAGCGGCGGCGGCTGCGGCGTCGGCGGAGACGATCGACAAGCAGCAGCGACGACGACGACGAAGACGACGACAGGCGGCCCAAGGTCGCGGCGTGCCTCCAGGACATGCTGGCGCGCCGCGTCGAGCCCACCGCAGCGACCCTCTCCGTCGCGCGCTCGCTGCTAGGGGAGGCGGAGGCGGCGACGATCCTGGAGAGTGTTATCTACATTCTGGGCCATAACGCGCGTGATGCCCCCCCCATCCCCCCCAATTAACGTGCCCCCCCTCCCAGTGCGTCCCAGGCACCGCCGCAGTGCGTCGGGCACCACAGCCTGTGGTGCCGTACACACACGGCGTGGGGGGTGCGTTACGTTATGCACCCGCCCCCCCCCCCCGACCCCCCCCTCCTCCAGAGAAAAGTACTTATCCCGGAAAATGGTCCGTAGCCATTTTGGCTCACGGTGATGAGTTCCACAGGGGAACAAGTGGATACCGCTAGTCCGCGGCTTGCATTCATTTTTCGCCTGGTCAGCCCCTGGCCGAGTGCATCGAGGTCCGCCCCATCGCTGCACATCCGTTGCCACGACTAGGCTGCGCGCTGGTCGGTGGCTGTGATGGCGCCAACCCCATCAGTGCTTCGCGGCATTCGCAAGCCATTCTGGGGATGCGGCCACTATGGGAGAACTTCAAACTGGGCGAATCTTGTACAATGCTTGCGTGGTGGTGCCAGCGCGCCCCAAAAAGTATTGGTTGCAACACGTGCAGCGGACAACAAGCGGCAGCAGAAGGTACCCTTCCGTCCAAGCGCGTTGGAGGCACAGGACTGCGGTCCATCGCCCCGTCGAGCCCAGCATCCAAGTAGATGCAGCAAATGGAGCAGCGCCTCAAGGCAGCAGAGGCAGAGCTGGGCAAGGTCAAGTCCAACGGATGTGCTCACAAGGCGCCCGCGGACGACAAGACGAAGTCCACGGAGGATCCTACCCAGTCCGAGCGGGCTAGCGTTCTCAAGCAAATCGAGGTCTACGAGAAGGTTGTCAAGGAGACTGCTGAGTTCGGTGGTTCCAGACATGAGGCCAGCAAGGCTGCTCTCGAGGAGCTTCGGGCTCAAGCGAAAGCGTTGCGTCCCCCTGCCACGGCGCACAAGACCGCGGCAGAAGCTTAAGAAATCGGAGCAGCAGTTGGTCAAGCAGGAAAGTAATCTGGCAGACATGCAGCGCAAGTTGGAGCAGCTTCAGCAGGACACTGCTGGGAAAGAGCCCTTCGGCTATTGCCCGAAACAAAACGAGCCCAAAGCGCTGTAAACAGAAGTTGCTGGAAGCGCCGCCAAGTTTCACCCGCAGTCTTGTAATGTCAAAGCTAAGGGGGAGGTTTCGTTCACGATCGACGTTGAAGATGAAGAAGTGAAGGGTGAGGTGGAGTCTTCGGACTTCTACAAGAAGTTCACGTCCAACCCTCCCTTGGACTAGTCCCAGAAGCTCGTGCGCAACAAGGGTAAGCAGCAGCAGCCCGACATTGAGATTTTGACACGAAGAATTACGGCCACCCCACCTCCTGACACTGCAGGCTTCAAACGGGCCACTGAAGAGCGAGAACGTTTCGATTTCGATGGCGCCACGAAGCTGCGGCAGGAAATACAAAGTGGTGGAGCACACAAGGCCAAGAAACACAGCGTTTCCTCGAGTCGTTCAACGCCCTGTAGAAGAGAAAGAAAAGTCGCACCGAGCCCACAGGTGCTTCTATTGATGACGATGACCCGAACCTTTTACACTGCCACCCTCCGTGGCCATGGAGAGCTACAGGTGCTTCTGGGCCGACGGCGGCCAGTTCGGCATCCCAAGGTTGTTTCATTGGTGGTTCTCTTTCGAGAGCTATTGGTGCTTCTGGGTCGCGCGCGATGAGTTCGGCGTCCCAGATTTGTTTGGCTGGTGGCCCCTCGGGCAGTGCCACTGGTATTCCAAGCGGTTCATTGTCTCGGAGGGCCTCGCCTGCTGGGCGAAGTTCCTCGCCGACCCCTGTCTCTGGGACTGCCGGTCCATCTCCAAGCCGGGCAGTTGCGCTGACATGTTGTTTCAGGTTGATCAGGCTACTGGAATGGACGCGAGCCCCCGCGGGCCAGGTTTCGCGCTCGAGACCCACCGCGCCAAGCCAAGGCTGCAGAGCACGGCTGCTGGATCAGAATCGGCGCGTTCGTCTCCGCTGGGTTATTCAGCGGCGTTGGTGTTGGATCGTATTCGGCAAGTTCGGCGCCCAGGAGAATGGCGATTGGCGGCGCGGAAGCGGCGTCAGAACACGTCCAGGCCAGCTTGCTCGGCGCACCTTCAGGCCGCGTGGGCCCCGCCTGCCCGCCGGAGCCCAGGTGCGTTGAGGCTGCCTGGCACGCGTCGCCACGTGTGGACGGCAGGATTTCTGCTGGATCGACATCGGCGAATTCGGCATCCCCGAGCTGTGATGGTGCGGAAGCTGGCGTCAGAGTCCTGGTCAGTTCGGCGAGCCGAATTCAGGCTGCGTGGACTTCGCGCGCCCGCGTGAGCCCAGGTGCGTCGAGGCCGCCAGGCGCGCGTCGCCACGCGCGGGCGGCAGGCCCACTGCAGATACTTGGGCGCGCGCGAGGGTTGGACCTGACAGCAGTGCCTTATGTTTACCTCAGGTCGGTGGCCGCAAGGCGCGCGGAAGCCAGAGCAAGACGCCGGCCCCCCCGGCGCGCGCCTCGCAGACTCACGCGATTGAGAGCTTCGACGCGAAGCAAGGGCGCGACAGTCTGAAACGGCGTCATCCTTGCCGAGGTCGGCAAGACTCTTGCTGGACTCTCGCATCCAGTCGTCACTGGCGGAGCTTGGAACATGAGCGGAGAGATCGTTGGGGGGCCCACCTTCCCTCTGCACGCGCACGTCGAGATTGCGGTGCCCAGCGAGAGCACGTGCAGGACGCCAGCAGCATGCTCTACGATTGACTACTTCGCCCTCAGTGAGGCAGCGTGAAGCTCTTTCGATCGGTTAAGGTTGACGCTTTGCGGCATGTCAAGCCTCGCCAACCTGCCCCACTGCGGACGGCGCCTCTGCGCAGTAGCCTGCAGGCGCGGACGTGCGGCTCGGCCCGTGAGATTTCACTGGCGGTGCCTGGAAGTCCCAGTCTTCCAGAAGCATCATGGAGTCGACCCATGAGATGCATTGAGCAAGCGGTTGCACTTGCAAAAGAACGCCCTCCCTGATGCAGCTCGGGGGTTGCACGCGCTTGCCTGGGGCCAATTCGCTGAACGTGCCGCGAGAAGGTCGTCCCGCATAACTCGCGCGGCCGTGCGCGAGTTCGGGGTCTACCCCAGATTATTGCAGCCTCGTTGGGCTGACGTTCAATATGAGTTCAAGGGCGTGACTGGTATCCAAGCTTGCGCTGGTGGTCAGAAACGGCAGAGTGATATCGTCGCCACGACTGCGCAGCTTCGAGATGCCAGCAGCAACCGCAGGTGGGTAAAATGCCGGATGGTATTCTTTTGTCGCACACCTCAGCGCACCCTGGACGAGGAGTCAACCGTCGACTCGATGCGAGTGCGATGCACGCCAGGCGTCTAGTTGGCTCTCATGATCATAATGATGCCGCCAGAGACTAGCTTGCATAATGGCAAGATGACTCCGACCAAGCCTTCAAGGAGGCCGACAAAGATAGCAATGACAGGTGGTGATGCTGGCGCAGGCAAGCGAGTGCAAGTGGAGCCCGTGGTTCAATGGCTCACTCAAGTCAGACCAGCGCAAGCGCCCACCACAGTCAACACGCGCACTGGGAAATATTCAGCCCACCCACATGATATTGCTGCTGCCATACAGGAGGAGTACACCAGCATATGGCGCGGCACGTCGGCTGCACCTCGAGATTGGATTCCCGACAAAAAATCCCCCACGGCCCGAAACAGAAGAGCTTCGGAACGCAGCGGGGACATTCCCGTGCGCCACGTCAGCTGGACTGGATGGGCTTCATCCTCGTCGCCTCCTTCATCTGAGTGGCCGTGCATTGCGCGCTGGCCGCTCTATATGAAGCCATGGAGTCATTGGACATGCGACCCACACAAGTGGTCTGGATGCTTACGCCAATGCTACCCAAGCCGCAAGGTGGTCACCTTCTCAGTCTTATGTACGCATATGTCTACCGCGCGTTGCAATGTCTCAGGCGCTCGGAGTACGACAACCTTCCCCAGGTTCTGGACAGGAAATTCTGAGGTGGAGGTAAGGGTCGCAGCCCTATCGACAGTGCATGGAAGTTAGCGGCCAGAGCCGAGTCGAGCTTGGCAGCTGAACGGATCTCTGTCGTTTTTTTTTCTGGCAGATTATTCGAAATATTTAGAGCACGTCGAGCTGGCGCAGTTGAGAGATAAGTCCGTGGCTTTCGGCACTCCATCCGCGTTGGTCAAGCTCACCTGTAACACTTAGCGCGCCCCTCGGATCATCCGTCTGCTGGGGCATCACGGCAATCGACCTCCTCGCGCTGAACATGGGATCCCCGTTGGATGCAGACGTCGCGATCAAGGTCCATGCCGCGGAGCAGTGCGATGCGCAGATTGCCCTCCGCCCCTTAGTTGATTTTGCCAGCTACATTGGCGACGCGAGCTTGGGAGTGGAGAGTTCGGACAGGAATGCTGTCATCCAGATGGCGTTCGAGGCGGGACAGGGTTTTCTTGTCGCGACTGCAGTACTAGGTGCTAAGATCAACGACAAACTTGCAGTGGCCATCGCCAGAGCGCTCGCCAAAGAAGTGGCCGGCAAACTGGTTTCTCCAAGAAGGCCGCGGTCATTTCGGCAACTTATCGCGGGACAGATCGGGCTGCTGCGAGAGCGCGCTGTGCGTCGAGATCCAGGGTCACGATGTTTATTCGTCGTCGCACGCACCAGCAACGAATGAGGAAGTTCAAGCGTCACAAGCGTGCCATGCCCGAGGCCAAGGGGCAGAGGATTGACAGGATTTTCGGATTGGAGCTAGACCTGCTCTCAAACCTATAGCGTCGAGCTGCCGGGGCTAAACGATGTCGGGCTGCATCAACTCCGACGCGACTATTGCATGCGAGTCAAGCCGTTTCATGGCGGCGTCTCCCTCGCAGCGAAGCTTGCACTCAACGGGGGCCCAGCGCTCCGACAGGCAGTGGCGCCAGCGATTCAATGGAGTCGGATGATATAAACGGCAGTATCTCAACCCGCTACGGCGGTGGTACCCCTCTAGGTGCTCAAGTCGCGGCGGGGCAAGGCCGTCGCTGATTTGCCGAAGGAGAAGCTCACGTGGAACCAGGGCCGTGGACCGCTTGCCAGAGCAGTTCTTTGTGCGCACAGAGTCTCATGGCACGATGTTCCCAGTACTGTTTGGAAGGACCACCGTGGAGTCGAGATGCCGCTGGAGCAGCTTGCGCCTGACATATTCGAGGACCTCATGGGCAAGGCCATGCAGAGATGCATTGCGACGGATATTGCACGGGAGTGGCAGGCCCCTCCTGGTTCTCGCATATCGTTCGACCTTATTCGTGGATCCGTCAGACCCCGCGCCCAACGTCTCACCAGGCATTAGTACTTTCTGATGAGGGCATCGGCGTTTGGTGGTCACTGACCTCGAGCGGGCGAGGATGTGTGGATGCCAGACAGATGGTCTATGTCAGCGCGGAGCTGCTGATGCGATTCACCACGTACTATTCACGTGCATGAGGACGCGTTGGCAGCTGAAGTCTCCGCAGCTTTCATCCAGGACGGCCTCGGCAATTCAGATGAACGCATATTATGCCAAGGCTGTTTTACGTACTTGGATGCGGATGTACCAGACAGGGATCCTGGAGCTCACGTTCAGGTAGTTCCGCCGAGTGGAGAGGATATCGACGCACAACCTGTCATACACGCTGATCGACTCGAGTTCGCAGTGGCTGGCTCATGCAGCAAGCTTTTGCTGGCCGTTCTCCAGAGAGTTGGATGTGCTGCTGTGCTAATGGACCCTGTTTCGGACAAACCAGTGGCGGTGTTGCATGGTGCTGTTTCTCAGGCGATGCCACAGACCTCTGCGATGGCGGACTTCTTGAGTACGGCCTGCGTCGGACAGATCGCGGACAGACCGTCCACGGCGCGCGCAGATTCTATGGCGGTGGACAATGAGGCGATCGAGTCCAAGGCAGGGCAGCTGCTGGCGAGATCATTGTATTGTTGCGCGCAGTGCTTTGCCCATTCCATGCGCGGCCACCACTGCATCGACCACGCGCTGCACGTCAAAACCCGAAATTCTGGCGAGCAGCACAGTGCGCTCTCAGCCGAGGAGAGACGCGTCACCGACGCCAGCGTGGTCGCTGGCGCCCTTGCCAAAAAAGCGGTTGCGCTTCATCCGCCATCCTCTCCTGATCTCCTTGAAAGGATTGTGAGCGCCTGTGTTAAGTAACGCTCAGCAGTTCGCAAAACTCTGCGCCGCTGTTCTTCCGTGCTTTGAGCAGGAGGAATGGTTTCCAGGCTCCCTGTTTTTTCTTTGTCCAAACACACGCAGCGTGCAAACTGGCACGATCGGTGTAGGACCTGCTGGCACCAAGTGCAGGAATTGTCTTAGCGTCTTGGAACCAGGCAGAGATCAGCTCATGCTAGGGTGTCGTGGCCGCCCGCATTGTCTGAAGGATTTCATAGCTAACCCACTAGGACACCAGCTTGTTGCGGTCTCTCAGACGCGTTGTCTTGGAGCAGTGCAGGGCCGGCTTGCATAGCTCCCGTTTTTGTGCGGTTTCAGCGTGGAGCCTGGGCCTAGCAGCGTCGTCGGGATAACCTTCGGGCCCCCTGTGCGCTGCCGACCCTGAAGGGTCTCGAGGTGCTCCGTAATTTCAGGCGTGGTATCGGTACGCACAAACGCATGGCCCGGAGTACCGACGTTGCTGCCGCGCTCCTGTCCGTTCTTCCTGCTCAGGAGCCACCAGCTCCGTCTGTCACCCGCGTTCTTCGTTCGAATCACAACTCGGCCTTGCGTTGCGAGATTCGCATGGATGGCGGCCTTGCGTGCGAAAATCAAGGCCAAGAAGGAGGCCGCCAGAGCTGGTGCTTTTTCCTCAGGATAGAGAGGCAACCTCTGCCCTCGCCCCGCTTGTCACAGTCAGATCAAGCCTCTCTCTGACATTGTGATGTCAGCGATGTAGCAGGTACCTTGGTGGTCATATAGTCATGCAGTCTCCAGGAAAATTGTTCACTCTCCAGGAAAAGGGTTTTCCCTCCGGGTGACCTACCAAAACAGCCGATGGAAAACCGTGACGAACACCAAACCCCATCACCCCAAAAACACAAACCCAAACACCAAACCCCATCACGTTAAACCCTAAACACCAACCGCTAATCACAAACTCCCAAACAGCAAAACCGTCTTTGTCGTCGTCGTCGTTGCCCGTCGTCGTCGTCGTCGTCGTCGTCGTCGTTGTCGTCGTCGTAGTCGTCAGTCGCCCGTCGTTGTCGTCCTCCGTCGTCGGTCGTCGCCGTCGTCCGTCGTCCGTCGTCCGTCGTCCATCAACGCCGTCGTCCGTCGTCCGTCCTCGCCGTCGTCCGTTGTCCGTCGTCCGTCGTCGTCCGTGGTCGCTGTCGCCGCCGTCGCCGCCGCCGCCTTTGCCGCCGTCGTCGTCGTCGGTCGTCGTCGTCTGTCGTCGTCGTCATTGTTGTCGTCGTCGTCGTCCGTCGTCCGTCGTCCGTCGTCGTCGTCGTCGTCCGCCGTCCGTCGTTCATTGTCCATCGTCCGTCGTCCGTCGATGCCGTCGTCGTCGTCACAATCGCCGTCGCCGCCGCCGCCATCGTCGTCGCCGTCGTCGCCGTCGTTAATGTCCTCGTCGTCTGTCGTCGTCCGTCTTCGTCCGTCGTCGTCCGTCGTCGTTGTCGTCGTCGTCGTCGTCCGTCGTCCGTCGTCCGTCGTCGTCGTCGTCCCTCGTCGGCGTCGTCGTCATCGTCGTCGTTGCCGTCATCGTCGTCGTCGTCGTCCCTCGTCCGTCGTCGCCGTCCTTCGTCGTCCGTCGTCCATCGTTGCCGTCGCCCGCCGTCCGTTATCCGAAGTCGATTTCGCCGTCGTCGTCTTCGTCGTCATCGTCGACATCCCCTGTCGTCCGTCGTCGTCCGCTGTCGTCGTCCGTCGTCTTTCGTTGTCGTCCTCTGTCGTCGTCCGTCGTCGTCGTCCGTCGTCGTCGTCGTCGTCCGTCGTCGTCGTCGTTTTCGTCGTCGTCGTCGTCGTCGTCGTTATCGTCGTCGTCGTTTATGTCGTTTTCGTCGTCCGTCGTCGCCGTCGTCCGTCACCCGTCGTCCGTCGTCGTCGCCGCCGTCTTCGTCATCGCCGCCGCCGACATCGTCATCGTCGAGGTCGTCGTCGTCTTCATCTTTGCTGCTGCCGTCTTCGTCAACGTCGTCGTCCGTCGTCGTCATCGTCGTCGTCGCTGGCATCGTCGTTTGTCGTCCTTTGTCGCCGTCCTCCGTCGTCCATCGTCTGTCGTCTTCCTACCTCCCTCGTCGCCGTCGTCCGTGGTCCGTCGTCCGTTCTCCTTCGTCGCCGTCGCCGCCACCGCCGCCGCTGTCGCCGTCGCCGTCGTCGTCGTCGACGTCGTCCGTCGTCTGCCGTCCGTCGTCCGTCGTCGCCGTCGTCCGTCGTCCGTTGTCGCTGTCGGCGTCGTCATCGCCGCCGTCTTCGTCATCGTCGGCGCCGACTTCATCGTCATCGTCGAGGTCGTCGTCGTCGTCATCCTTGCCGCCACATTCTTAGTCGTCGTCGTCGTTGTCATCGTTGTCGCCGTCCGCCGTCAATCGTCAGTCGTCGCAGTCGTCTGTCGTCCGTCGTCCGTCGTCCATCGTCGCCGTCGTTCGTCGTTCGTCGTCGCCGTCGTCCGTCGTCCGTCGTCCGTCGTGGCTGTCGCCGTCCGTCGCCGCCGCCGCCGCCGTCGTCGTCGTCGTCGTCAACGTCGTCGTCGTTGTCTGTCGTCGTCCGTCGTCGTTCATCGTCTTCCGTCGTCATCGTCGTCGTCCGTCGTCGTCGTCATCGTCGTCGTCGTCGTCCGCCGTCGTCGTTCATCGTCGTCGTCCGACGTCCCTCGTCCGTCGTCCGTCGTCAGTTCTCCGTCGTCGTCCGTCGTCAGTCGTCCATCTTCGCCGTCGTCCGTCGTCCGTCGTCCATCGTCGCCGTCGTCCGTCGTTCGTTGTCTTCGTCCGTCGTCCGTCGTCCGTCGTGGCTGTCGCCGCCGCCGTCGTCGTCGTCGTCGTCGTCGTCAACGTCGTCGTCGTCGTCGTGATCTGTCGTCGTCCGTCGTCGTTCATCGTCGTCCGTCGTCATCGTCGTCGTCCGTCGTCGTCGTCATCGTCGTCGTCGTCGTCCGTCGTCTTCATCGACGTCGTCCGTCGCTCGACGTCCCTCGTCCGTCGGCCGTCGTCGCCGTCGTCCGTCGCCCGTCGTCTGTCATCTTCCGTATTCGCTGTCGCCGTCGTCGTCGCCGCCGCCGTCTTCGTCATCGTCGCCGCCGATATCGTCATCGTCGAGGTCGTCGTCGTCTTCATCTTTGCCGCCGCCGTCTTCGTCGTCTCGTCGCCGTTACCATCGTCGTCGCCGTCGCTCTCTGCGGGCGGAGGCGGTGTCTCTCTGCAGGGAGCTGGGCGTCGACTACCACAGGATCGCCGTGGAGCCCTACGACAGGAGGCGGCACAAGGTCCTTGGCCCGTTTGGGATCGGTTGGCCGCTGCCTCCGACGCCGCCGTCCGCAGCGCTCTCGAACGAGAGCGCGCTGGGAGGTGTCCTTCGCCTGAGCTTAGTCGTCAAGACAGTGTGCCTTCGCAGCCAAGCTGGACGCGGCTCGAGCAGCTTGACAGGACGGCGCCCATGAGGGGTCTTGGTGCCAACTTTGAGCTGACCCTGGCCCTCTTCCGCCTCGGAGCCATGCTTCCAACGACTCGGATGTATCGAGCCGCTGGCTACTGGAGCTTTTGACCTCCGCCTTGGCACCAGCTGTTCATCCTGAGTCGTGTCTCGACGGTACTGGGGCCCAGAAATTGCATGCTGACGCAGCACATGGCGACACAGAGGCGGATATTTATGTGTCGAACGTTCGGATCGGTTGGGAAATTGTGATGTAATATGCAATAGCTAGTGCCTGGCTTATGGCGAGTGGCAGCCATTTTAGTCCGACGGAGTCGGTTTGGGAAGGCCCCGAGAAGGTCCTCTTCCTTCCTCATCCCTTCCCCTCTTCTCTTGAACCACGGACGGCGCCTTGAACTCACTCTCTGCCCCGCCCCCCTCCCCCCCCATTGGTTTCTTTAGCTCCCCCCCTGGTCCTTTGCTCGATTCTGGCCCTTTCTCATTGCTCCTTTTCTGCTCCTCGGCATACCTTTCCAGGTGGCGGGGCTGGTTCGATCTCCAATTATGGGAGCAGGGTGACATTTGTTCCCAGCGGCGCGTCGCATGCGCGCATCGGTTCGCGTCAAGATGCGCTTCAGAAGATTCCAGTGGCGTGATCGTCCGTCGTCGCGAGGTCGAGGTCGTCTGTGGGTGGGCGGTTTGCGAACACAAGCGTTCAGAGGCAGCCATTGCGTCTTTTCGGCTGCCACGGGCAACGCACAGCTATTGGCCACTGCATTCTCCTGTCGCCCCTTCCACCACCTCTCCTCCCTAGCCCTTTGCTGCATGCTGCCAGCCTCGATTGAGGGCCGTTTCGGACTCGATGCTGGTCCTTCCTTTATTGCCGCTACGCATCAAGCTCATCGTCTCCTGTCGCAAGATGCTTGAACGAATTGAGCACCCATGTCGGCCGACCGAGCCATAGACCTCGGACAAGCTGTGGGGCTGACTGTGCGCCTGCCAGCACGCGAGCAGCAGCGTGCCATTGTTGATATAGGGCGTCTTCGCGCCCTGGTTAAAGGCGGGCGATCGGTCAGGACGGCGCCGTCTTCTCTTACGCTCCGCCTCCTAGTCGTCATTATTGACCTCCTCCTTCTCCTTTTTTACCTTCCCCCTAGTCATCCTCATCCCCCGCCTCCATCCTTTCGCCTGGCTCTGGCCCCCTCGGACTCCGAACTAGAATGGGACGATCAAGGTGCGATTCTATACATAGATTGGCGAATCGGAAGAACTACAGTAAGCACAACGAAAAGCGGTGGGAGGGACGTGTAGGATATCATATATAGCGCGACAGTGCCTAGCTTGTCCTCTTTCCTCTCGTCCCCCTTCATCCTCCCGTTCCCACTCTGCCTTATCTACGACGACGCTGTCGGCGACGGCGACGACGCTGATGCCGTCAATCAGGGCGAAGACAATTCTGTGGTCGACGGCAGCAACGACGGCCGTCACGACGACAGCCAGTACGACGACAGCAGCAACGACGGCGTCGGCGGCGACTACCGCCGGCTCGGAGGTGGACAGTCCTGCGGGTCCCACCCCGCCCCTCCCCCTCTTGCCCCTCCCGCCTCCCGAGAGGGAGGACGGTCGAGGGAGGGGCGGGGGACGGGAGGGAGGAGGAGGAGGAGGAGGAGGAGGAGGAGGGGAAGGAGAAGATGGAGGAGGAGGAGGAGGAGGAGGAGGAGGAGGAGGGGGCGGGGGGGAGGGGAAGAGGGAGTGGAGGAGGAGGAGGAGGAGGAGGAGAAGGAGGAGGAGGAGGAGAAGGAGGAGGAGGAGGATGTTGGGCTCCTGCCTGCCGGCCGTGGGCGGGCCGAAAGAGCGGCCGCGAGCGGACCGCATCGCCGTCCTGCGGCGCCTGGCGGCTGCGGCGGCGGGTGCGGTGAGGGCCGCGCGCGCGCCCCGCGCGGCGGGCGCCTCGCAGGCGTGCCGCCATCGGCCGTGGCGTGCGCGCTCGAAGGGCGGCGGCCTTCCCCCGTGGGAGGGGGAGGGAGGAGCAGGAGGAGCAGGGGAGAGGAGGATCGAGCACGAGGGGGGAGGAGGGGGAAAAAAGGTGGAGGAGGAGGAACAGTATCTAACTCAGTGGGATGAGGGCGAGGAGGAAGCGGACGGGGATATGCTTTTGCCAGTTTCGTGACGACTGCTTTCGGTCATGATTTTCCTGGAGGCGCCCGCGGGTTCGCAATGTTTGTGAGGTCATGGTGGTTCTGGGAGGTTTGGACCTGCAGGTGTTCGGATTCTCTTGAATACGTTCGGAGATGGAGGAAAGGGGAGGAGGGAGAGGAGGAGGAGGAGGAGGAGGAGGAGGAGAAAGAGAAAGAGGAGAAGGAGGAGGAGGAGGAGGAGGAGGAGGAAGAGAGGAAGAGGAAGAGGAAGAGGAAGAGAAGGAGGAGCAGGAGGAGGAGGAAGACGAGGAGGACGAGGAGGAGAAGATGCAGGAGGAGGAGGAGGAGGAAGATGAGGAAGAAGATGATGAGGAGGAAGGTGAGGAGGACGACGGCAACGGGGAGGTGGAAAATGACGAGGGGGATGAGGAAAAGGAAGAGTATGAGGACGAGGAAGAGGAGAAAGAGGGCTATCAGCGGGCGACGAGCGTGCTCAGGTTTGAGGTAAACGCAAATGGCTGTTAGCAGCAATCACAAACAGTGCTGATCACAATGCGGTAAATACGAAACAGGAAGCAGGGAAACGAAGGAGTAGGGCGGAGGATACGGAGGAGCAGCAGAGGGAGCAGGAGGAGGAGGATGAACCCGGCGCGATCCCAATTAGAGGACAGCTTCCTTGTGCAGGGCATTGTTTAGCGTTGCTCGGTCTTGCTTGGCGTTGCTCGGTCTTGCTTTGCGTTGCGTGGCTTGGCTTGGCGTTGTTTGGCATTGCTTGGCATTGCTTGGCGTTGCTCGGCATGGCTTGGCGTGGCTTGTTGTTGCTTGGCGTTGCTTGGGGGCAAGACCAAGCAATCCAGGGAACGCAGCACAAGACCTAGCAACGCTGGGATTGCAGCAAGGAAGCAGACTAAGCAACCCGATGAATGTAGTCCGGAAGCGAGGCCAAGTAACCCAAGGAATACAATAAGGAGACAAGACCAAGCAACCCCAGGGAATGCCACAGTAAGGAAACAAGACGAGGGAACCCCGAGGAACGCCACAGTACGGAGACAAGACAAGGAAACCCCGAGGAGCACCGCAGTAAGGAAACAAGACTAGGGAACCCCGAGGAACACCGCGAGCGCTCGAAAGGTTCCTGCGGGGTACAGGACCTCATCTTCGTTGCGGTGGCAAGCGCGTCGTAAGCCCCTCTCCCAGCGCTGTGGACTCGATGGCATGTCAAAATCCCCCTCCCCTGATTGTTTCCTCTCTCATCCCCGTTGGGGCCATGTCCCGCAGCCCTGTCTGGTACAGGTGGTTGTGGAGGTGCCGACGCGCGAGCAGTGCTTAGCGTGGCCAACGCGCGAGCTTTGATCGTCAACCACCATGGCGCACGGCAGCCACCCCAACCTCACATTCAAGCTGCCGCCATGGCGCTGACGGCATACTCGACCCACCGACCCACCATCCGACCCACCACAGCACAACCGTCACCGAAACCAGCACCAAAACCCAAGGCCCAGCCAGGAGCCACCAAAGAGGGTTCTGGCGCGCTGGAAGCAGGACAAGTAGCATTGGGTTCAACATAACGAGAAACATATACCAGAAAGGGGGAAGCGCGACTAGAGCAATATTGACTGAGGAGACGATCAGCCGGAATACCACGACGCTGTTCGCAACAACTACAAGCATCAGCAGCTAGTCGATGCGTTCATTCCATGAGCCGTGCTTGTGCGCAAGAGCAAGGCCATCCACCACACCGGGTGGGAAGAACCACCGAAGCAGCGCGCTGCCTGCAACATTTGAAGGACAACAGTGACAACAGGCTACATATGCCGCAGCCGTGCGCCATCAACAGCGTCAAGAACAGCAACGCAGGGTTACCAATCGACGGCTCCACCGCGAGGATCTCAGTAGCCGAGGCAATTCTCATGAACCGTCTGCCCACCCAAGACCGACTGAGGGACGTCAGTAATTTCCGCAATGTGCCCGAAGAGACCAATAAGAAAGCCGTGTGCCACTTCGACACGGCCGCTATATTCACTAAGAAAACGCAGCTGCATACAGAATGTTACACCCAGCTACGCATGGGCATCACTAGTGACGACCACCACTCGGAAGAGCAGATGACTTGTCTAGTGTGCGTGTCGTTGTGCTCGTGAGTAAACGAATAGCAACCAGCATCACTCTGCACCCGCACCAGCGACATGCAGGATTCATCGGAGAAGCGTCACCTGGCACTTGCAGCTACCACGACGTAGACTATCACACCCAGAGCGAGATGAACAAACCCAGCAAAAAAGACGCCGCAGCAGCCTTACGCAAAATATACGTACATAGAGACTCCTTGCCGAACATACTTCCCTGACGCAAATGCACGGACATGAGAAGGACCCCGGAAACGCTTGTTGGAAGCCACAAGCCATTATCAAAGAAAGCACGCCCGAGCTGTCCCCCATCATGCTCAGGCGGGCTACCCAGAAGAGCAGGGAGGGCTCGACTGGCGGGGTCGACAGCGTGGGCAGTACGAAGTCATCCAGCATCAGCGCCAAACATTCCAGAGGGGCCAGCAGACGTCAGGATACACTGCGTAACTCGTTGGAGGAGGCACACAGAGAATGAACCACTGCTGGAAGCCGCGACCAGCACCTCAGAGACTAGTTCGGCAATGCCATCAAACAGGAGACCACATGGCACTCCACAGCACGGCCATGATCGAATAGGGTGTTACATTCGAGGGAGAAGAACCACCTAGACCCCGACAGGTCGCGTTCACTAAACGGCCCTGGGCGTTTACCAAACAGCCTTGCCCTGTTCGACTCCTTCCTTGGATGCGTTTACCACACAGCTTCGCTGCTTATTGTGGGGAGGGGGGATTTTCTGCCCTCTATGCATCCAGGCGGGCCAGGGCACACAGACCCGCACAGACAAGGCATCCACCAGGAGCTGGGGGGCAGCGAGCTCCGTGGAGTTCCCACCGGTGCCGCAACCTTTTCCATCTGCCTGAGCATTTCCGTCTTTCGGTTGTTCCCTATGTGTCTTCTACCCACGCGGTGCTCTCTTCTTTCTTGTCCCTCAGGCGAAGGCAATGGGAATGGGCAGTCTTACATCGAGGATCACCCTGACACTGTCGCAATCCTGCGTCCTGCGAAGGGAGAGGGGGAGGAGGATGAGGAGGAGGAGGTGGAGGAAGAAAAGGAGGAGAACGCGAGATCGGAGGAGGAGGAGGAGAAGGAGAACGAGGAAGAGGAGGAGGAGAAGGAGGAGGGAGAGGAAGAGGAGGGGGGGGAGCAGCAGCAGCAGCAGCAGCAGCAGCAGCAACAACAACAGCAACATCAGGAGGAGGAGGATGAGCAGCACCAGCAGGATGAGGATCAGGAAATTGGCAGGCAGGAGGCGGAGGAATACAAGGAATATTAAAAAGGGGAGGAGGAGGAGGAGGAGGGCGAGGATGAGGAAGAGCGGAAGCATGAGGATGAGGCTGATGAGGAGAACGTGTCGAGGAGAGAAGACTGAGGACGAGCTGGGAGGAGGAGGACGACGAGTTGGGAAGAGGATGAGGAGGAGGTTTAGCAATCTTGAAGCGCTGTGCGCAAGTCTTCTCTTTATAACCATACTCGTTCAACGCAGTGCATGCCCTTCACCATCAAAGCACAGCTTGCATAAATCATCGTTTGGTGACGACCTTGGCGCTGCAACGACCCTGGCACTACAATGACTCCTGTTGCGTTTCCGACCGGTGCGTTGTTGTAAGTGTTCCGTATCGGCATTTCTTTGACCAGTCTCGCGCCAGCCGAACCATGGATGTTCAGCTGAGGCTTGCCCTGATGATGGCTGAGCTCGTAACGTTGCTGTCTATTATGTGTGGCGGTGATGCGACATTTCCGCGTCGCCAAACTACATTGGGTGGTTACGCATTTGTTTTTTCTATACTCTCCGGGCAATGATATGGTCGAAAGCGCCCTGGCTCTTTAATTCCTGAGTTGCGGCTCTGTAGCAAATTTGTTTCCCGATATTGAAGCGCTTTGCCCACGTCTGCTCTTTTTGTTCATGCTGATGTGTTCATGCCGTCCTTGCTCTTCATCATCGAAGCACAGTGTACGGCAGTCGTCTCGTGGCAGCGACCCTGGCCCTACAACGCCCCCAGCACTACGTGTCGGCACGTCCCCTCGCCAGCCGAAACACGAAGGCTCAGATGAGGCGTGACGTATTCTAATGTCGCTTTCGTTGGTTCGGTTTACATTCTGTGAATCCGTAGTACGACATTTCTGCGCCGTTCAGCTACATTGGACGATTCTGCGATCATTTTCGCAGGAGGAGGGGGAGGAGATGGAAGAGGAGGAGGAGGAGGAGGAACAAGAGGAAGATGACACCGCCCCCTCCGCGGGAAGGCCGCCGACGAGGCCCAGGCGATCCAGGCAGCGCTCATCTCCGGGGTAACGGCCTCGGCCCCCCCGCGCCAAACGACAACGACGACGACGAAGCCGACACCAACGAGGCCGACGACGACGACAACGACGAGGCCGAAGCCGACAACGACGACCAGAACGACGACGAGGACAATAAGCGGTGGCGACTGCGGCTGCGACCGCGTTCGCGGCGGCGACGATGACGGTAAGCGTGTTTCACTTGGCTTTTGGGCTTAAGTTGGCCTTCTTGAGAAAAAATGATATTGTAAGGGCTGGCATGTGGGTACGGTCAATGCACGAGCGGATGACCCGTGTCGCCAGGGTGTCCGTGCAGTGCGTGCAGTGGATGTATACACTGGGCAATATGATCATTCGTCCATGCAGGGGTTGGGGACCTCCAGATACATCAAGGGTTTGTCATATGATTTGCGGAGTTCAGTTAGCCTCCATGAGAGAGCATGATTGTATGTGTGCTGGGATGTGGGCACGGTTGCATCACGAATGGGTGACCCAGGTCACGCTCTGTTTTGGCCGCGCGTTCTTGGGCTTCTTCTCTGGACAATATGAAGTTCGTCCGTATTGGGGCTGGGACCTTGAAGTTACCCTAACAGTTATTCACGTGGTGTTTAGGTTTGAGTTGACATATTCGAGGAAACATTGTATGATCGCTGCCATGTGGGCACGGTCGGCGCACGAGCGAGTGACGCAGGTCACCCCGTGGTGTGGTCACTTGCAAATGGTCATTGTGAAAGTGTACATTCGCCCATCTGACGACTGTCCTGTGGGAAAGTGTTTGGCTTGGGAACCTCAGGTTGCTTCAAGTGTGTTTCATGCGCTTGTTTTGTTTACATGGTGGCCCTAGCGGGCCAGGCAGAGGGCCCTCGCGCACCCCTACTGACGCAACACCCACCGTGTTGCCCACCCGGGGGGCATCCGATGTGTGTTGATAGGTGTGGGAGAATGATGTTTTAAAATTGCTACAAACCCTGTACTTGTTGTGTGATTCTGACATGCGCGCTCGGAGGCGCGCGCATGAGGCCCGAATGGTATTATGTGATGGGGATGGTTACCAAATCCACTTCTCGGATCAACGCATGTGCACCGCATGCCATTGATGGCGGGAGGAGGTCGATACCCGGCTTGGCTGGGATGATTATAGTTGATACATTGGGCGAACGCCCGTGTATTACATACACACAAATACATATATATATATATACACATATACATGTGGATATGTGTATGCTCATATATACACACATTTATATACAAACATGCGTGTGTGAGCCCGTGTGTAAACATTATGCGGATGAGCACCGGGATCCCAGCGCCGGGGCCCTGGCCCGACTCCCGGACATCCGCGTTGCGCCCGACTTGACATGGCTCCTAGACGCCCCAGAGTATTTTCCACGCGGCCACAAGGATCCCAAGAGGCAGCGAAGAGGGGTCAAGAGGCCCCCGAGACGGTCCACGAGCGCTCCAAGAAGGCCCAAGATGGCCTCGAGACGGCCCAGGAGGCCCCCAAAACGCCCCAAGAACGCTCCAAGAGGACCCCCCCCCAGGGTTTAGTGACTTTAGGATTCTCGCTGTTTCGGGCATCCAGCCCTCAAAGACGGCCACAGAGGCTCCCAAGACCACCCCAAGACGATCCAAGAGGCCCCCAAGAGCATTCCAAGACGGCCCAAGAGGGCGCCAACACGGCCCAAGAGGCTCCCATAGCGGCTCATGAGTCGCCCAAGACGGCCCCAAGAGGGGGCCCAGAGGGGGAACCCAAACGGATATTTTTAGCCTTCAGTGTTGAGTGATGGCCCCCAGACCTTTCTAGAGGCCCCCGAGGCGCCCCCAAGAGGCCCCAAGAGAACCGCGAGAGGCCTGGAGAGGCCCCCCCAAGTAAGCAAAAAGCATTAATCCCCTATCGGTTATTCAAGGATTTGAAGGCTCTCGTTTTCTAGATTCCAACCCTCCAAGACGGCCCCAGAGGCCCCCAAGACCTCCCCAAGACCTCCCCAAGACGGCCCAAGAGGCCCCAAGTGGGCGCCAAGACGGCCGAAGAGGTCCCCATGACCTCCCAGGAGTCCCCCAAGTCGGCCCCAAGAGGTGGCCCAGAGGGGGAACCCGAACAGACATTTCCCAAAGAGGCCCCAAGAGGACACCCAAGAGGGCCTCAAGAGGCCAACGCCATTGAAATCATGTAGCTTTGCGCACGATCTGCAAGTATACATATGTATGAAAGAGCCTGTGTGGCGCATTTTTCACTAAAAGGGGGGCCCCAGCTTCAACATACCCCCCCCCTCCCTTGGAAACGGGGGGGGGGCTTCCGAAGCACCCCCCCCCCCTCCCTTCCTTCCGTGGGCATTTTTTTTAGCTGGGGGGCCCTAGCTAAAGGGCGGGGGCCCTAGCTCAAGGGGGGGCGGGCTTCCCTTTCAAAGGGGGGGGGGGCTTCGGAAGGTGCCCCCCGCCCTTTTCGCAGCTGAGATTGGTTTGCCGGGGGCGGCCTTGGAAGCTGCCCCCCCCGCCATCTTTTTTCGGAGCCCCAGGCCATCCTGGGCGCATTTTTCAAAGGGGGGGGCCTTCGGAAGCTACCCCCCCGAAGCTAACCCCCCTCTTTTCTGGAGCCCAAAGTTAGCCTGGGCTTCCCTTTCAAAGGGGGGTGCTTCGGAAGCTCCCTCCCACCCTTCTTTTCGCAGCTGAGATCGGCGATTCGTTGGTTTTGGGTGCCTCTTTGGTTTTCGGCGCGTTGTTGTTTGTTTGCGCTGTTTTGGTTCTCGGCGCCGCCATGGCTTTCGACGATCGCTTGGTATTCGGCGTCTGTTTGGGTTTTCGGTGCTTCCTCGTCGGTTTCCGGCCCCCTTTTTGGTGTTCGTCGGCATGTTGGTTTTCGGCGTTCGGTTGGTTTTTGGCGCTGGCTGGGTTTCGTTACTCCTTTGCTTTTGGCGCTCTTTCAGCTTTCGGCGTCCGTCTGGTTTTCGGCGCCCATTTGGGTTTGTGTGGTTTTTTGGGTTTCGGCGTCCCTTTGATTTTTGGTCCTCTTTGCTTTTCGGAGCTCTTTCGGTTTTCGGCGCTCTGTTCGTACCCGGCGACATCTAAGATTTTGGCGCCTCATTGTTGTTCGGGTGTTTTGTCGCTGCTGTGCGCTCTTTGGGATTTCTGCGTGTCTTTGGTTTTCGTCGCCCTTTGGTTGTCGGCGGTCTTTTGGTTTTCGGAGTTTTCCTTAAACCAAAAGGGCGGGGGAAGAGCGTCCCAAGCCATTCTCCTCTAGCCACAGGGAGGGAGGCGGGGGGGGGGGCTTCCGACAGGGATCGTTTGAGAAATGGGCGTCCATGTGGTTTTCGGGGCCGCTCCGGTATTCGGCGCATCCTTGGTTTTCGGCGTCGCTTTGGCTTTCGGCAATGTGTGAGCTCTTGGGACATTGTTGGTTTTCGGGGTCCTTTGGGTTTTCGGTGTTCCTGTGGTTTTTGACACCTTTTTTGTTGTCGGCGGTCCATTAGGTTTGGGCGCCTCTTTGGTCCTCGGCGTCCGAAGGTTTTGTTGGCGCTCTGTTGGTGGTCGGCGAATCGAGCATTTCCGGCGTCTGATAGGTTTTCGGCGCCCTATTGGTTTTCGGCGCTCCTTTTGGTTTTCGGCGCTCCTTTTGGTTTTCGGCGCATTTGGAATTTTCAGGGCCGTCTTGGTTTATTCGGGTTTCTGCGGTTTTCGGCGACTATTGCTGTATTCGGCGCTCTTTGTGTTTGTGGCGCTCCTTTGGTTTTCGACGTCGTGCTGGCTGTCGGAGCATATTTTGCTTTAGGCGTCCCTTTGGTTTGCGGCGCCGCTGCGGTTGTCGACGCACGTTTGGTTTTCGGCGCGTTGTTGGTTCTTTGGTTTTCGGCGCTCTTTTGGTTTTCGGCGCCTTTTCGGTTTTCGGTGATCTTTTGGCTTTCGGTCGTTTTGGGTTCTCGGCGCCATTCGGGTTCTCGGTGTGCTTGTGGTTTATGGCGCTTCTTTGGTTTTTGCCGCTCGTTTGGTTTTCGGCGCGCCATTGTTTTTCTGCGCATCCCTTGAGTATGGCAACCTGTTGGTTGGCGGCGCCCTTCTGGTTTCCGGCGCGCCTTTGGTCTTCGGCGTTCTCTTGGTTTCCGGTGCCTTTCTGGTTTCTGGCGCTCGTTTCATTTTTGCTGTTCTCTTCGGTGGCGCTTCTTTTGTTTTTCGTGCTCCTTGGGGCTTCCGCGCTCTTTCGTGTTTCCGCGCTCTGTGTTTTTTCGCGTTTCTGTTGGCTTTTTCGGAGCACCGTTTGGTCGAGCTCTTTCAGTATTCGGCGCCTGTTTTTTGGTAGGGGCCGGGAAACAGGAGGGGGGGGGCAGGAGAGGTCGAAGCAGGGAGGGTAATTAGCTAAGCCCCCCCCCCCCCCCCCTTGTGGGAAAGGGAAAGGGGGGGTAGCCCCCGGAGCGCGAAAGGAGGGGGGGGGGTAGCTTCCGAGGAGCGGAAAAGTCGGAGGGGGCGGGGGGCCTTCCGGCAGGGGCAAGTTGCCTCGTTGGGCCCTCCTGGGGGTCCTCTTGGAGCGCTCTTGGGGCTTCGTTGGGGCCTCTTGGGCCGACTTGGGGCCATTTTGGGCGTCTTGGAGCACGCTTGGACTGTCTTCGAAGCCTCTTGGGCGTTTTCTTGGGCCCTCTTGGTCCGCCTTGGGGCCGCCTGGCCCCTGGAAAAGTCACGCGGGGCAGCCCAGGAATGCGCGGCACCGCCCAGGAAATTTTGGAATTTGTGGCCCCAGCCTTTTTAGAATAGCATAATCGCGGGGTCATGGGTACAGAGAACAGAAAACACACGGTAGCCTGGAGGAAATTCCACGTCGCGCCTCGCGGCACGGTGGCGGACACACACACACACAGACACACACGCATCTATATATATATATATATATATGTACATGTATGTATGTATGTATGTATGTATATATATGTATATCGATAATATTCGAATCACGAGCTACACAAAAATAACTCGTGAGGTAATAATTCTCATCTCGGGTATGCGCATCCACCGAAAGAAACGAATCAATGCGCGAGTAATACTGTACCATGCTTCCAACGACACGAAAGGATTAACTTGCGAGTTGATTATTTTCATTGCCCACCGACACAACAAGCATTAAATTGCGAGTTAATTCTTCTCGTTACCCAACGACACAGAAAGTATTAACTCGCAAGTTAGTACCTGTCCTACCCTGACCAGTGGTAACAGTAGTAGTCGAGATAGAAATAGTACCAGTAGTAATATTAATAGTGGTATTAATAGGGGTAGTAGTAGTAGTAGTAGTAGTAGTAGTCGTCGTAGTAGTCGTAGTAGTCGTAGTAGTCGTAGTAGTCGTAGTAGTCGTAGTAGTAGTAGTAGTAGTAGTAGTAGTAGTAGTAGTGGTAGTAGTAGTAGTAGTAGTAGTAGTCGTCGTAGTAGTAGTAGTATTAGTAGTAGTAGTAGTAGTAGTAGTAGTAGTAGTAGTAATAGTAGTAGTAATAGTAGTAGTAGTAGTAGCAGTAGTAGCAGTAGTAGTACTAGTACTCGTACGAATACTAGTACTAGTAGTAATAGTAGTCTTAGTAGTAGTAGCTTGGTTGAAAAATCAGTAGTAGTAGTAGTAGTAGTAGTCGTCGTCGTCGTCGTCGTCGTATTCATAATAGTAGTAGTCGTTGTAGTAGCAGTATGTCTGAGGGAAAATCAGTATCACTATTACTACTACTACACCTAGTACGACTACTACGACTACTACGACTACTACTCCTACTACTACTACTACTACTACTACTACTACTACTACTAGTACTAGTACTAGGACTAGTAGTAGTACTAGTACTAGTACTAGTACTACGACGACTACTACTACTGCTAGTCGTGGAAGTAGTAGAAATAGTAGTAGTAGTAACACAAGTAGTAGTAACAGACATAGTAGTAGTAGTAGTAGTAGCAGGAATCAGTAGTAAGTAGTAGTAGTAGTGGTAGTAGTAGTAGTAGTAGTAGTAGTAGTAGTAGTACTGTTAGTAGTAGTAGTAGCAGTAGTAGTAGTAGTAGTAGTAGAAGTAGTAGTAGTAGTAGTAGTAGTCGTCGTAGTCGTAGTCGTAGTCGTCGTAGTCGTAGTAGTCGTAGTAGTAGTAGTAGTAGCAGTAGTAGTAGTAGTAGTAGTAGTAGTAGGAGTAGGAGTAGGAGTAGTAGTAGTAGTAGTAGTACTAGTACTAGTAGTAGTAGTCGCTGTAGTAGTAGTGGTCGTACTACTACTACTACTACTACTACTACTACTGCTACTACTACTACTAGTAGTAGTAGTAATAATAGTAGTAGTAGTAGTAGTAATAGTAGTAGTAGTAATAGTAGCAGTAGTAATAGCAGTGGTAGTGTAGTAATACTCGAAAAAATGGTAGTCGCCGTCCTCCCTCTCTCCCTGCCCTTCCTCTCTCTCTCTCTCTCCCCTTCCCTCCCCCTCCTTCGTTCCTTGCGTGCTGCTGTCGTTGCTGTCGTCCGCCGTCGTCCTCCTTTCCTCACCCTCTCGGCTCCCTGCTCTTCGGCCGCCCTTCCGCTTTTCCTCGCCCCCTTCCTGCTTGCTCTACTCCTCCCTTCCTTCACTTTCCGTCTCTCTCCGCCTCTCTCTCTCTCTCTCTCTCTTTCTCTCCCGCTCTTTCTGCTGGGCCAGCCGTGCTGTTTTCGCAAGATCCAGAAGTTTAGAAAATGTTTCTTTTTGGGTCTCCCTCCCGTCGTTCCCTAATTGCTTTAAACTATCAGTGTAGTTTTGGTTCAGGTGCTGCGAGCGCGTGGGAAAAAATTACCTGGTGAAGGTCCCAACCATATGCAGTTGTTGGAGCCACGAAGCGCTGCACTGGGCGGGGGGGAACGCTGTACTGTGTGGGTGGTGTGTGGACTTGGGCTTCCGGGATGCATGCGGACGGTCCCACTGAGGGTTTCGGTGGAGCTCCCGAGCCCCCTTATGGGGCCACGAAGCGTTGCACTGGGTGGGTGAAAATGCCAAATTACACTTCCCGGACGCATGCGGACGGTGGCACTGGGGCCTTGGGTGGAGCCCCCTTATGGGGCAACGAAACGTTGCACTGGGTGGGTGAAAATGCAAAATCTGGCTCCCGGAACGCATGCGGACGGGGGCACTGGGGCCTTCGGTGGAGCTCCCTATGGGGCCACGATACGTTGTACTGGGTGGGTGAAACGCAGGGAGGAGGGAGAGGAGGGCCACGAAACGCTGTATTGGGCGTGCGGGACGCATGCGGACGGTAGCGCTGGGACCTTCGGTGGGGCTCCCTATGGGGCCACGGAACGCTGTACTGGGTGTGCGGGACGCATGTGGACGGTGGCACTGGGACCTTCTGTGGAGCTCCCTATGGGGCCATGTACTGGGTGTGCGGGACGCATGCGGACGCTAGCACTGGGACCTTCGGTGGGGCTCCTTGTGGGGCCACGAAGCGCTGTACTGTGTTTTCGGGACGCATGCGGGCGGTAGCACTGGGACCTTCGGTGGGACTCCCTATGGGGCCACGAAGCGTTGTATTGGGTGGGTGAAACGCAGGGAGGAGGGGGAGGAGGGCCACGAAACGCTGTACTGGGTGTGCGGGACGTACGCGGACGGTAGCATTGGGACCTTCGGTGGAGCTCCCTATGGTGCCACGAAACGCTGCACTGGGTGTGCGGGACGCATGCGGACGGTAGCACTGGGACCTTCGGTGGGGCTCCCTACGGGGCCACGAAGCAGTGTATTGGGTGTGCAGGACGCATGCGGACGATGGAGGAGGAGGGGGAAGAGGAGGAGAAAAGGAGAACGCGGGGACCGTCTCTTCAAAACGAGGACCCAACACCACAGGATGGTTGGGAAAAAACATTAGTGGGCAAATATATGGAGGATCGCGGTACTCAGAAACGCGCGACACCAACAACAAAATTGACATGCGCGCGAATGACTTCCGTAACAGATCCATCGAAAAGCTCGAGTAATTTTAGATCGTTGCCACTCGAGCTGGCCGAACGACGACCGCACTCTCCACCGAAACCTTCACAACATAAACCACATGCTTACCTGACGGTTTTCTTATCGAACCATGGCCGAAACACTATTTGTACTCTACAACTCTGATTTGTAAAAAATGGTGTTTATCTGACATTCGACAATTTTAAGAGCATGTTGGGCAGTTGCTCATGTTGTTTTGTGCAACTCATGTGGTGGTATCCAAGCAACCCTTAAACATGCATAAATAAACAATATATATATATATACTCATGCAAACGAATAACATGCGTTGTTTCGCCGGAGTGTCAAACATATGTTTGTTGTGATAAACAACACTAATACGACGAAACTACATTCATGGCGTGGCCTAACCGAATCAAGCAATTAGCTGCACGATCCAAATGAACGTACAGCAAAGGAGAACTATCGTAAATAATGAAACATGCGTGTAACTATAAAGCACAAAGCCGCAAACGTATGACTGAACCGAAAAATATCAATAATGACATTGGCTAAAGCTAGAATTGTTCGATGTGCGGTTTAAAATACGGCACACAACATACTCTCAAAAAACGACGTCACCACATCAAACTATATCAACTGAAATTTGCTGAACGTGGTATATTAAAATCTGAGTCAACTGTTATCAACTCCTGCATGTTTGTTTCAAGCTCGCATAATGAAAAGTAAGCAAAGCTACCATACCGCGACGAATTCAATGAAACAGAATATCTGATTCTGATGACTACCATCCTACGTCAAGCCAACACATCGGTTCGCAATAGTCGGCGCCATTAAAAGTGATCTGTTTTGGACGTTTCTTGCAACATAGTTTGCCGAGATTACCAAGCAACGCGAGCTCGACGAGGCATACAATCCTGATGAGCGTGCTTTAGTGTTCGAGTTAACACGAATACAACTGTGGTCTGCAAATAATCCATCTACGTGCGTAAAATGCTGGCGCTGCTTAGTACCAATACAATTATGGTTTGTATGCAGGAACGTTGCAAATGCAACAAAACGTAGCTAACCTATATTAAGTTGCGCCTTAATCTATGCAAAACACCATGACAAAAACGCGGTCCCACAATTCTTCTGCAATAAGTTCTGGCGGGTCAACATGAATCTCAAGATTGCCCTTGTCGTCCGACGAGGACATAAAGTTGAATGTGCAAGGACAAATTTGACTGGTCATCCCACAACTCAAATTGCCTCGTATACTTAATCTAGTTATCGTAACGAATAAAGCTGCATTCGAACTGCAAACAACAAAGAACAGTGCTTGAAATACTTGCAAACGTCCAGACGAAGCTGATGCGCACACAATTTTAGATATCACTCTTCGGAAAGGCATGAAGCTGAACATTACCGTCACCTGGGATTTGGATTCTCTGGAACTTGTGTTTTCTCAAACCGGCATTGGTAGTACGTAAAGCCTTTATTTCCGTCTGCAACGATCATTCTTACCAGCACGAGCCGCACAATTTCCTGTCCGAGCATTAGTTTCAAGCTCTAACTGCATTCTGAAACAGACCTCATGTGGCGCAGCAGTGCATGTGGAAATCGTAGATCCCGCTTTGAAGTGATACGAACAAGTTGTAACCATCGATGTGTTTAAAAATTCTGCATACTCCTTCTCTATAGTTGAACCATGCTAAATCCAAATACGCATTCCCACATCTTGAGTAGCATAAACACACATACAAACAAGCATTATATGAGCATTGAATTCACATGGAGAACCCTTCTGACATTTGGAACCCCGCCGAAGAAGAGCCACTCAAGAAGAAGACGAGGAGGGGAAAGGCAAAAAAAGTTGCCCATTCGAAATACATGGTAAACCAGTTTCGTCCACATCATCAGATACTACATTGTGATTGTCAGTAACTACAATCGAGACAACCGTTGGTATGTGAAAATTTCAGTTTCATCAGTTTACAATTGAGGTAGTAATTGTCAGACGGGTTCTAAGAAATGCCACAATTTCACAAAATGACGGTGTGTTCCCAGGGAAAGCACTGCACTGAAAACAGAAACAAACGAGACGAGCAGTTAAAGAACGCAAGTAAATACGCCAACATGATCACAGAGAAGAAAGCAGACTGGTTTTTGCTACATGATGGGGTGGATCCAGATTGTTGGCCAATGAACTGTAACATTACAAGCCAACGGACCAAAAACAAAGCACCCGTTAAACATTATGCTGCCGAATGCATTTTTCATATGTGTTCGAATATATCTGAAAATGTAAAGGTTTACCATGAGAAGGAGATTTTAACTTCAACAAATTACGTATTCCTGTCTGTTCTGTCTGGAGCGTTGATAAGTTCAAGGGTTCGAAGCATTGGTCCAGTGTTTGTATTTTTGGGTGGTGCAGGTCCGGCTGATTTAAAGCAGAATGAAACGATCGGAGAGGACTGGAACTCTGCTCGGACCAATTCAAGTGCACATGCACCCTCTGAAAGAATAACTACTTTTTCGAATGATTATAATTGAAGGAAACACTGCCTGTAATTGCATGCTAGCGCCCTGCACAGGTGAAGGACGCCACAACACAACTGCATCCGCTGTAATAAATAATGCGAGTGAGCTTGTTTTCGAATTATATCCTCCCCAACAAAACGGACCGAAATTGAAATATTTAGAAACATATTGCTAAACAAGCTTGAGCCTGAGACACTACGGATAGCACAACATGCACTATGTTCACAACCTTTCTTCTACATCGATATCTCTAGAAAGAATAGAATACATGATTGATATCAACACCCTTTTTCTTAGCCGGTGCCCTACCGACGCTCTGCTGCGAGATTCGTAACATGCATTAGAAAGTCCCCGCGGAGATTACATATTTGGAGGGGCCCGAATCAATGAACGTAGCAACCTCTGATCCCTTGCTGCTGCAACTCTGCCCCAATGCCGCTACGAATCCTCTGTCGGACACCGGCAAATGAACTAACTCTAGGAGGCCGACTAATCCCGGAAATATTTCGGGAAGACCCGCGGACAACTTGATTTTCGAACAAAAACTGATCTGGTAATTCGATGTTCTCAAAAATTTGATCTGGAGCCTAGAAACGAATTCGTCGAGGGAGAGGGTGGGAATCTATAGCAACCTATCGTATATCTTGTATCGATAAGTCTTATCGATATAATACATTCGGTTTCGAAATATGTGTTCTTTTCGTTGGAGAACACAGAAGTGATTTTTGTGTATATTCCGACACTTCTGGTTTATTTTATAATATATATATATATATATATATATATATATATATATATTCTCATACGCACCTCTCCGAGGGAGTAGAGCTCAGAGGCGATTAATGCGCACGCGTCCGCGATTTTTCTGGCCGTTTCGCTCGGGACATCCTCGAAATTCTGAAAATCGGTGGCACCCCTCACGCAGATCGTGACGTCAGGGTCCAAAAACACATTGGGATTTCAACATTTTAACATACAACCTGCAAAAACACATGGTAATTTCAATAATTTTGACCCCGATTCTCAGAGAATGGCGGTTTCGCACGAAAAATCCTCCCAAAATCGAGCCCCAGACCCCTCCTCGGAGCCTCCTGGAGGCCTCCTGGAACCTCCTGGGGCCTCCTGGGGCTTTCTGGACCTTCTGGTACCCCAGACCCCGCCTCGGAGCCTCCTGGAGTTTTCCTGGGCCTGCTGAGGCCGCCTGGGGCCTCCTGGGGCCTCCTGGGGCTTCAGAACTACATGCACACACAGAGACACAAATCACGCCCAACACATCACACGCTAGACAAACATAACATACACACACAACACCGACAACACACAAAAAGCACGCACCACACAAAGCACACATCACACACACAACACTCACAATCCTGGGGCCTCCTGGAGCCTCTTCTGGTATCCAAGTCGGGCCTCCTGAGGCTTCCTGGGGGGCCCTGGTACACACATCGCAAGGTGTGGCAACCCGACTTGCGCTCGAGTGCGACTTCGCTGTTGCATGTCACTCCTGCTTCAAACGCCCCTTCAGCTTGTTGTATGAGCCTGGGCACACACGTGCCACTTGTATATAAATACATATATATATATATGCATGTATAGAAGAATTCAGAATTCACCCGCGATTTATTTT
>CAUYUJ010015105.1:330586-338086 GCA_963575745.1 Prorocentrum cordatum | reverse complement strand
CCCTATGGAGCCACGGAACGCTGTACTGGGTGTGCGGGACGCATGTGGACGGTGGCACTGGGTCCTTCTGTGGAGCTCCCTATGGGGCCACGAAACGCTGTACTGGGTGTGCGGGACGCATGCGGACGGTAGCACTGGGACCTTCACTGGGGCTCCTTGTGGGGCCACGAAGCGCTGTACTGTGTTTTCGGGACGCATGCGGGCGGTAGCACTGGGACCTTCGGTGGGAATCCCTATGGGGCCACGAAGCGTTGTACTGGGTGGGTGAAGCGCAGGGAGGAGGGGGAGGAGGGCCACGAAACGCTGTACTGGGTCCGCGGGACGTATGCGGACGGTAGCATTGGGACCTTCGGTGGAGCTCCCTATGGTGCCACGAAACGCTGTACTGGGTGTGCGGGACGCATGCGGACGGTAGCACTGGGACCTTCGGTGGGGCTCCCTATGGGGCCACGAAGCACTGTACTGGGTGTGCGGGACGCATGCGGACGGTGGAGGAGGAGGGAGAAGAGGAGGAGAAAAGGAAAACGCGGGGACCGTCTCTTCAAAACGAGGACCCAACACCACAGGATGGTCGGGAAAAAAACATTGCTGGGCAAATATATGGAGGATCGCGGTACTCAGAAAAGCGCGACACCCAGAACATCGGAACTTGACAGAACTACAAAATTGACATGCGCGCGAATGACTTCCGTAACAGATCCATCGAACAGCTCGAGAAATTTAGATCGTTGCCGCTCTAGCTGGCCGAACGACGATCGCACTCTCCACGGAAGCCTTCACAATATAAACCACATGCTTGCCTGACGGCTTTCTTCTCGAACCATGGCCGAAACACGATTTGTCCCCTACAGCTCTGCTTTGTAAAAAGTGGTGCTTATCTGAAATTCGACAAATTTAAGAGCATGCTGGGCAGTTGACCATGTTGTTTTGTGCTACTCATGTGGTGTTATCCAAGCAACCCATAAACATGCATAACTGAACAACATATAGTAATACAAGCAAATAAAATGCCTTCCTTCGCCAGAATATCAAACATATGTTTGTTGTGATAAACAACACTAATACAACGAAACTACATTCATGGCGTGGCCTAACCTAATCAAGCAATTAGCTGCGCGATCCAAATGAACTTACCGCAAATGAGAACTATCATAAATAATGAAACATGCGTGTAATTAAAAATCCCAAAGCCGCAAACGTATGACTGAACCGAAAATATCAATAATGACATTGGCTAAGGCTAGAAGTATTCGATGTGCTGTTTAGAATACTGCACACAACATACTGTCAAACAAACCGACGTCAACACATCAAATTATATCAGCTGAAATCTGCGGAACACTGGTGCATCAACTCCTGCATGTTTGTTTTCAAGCTCTCATAATGAAAAGTATACAAAACTAGCATACCGCCGCGAATTCAATGAAACAGAATATCTGATTCTGATGATTACCATTCTACGTCAAGCCAACAAATCGGTTCGTAATAGAAGGAGCAATTGCAAAAAAACGGTGCCATTAAAATTGATTTGTTTTGGACGTTCCTTGCAACATAGATTACCGACATTACCAAGCAACGCGAGCTCGACGAGGCATACAATCCTGATGAGCGCGCTTTAGTGTTCGAGTTAACACGGATACAACTGTGGTCTGCAAATTATCCATCTACGTGCGTAAAATGCTGGCGCTGCTTAGTACAAATACACTTGTGGCTTGTATGCAGGAACGTTGCAAATGCAACGAAACGTAGCTAACCTATATTAAGTTGTGCCTTCATCTATGCAAAACGCCATGACAAAAACGTGGTCCCACAATTCTTCTGCAATAAGTTCTGGCGGGTCAACATGGATCTCAAGATTGCCTTTGTCGTCCGACGAGGACAGAAAGTTGAATGTGCAAGGGCAAACTTGACTAGTCATCCCACAACCCAGCTGCCTCGTATACTTAACATAGTGATCGGAACGAACAAAACTGCATTCCAACTGCAAACAACAACGGAAATTGCTTGAAATACTCGCAAGCGTCCAGACGAAGCTGATGCGCAAACAATTTTAGATTTCACTCTTCGGGAAGGCATGGAGCTGAAAATTACCGTCACATGGGATTTGGATTATTTGTAACTTGTGTTTTCTCAAGCCGGCATTGTTATTACGTAAAGCCCTTATGTCCGTCTGCAACGATCATTCATACCAGCACGAGCCACACAATTTCTTGTCCGAGTATTTATTTCAAGCTCTAACAGCAGTCTGAAACAAACCTCATGTGGTGCAGCAGTACATGTGGAAATCGCAAGTGAGACGAACAAGTTGTAACCATCGGTGTGTTTAAAAAATGCTCCATATTCCTTCTCTATAGCTGAACCATGCTAAATCCAAATACGCATTCCCACATCTGGAGTAACATAAGACACATACAAACAAGCATTACATGAGCATTGAAGTCTCATGGAAAAACCTTCTGATATTTGGAACCCCGTCGAAGAAGAGCCAGTCAAGAAAAAGACGAGGGGGGAAGAGGTACAAAAAAGTCGCCCACTCGAAATACATGGTAAACCAGTTTCGTCCACATCATCAGATACTACATTGTGATTGTCAGTAACTACAATCGAGATCGCCGTTGGTATGTGAAATTTTCAGTTCCATCAGTTTACGAGTGAATAAGTAATTGTCAAACGGGTTTTAAGAAATGCCACACTTTCACATAATGACTGTGTTTTCCCAGGGAAAGCACTGCACTGAAAACATAAACAAACGAGACGAGCAGTTAAAGAACGCAAGTAAATACGCCAACATGATCACAGAGAAGAAAGCAGACGGGTTTTTGCTAAATGATGGGGTGGCTCCAACTTGTTTGCCAATGAACCGTAATATTACAAACCAACGGACCAACAACAAAACACCCGTTAAACATTATGTTGCCGAGTGTATTTTTATATGTGTTCGAATATATCTAAACATGTAAAGTTTACCCTGAGAAGGAGATTTTAACTTCCAAAAAATACGCATTCCTGTCTGTTCTGCCCGGTGCGTTGATAAGTTCAAGGTTTCGAAGCTTTGCCCAGCTTTTGTACTTTTGGGTGGTGCAGGTCCAGCTGATTTAAAGCAGAATGAAACGATCGGAGAGGAATGGAACTCTGCTCGGGCCAATTCAAGTGCACATGCACCCTCTGAAAGAATAAATACTTTTCAAATGGTTATAATTGAAGGAAACACTGCTTGTAATTGCATGCTAGCGCCCTGCACTGGTGAAGGACGCCACAACACAACTGCATCCGCTGTAATAGATGGTGCGAATGAGCTTGCTTTCGAACTATATCCTCCCCAACAAAACGGACCGAAATTGAAGTATTCAGAAACATACTGCTAAACAAGACACTACGGATAACACAACATGCACTATGTTCACAACCTTTCTTCTACATCGATATCTCAAGAAAGAATAGACTACATGATTGATATTAACACCCTTTTTCTTTGCCCGTACCCTACCGACGCTCTGCTGCGATATTCGTAACATGCATGAGAAAGTCCCCGCAGAGATTTACAAATTTAGAGGGGGCTGAATCAATGAACGTAGCAACCTCTGATCCCTTGCTGCTGCAACTCTGCCCCAATGCCGCTACGAATCCTCTGTAGGACACCGGCAAATGAACTCTAGGAGGCCGACCAATCCCGGAAATATTTCGGGAAGGCCCGCGGACAACTTGATTTTCGAACAAAAACTGATTTGGTAATTCGATGCTCTCAAAAATTGGATCTGGAGCCTACAAACGAATTCGTCGAGGGAGCGGGTGGGAATCTACAGCAACCGATCGTATGTCTTGTATCGGTAAGTCTTATCGATATATTATTTTCGGTTTTGAAATATGTGTTCTCTTTGTTGGAGAACACAAAAGTATTTTTGTTGTTTATATTCCAGCACTTCTGGTAAATTTATATATATATATATATATATATATATATAATATATATATATATATATATATGTTTATATATATTATAGATATATATATAAATATTCATATATATACATCGAAGAATTCAAAATTCACCCGCGAATTAATACTTTTGTATGGGTGGTATATGTATACCCACGATAAAAAGCATGAGGTCGCGAACTAATTTTTCTAGCTCGTAATTCCAGTCTTTCCCTGTACACATATGTATACATACACATACCGATATGCTTACACATGTGTATATATATATATATATATATAAATATACAAATGCATTACATACATCTACATATATATATATATATTCACATCGGATCCCTACTGGGATTAATATTGTGATATGTAATATTATTGCGACTACCATGGCTATGATTGTTGCTAGTTGTACTATTATTTTTAGGTGTAGTAGTGTTAGTACTGCTACCACAACTACTATTCTTACTTGTAGTGCTACTACTACTACTACTACTACTACTACTACTACTACTACTACTGTTACTACTACTACTACTACTACTACTACTACTACTACTACTACGTCGACTACTACTACTACTACTACTACTACTACTACTACTACCAGTACTACTACTACTACTACTACTACTGCTGCTACTACTACTACTACTACTACTACTACTACTACTGCGACTGTTTTTGTTGCTACTAGTATCCCTACTGCTGTTGCTACTACTACTACTACTACTAATACTACTACTACTACTACTACTACTACTACTACTACTACTACTACTACTACTACTACTACTATTACTAACACTACGACGACGACTACTACTACTACTACTACTACTACTACTACTATGTCCTAGTACTACTAGTACTACCTCTGTTATATCTTCTATCCCCACCCCTACTGTTACCACTACTAGTGCTACGACGACGACTGAAACTACTATTACAACCACTACGGCGACTACTACTACTACTACTACTACTACTACTACTACTACTACAAGTATTGCTACTATTATCACTACTACTACTACTACTACTACTACTACAACAACTACTACTACTACTACTACTACTACTACTACTCTGCTGCTTTTACTTCCACTCGTACTACCACTACTAATACTACGACTACTACGATTACCACCACTATTAGTAATACGATTATATTTTATTAATTGTTTTTTACGTAGAACTACGATTGCTGTTACTATTACAAATACGGTTAACAGTTCACGACTACTACTATTACTAATATTATTCTTAATGCCATTATTGCTACTACGATGACGACTACGGATGCCACTACGATTGTTATTACGACTACTATAACGATTACTAATATGAAACTACGATTCCTAGTACGATTACTGCTATTATTCCCCACATCCAAAGTGGGGTTCTTGTTTTCTCTGGACACCCCGCGCAGGAACAGGAACACACACACACCCACTCACACTCACTCGCACTCTCATCATCAACCTCATCAGCATCATCGATGATGCTCTCTCACATGCTTAGTCACTCACATACTCATCATCATCATCACTCGCACTCTCTCACACGCTCACGAACATCATCATCATCATCATCATCACCATCATCATCGGCATCGGCATCATCCTCATTCAAACATCATCATCTCATCAATCATCATCCACCACTCATCTTCACCACCACTCATCATCCTCATCCTCATCATCGTTGAGTAAATTGTGAGGAAGTCTCAGGCGGGAGCCCCCTCCCTATGGGGCCCGCAGATCATGTTGGTAATCCGAGCGGGTCATCGGATCCTGTAACTGTCGTCACTTTTGAGCTCCCCAGGCCTGAAAATGGAGGAAGTCTCAGGCGGGAGCCTCGTCTGTGAGTGAATTGGGAGGAAGTCTCAGGCGGGAGCTCCCTCCCTATGGGGCCCGCAGATCATGTTGGTAATCCGAGCGGGTCATCGGAACCTGTAACTGTCGTCACTTTTGGGCTCCTCAAGCCTGAATTTGGAGGAAGTCTCAGGCGGGAGCCTCGTCTGTGAGTGAATTGGGAGGAAGTCTCAGGCGGGAGCTCCCTCCCTATGGGGCCCGCAGATCATGTTGGTAATCCGAGCGGGTCATCGGAACCTGTAACTGTCGTCACTTTTGGGCTCCTCAAGCCTGAATTTGGAGGAAGTCTCAGGCGGGAGCCTCGTCTGTGAGTGAATTCTGAGGAAGGCTCAGGCGGGAGCCCCCTCCCTATGGGGCCCGCAGATCATGTTGGTAATCCGAGCGGGTCATCGGAACCTTGTAATTGTCGTCACTTTTGGGCTCGTCAAGCCTGAATTTGGAGGAAGTCTCAGGCGGGAGCCTCGTCTCTGAGTGAATTGTGAGGAAGTCTCAGGCGGGAGCTCCCTCCCTATGGGGCCCGCAGATCATGTTGGTAATCCGAGCGGGTCATCGGAACCCTGTAACTGTCGTCACTTTTGGGCTCCTCAAGCCTGAATATGGAGGAAGTCTCAGGCGGGAGCCTCGTCTGTGAGTGAACTGCGAGGAAGTCTCAGGCGGGAGATCGAGGCGCGGGCGCGGAGCTTGCTGATGTTCAGGCCCAGCGAAAGGGAGTTCACATGGCAGAGCTCGGGGGCGCACAGCGTGCGCCGCTCGGGGTTCACCCTGACGCACGCGTCCTACCTGACCTCCACGCTGTCGCAGGGCCAGACGCTGCGCAAGGGCGTCACCATCGACTGCGCGAGAGACGAGGACGCTGGCCGCACGGGCATGTCGGACGAGCAGTGGTGGCTGCACCTCTACGTCATGTTCTCCCGCGCCACGTGCATGCGGAACATGCTGATCCTGCGGCCGCCGCCGCGAGAGTTCCTGGAGTGCGGGCCGCCGGCGTCCCTGCGGAAGGCGCTCCTGGAGTTCGACAAGAGAGCGGTTTTGTCCAGGGCGGAGGCGAAGCAGCTCGCGGCAGAGCTGGGCTTCGTGCTGCCTTCCGCCTGGGCGCGGCTGCGCCTCGCTCGAAGCCCGCGGGGTTGTCCCAACGGCTTGGTCTTGCGCGCCAGCGGCTCGCGGGGTTGTCCCGACAGCCTGGCCCGCGGGGTTGTCCCAACGGCTGCGCGACGTGACCAGTAGAGAACGCGCCTGTGCTGGCCGTGGCGGCGACGGCGCCGAGGAACATCGACATGCGCGCTCATGCAACAGGAAGGGGAGGAGGTGGCGGGGCGCGGAACAAACAGGGGGGCGAGGATGGGGACAACGTAAGGAGTGGAAGGGGGGCCCGCGCCAAGGCGAGAGGAAATATACGCAGAAGAGACAGCCAGGACGCCTCACCAACCACGAGGACGACGGTGATGGCTTTTTCCAGATTCGCCCAGAGGATTCTTATGTGGGGTTCTTCCGTCGGAGTAATTATTCATCCGATCCTTACGACTACGATTACTACGGCTACTACGCCTACTAGTATTAGCACTAGTGCTATTGTTACCAGCACTATTGCTATCACTAATGCTACTACTACTACTACTGCTACTACTACCACTACTGCTACTACTACTACTACTACTACTACTACTACTATTGCTACTACTACTACTACTACTAC
>CAUYUJ010015105.1:310586-325586 GCA_963575745.1 Prorocentrum cordatum | reverse complement strand
AATACCAAGCAAAACCAATGAATGCCAAGCAGTGCTACGCAATGCCAAGCAAAGACAAAACAGATGCAAAGCTTAGCAATATGCCAAGCCATGCCAAGCAATGCCACGTAACGCGTCCATGCAATAAGAAACTGTCCCAAAATTGCTGTCGCGCCAAGTTTTTTCGGCAAAGAAGTTCACGTCGCGCAACACATGGGGCACAAGCTGTGTGGGAAACCCAGCCAACGCATGGGGCGGCCACCTGGCGGCCACGGGCGGAGATGGCGAAACTTGGAACGCCCAGCCACTCCAAGTGGCGGCCGCGAGACGGCCACGGGCGGCCCCAGAACAACCCAATTACTTACAAGGCAAGCAAGAAACCCGTGGTGCAACCACTGCTTGGGGACCGTGGCTCTCATTTTAGCGCCGCACATATGTACTCGGCTTGACAGCCTCCAACAGTTACGTAGATGCACGGCATGTGGTTTCCAACAACTTGATCTCGCCTAAGCACCGCGCACATTCGTCTTGAACACTTACACCAGCTACACGGATGGAGGGCAGGTGGTTCCCAAAATCCCAGAAATGTGGCTCTCGCCAAAGCCCCGCGCGCAGTCGTGCCCAAAGCTTTGCAACAGCTGCGCACGGATCATTTCACGGAGGCTCAAGCCACTCGGTCAGGGTTGCATCCCCTGGCCGCGACGATGGAGACCATGCCCCCTGGCCTGGCCCTGGGCTTCATCCTCCTGTGGGTCTTGCGGGGGCCCGCGTCCTTCTACCTGCTGGCCTCTCTGTGGCTCCTGCCTGCCGGCAGCGCCGGCTTCTACCTCGTCGCAGGCATGTGCGCGATCTGGCCTTCCGGCTTGCGCGCCGCGGCGGCGAGGCGATGCACGTCCAGGCTTGCCTCGCGGCTTGGCGGCACCACGGCCCCTGGCGCGGAGCGCGCGTGGGCCTGGGCGGCCCGCGCCTCGACTCTCTTGGCCTTCGCTGCCCGCGCCGCCGCGGCGCTGCTCGGCGGGGCGCAGGCCGTCCTGTGGTGCGAGGCGGAGGTCCGCCGCAGGGTGTCCGCCGCGAGCCGCGCCAGCGGCCCCGAGCTCCCGAGGCTGCCCGCGGTGCCCGCGTCCCTGCGGCCGTGCCTGCCCTCCGCCGCGCCGCCGCTGGCCTGCTGCGCCGCGCTCTGCGCGGCGCTGGGCCTGCAGCTCGGCGTGGACGCGGTGGCCCGCGCCGCCGAGGCCCACCTGGCGGCCACGTGCGCCCGGGAGGAGCGGGAGGCGGGCGGCGAGCTCGCACGCGTGAGGAGCGCGGTCTGCCGCGCGAGGGACAGGCTGCAGGCTCGCGCGTGGGGCGCCCTGGCGCCCGCCGGGTCGCACCCGGAGCGGCTGCCCGCCGCGCCGCTGGTCGGCGAGGGCGCGGTGGTCGGCTCCGACGCCGACTCGCTGGCGGCCTTCGTGCGGCGCTTCCCGGGGCTGCTGCCCGTGCTGGTCGAGGACCGCCTCCTCGCCAAAGTGCACTGCGTCGTCGCTCGGAGCCAGGGCGGCGGGCAGGTGTTCGTGGAGGACGTGGGGCTACGGGGCGTGTTCAGGACAGGCCTCTCCACTCGGAGGGCACCGAGTGCACACTTGCACCGATCCTGGCCAGGCCAGTCGGGGGCCCAAGGATCGGTGCATTCGCCTTCCTGCCCAAGCCGGGAGGCCGGGTACACCGATCCTGGGCCCAGGATGATTCTGGCCAGGATCGGTGCAGGTGTATAGTTGGCGTCCTCCTATCCATGATTCGCGATGATGCTTGCCGATGTCTGCGCGTGGCATCGCCCCGATTTGATCATCCGCCCCCCAGGGACAGCTCCCGCTTTCCGCGGAGGGTGGGGTCTCGGCCAGATCGGCTCGATGGTGCAAGCGGCTCGATCGATCTGCGATCCGGGGCAGCCTCAGGACAACCATGCCAGGAACTCAGAGGAACAAGGAGTCCTGATAATGGTACGTTTCAGGATGTCCCAGACCTCCCAGACTTCGTATCGATTCGCGCGGGCTCCAGAAGCGAGGGCCGCGTAGTACTCTTGCGAATCCTTGAACGCATGGGCCCAGTTTTGAATCCCCTGGCGATAACGGCCGTTACTGGGGGGGAGAGGGGGGGAGAGGGGGCCGAGGCTGGCGCCGTTTGGGAGTTAGCTACCCCTGGCCATTCCCAAACGGCGCTGGCGCGACCGTGCCGCCACAAGGTGGGAGGGCGGGTAACGGCTGTTGCCGCGAATCGCAGGGAGGTGCGATCTGCCCCGCGCCAACCCGCCCGCCCGCCTGACTCCGGCCTCCCGCCTGCGCGGTCGTCGTTGCCTGCCTGCTTTCTCCACTCCTATCCTCCCTGTGGAAAGGGGGCTCCTCGGCGATTCAAGCAGACAAGTTCCTCGACGATCTGTTTATGCAATGGCTCTTCGATTCAAGCTGACACTTCTACAGAAAGTGAACTGGTGTTTAGATCCTGCCACAACTCAACTTGTGTCTAAAATTGCTGCGGTGAGCGGCGCAGGGAAGAGAGCGCCGGCACACACACGCAGCCACCTACCGCCCCAACCAACCTCCATGGAAGCCATATTCAGTGCGAAAAATCTCATTCAAATTATTGATTTTTCGGGCCCTGTCCGAAGCCATCCGCCCCCGAAGAGATGGCAGATAGCTCCGCCAGGCCACCCTCACGGGGGAAACCTGCAAGCCCGATTCGCCCAGCATTCGCTGGAAAAAAGGGTTGGAATTGAAAACGCTAACTGCTTTAGCGATTAGTTTACACCAGTGGGGGTGAAACGGAAGAATCAACCACACTGGGGTGCAAGTCTCCCTTGGGCGCGGGGGGCTCCTGGGAAAAATACCCTCCAACAGAGATGAATTGAAGCATGCGTTGGTGAGCCGATTTCTGAATTCAAGTTTGACGTCCTTCTCCTGGCTGGTGTGGCTGCAAAATGCTAGCATGGTCTGGAGCATGGCCCTGGGCCAGGACCGGTGCACAGACCACGGGTGCGCACTCGTTGACGCCAGTGGGATCGTCAAAGTTGTGATCTTAAACGCTGGCTTTACAGAAAAAGCTCCTCCTGCGATGCAAACCGACAGTTGGAGCCAATGCGACTCCTCGACATGCCCTTCGTCCAAAACCAAACGGAAATATCTGGATCGGTGTTGCATGATACGAAGAAAGGCACTGAACTTTGCAAAGTCACGATATGCAATCAAAATGTCGTCCTTGAACCTCATGTAAACAGATACCTGGAAATGCATGCGTACATATTGCGAGCACGCCCAGGATTCTAAACGGTTTGCAAGGGCCACATCTGCCACTTCCCCAGAATGGATCAATCCCATGCCAGAGCCCACAACGACTTGGTGCCTGTGGTTTGGCCAGTGTGGTGATGACACGTACTGATGCGCAAGTAGTAACTGCAAAGCACGCTGAACGAGTGCTTTCTGAGCGCCTGTCATGTGAGACGTCGCATCCTGTATTAACTCGTCCATGGACCCAGACATGAAGTAGTCCTTGATGTCAATTTTCGCCAAGCGGGTGCCTGGCGCAGCGTGGCGGCCACGAAGATGCCGCGCAGCATCGACAGCATCGCGGACCAACCAGGGCAGATCGGAAAGATGTCTTCGAAGAACTCCCGATACCCACTTGGATAGCCCAGCGAAGGAATACTGTGCGCTACAATGCAATGCCCGGAACGTCACTGGATTCTTGTGGGTCTTGCACGTCTTGGCAAGACGAGCTGTTAGAGAAGCTCCTTTGATGTACATGCTGCGGATGATCTGCCCCGAAAGCCCCTCTACCCCCTCGTAGTCCTCGATGTCTCTTGCCACGCGAGCGTACTTTTTCCAGACATGGGTGAAATCGACATCGAACTCATCCAAGCTTTTGTACACGTCTGTGGTGAGTATGCCGAGGTCAATGCGCCTGTCGTCCATGAGCCGGACGAGCGTGAAGCCGACCTCCTTGTCGTTCGGCACAGCCACCATGTTGGTGCGGCGCAGCAACGAGAAGGCCAGCTTGACCAGGGGCAACGTGTTGGTTGGTCTGCTTCGGTGGCTAAGCTGCGACTTGCTTGCCGCTGCCGCCACGGCCTTGCGGAGGCCGTAGATCCAACAGTCCAGAGAGGGAGTGGACATCTTGTTGAATTCGGGGGTCTTCGATCCTTTCAGCTTGATGTACGCAGAATCACGGCGACTGCCATGGAACCATCTCCATTTGAATTTGTTGGCAAAGGTGCGAAGGTCATCAGCCAGCAGCTGATGATTCGGCATGGCTTGATGAATTTGAATCCCCTGGCGATAACGGCCGTTACTGGGGGGGAGAGGGGGGGAGAGGGGGCCGAGGCTGGCGCCGTTTGGGAGTTAGCTACCCCTGGCCATTCCCAAACGGCGCTGGCGCGACCGTGCCGCCACAAGGTGGGAGGGCGGGTAACGGCTGTTGCCGCGAATCGCAGGGAGGTGCGATCTGCCCCGCGCCAACCCGCCCGCCCGCCTGACTCCGGCCTCCCGCCTGCGCGGTCGTCGTTGCCTGCCTGCTTTCTCCACTCCTATCCTCCCCTGCCGCCGGGCAGCACAGCCTGCCCGGGAACATCTTGGCGGCGCGAAGGGCTCTGTCGGCGGCCCCCTTTTCTGCAACGACGCGAGCACGTTTTGTTGGCAACGACGGAAGGAGGCTCGAGAGGGCGAGCATGCCCCACCGTGGCGGCACCCCCGCCCAGAGGAACGGCGAGCCCGTGCGCGGCGGCCTGGGGCCCGTTCTCCCCGGGGACGCCCTGGGCCTCCGGCGGCGCGCGGCTCCCCTGGTGGACCTCTGCTTCCGCGTGGCCGTGGGCCCGGGCGCGGCCGAGGCCGCCGCCGCCGCGGCCGAGGCCGCCGCGGCCGGGGCCGCGGCCGGCGGGGAGCTGCCGGGCGACGCGGCTCTCACGGGAGCCGCGGAGCAGTGGGCGCGCGACCGATCGAAGCGGCCTCGCCCGCCCCCGCCCCTCGGGAGGTGTGCCGGGTGTCCCGCGGGAGCGCGAGAGGCTCGGCGAGAGGCGGCTGCGCTTCTCGCGCGTCGCGGCCAGAGCCGCAGAGGTACCCATCTTCGGGCGGGTCAGCGCGAGGGTAGCCGCGCCTCGCGCGTGGCCGTGGAGAGTCCAGACCCCCGTGGCCGCGCCAGTGGGGCAGGCGCCTGTGCCCCAAACCGACGACGGACGAACAGGGGCTGGGGGCGGAGGTCTGGTTTGGATCGGTGAGGTGCGGGCCCGTCGAGATCTCCTGGTCCGCGACCACTGGCTCCAGTACTCGGTCTGCTCTCTTCTGGTGGTCGTCGCCTCTGTGGTGCTGGGGCTGGTGCTGCTGTGTGCGCACCTGGGCACCGACTCCGGGACGTACTTGAGCACGCTGTACAGCCTGCAGCAGGGCGGCCGGAGGATGAGGAGGAAGCCCGCCCGCAGTTGGCCTGCGGAGGTGGCCGACCCGCTGGTGACAGAGGCCATCATCTCGCCCTGGTCGATGCTCTATCTGCTCAGCTGCCCTGATACGCCTGTGATGAAGCGCAACACGTACCGTGTTCAACATGGCCGTGTCAACACGCTGCGTGCTGGCTCGGCACGTGTTGGCGCACGTTTCAGCGAACGCATCGCGCCAGAGCTCCGTGTCAACACGCCACGTGCTGCGTGTTGCGCATCGGGACAGCTGAGCCTATCTGCTATCCTCGTGCGTCCTCGTCCCCCTTGCGCTGGTCCTCGCCGGGCTCTCCGCCTCGCTGCTCTGGGGCCGGCGGGGCGCGGCCGCGCAGGGCGCCGAGAGGCGGGCGGAGCTGGACCTCTGCGTGGCCCGCGCCAGCGCGCGAGACGCGGAGACGGCGGCCGCGCTGGCGGCGGACCTCGGGCACCTGGTCTCGCTGGAGGCCCGTCGGCGCACAGAGGTGGGCGGTTCAAAGATAGGGTCCTGAGGGATGGGGTCCCGAGGACGAGGTGCCTCAGACAACATAGACCCACCTGTGGATGCCTTCCTATCCTGAGGCACCCATCCCTCAGGACCCCATCTTTGAACCACCGAAAAAGGGAGGAGGGGGGGGGATGGAAGAGCCCATTTCGATCCGATCGATCAGATTCGATGTCGGTGTTGGCCGACCCGAGCCGATTCGGTTCCGATGCTCCGACGGTCCGATGCGACCCGATGCCTGCGTGGCGCTGTTGTGCATGTTGGCGTCGCCGAACCGATTCGGTACCGATTTCGTGCCGATGCAAGACGATTCGATGCACGCTCTGATCCGATCCGGTTTCCCGATTCGATGCTGACTGATTGGGCCACCGTGAAGAGGAGGGCTGTCTGAGAGAAGGGCTCCGTCAAGAGGCCTACTCTGAGGGGCTCCGTGAGGCCTCCTCCGAGGGGCCACCGTGAAAAGGAGGGCTCCCTGAAGAAGGGGGGTCTTGAGCTCTTCCCTGTTTTCGGCCTCTCGGGGCCCTTCCCTGGCCCTGGGCATGTGGGGGGGGGGGGGGGGGCCTCCTCTGAGGGGCCACTGTGAAGAGGAGGCCTCCCCGAGGGAAGGGGGTCCCAGTAGTCGGATATAGCCAGGGCCTTCGGGAAGGGGGAAGCCGGCCAATTAGTGGTTTTGCCCCGAAGCCCCCCAAAAAAACGAAACCGCTCAACCAGGTCTGCAAGAGCTGGTGTTTCTTCGGGTGGCTACAGTTCCGCTTCGTGGACTGGGCGCCCCCCGGCATCATTCAATCAGGCCCCACTAAACCCAGTACTGCCAGCGCCCGACCTGAGCTGTTCCCCGTTTTCGGCCTCTCTCGGGGCATTTTTCCTGGGTCCCGGGCGGCCTGTCAGAAAGCCCCCCCCCCCCCCGGGGTCCAGGACCCCTTCTCCTCGGGACCCCTTTCTCTCGCGCCAGAAGTAAGGTTCGAGCAGTGGATCGACTACAGAATTGATTTATAGTTGGCTTTTCCGTCGAATCGACGAAACATGCGTAGACTGTTCAGTAGATCTATTGAGCATTCTATTTATCTTTCATAGATTTGACAGACGGAACAATGTTTGGGCAAATATGTTATCTATTATGTAGTCGACCACCTACTCGAAAGGTGGCTTCTTGGAGGCCCTTCTGCCTTCTGGAGGGGCCGCCCTGAAGCCACCAGAAGATGTCGATGCCTTCCGAGGGCGGGCCGCGGCCTTCTGCCCAGGCCGCCCTCCCTCTCCCGCCTCCGACCAAAGTCTGGTCAAAGCCGATCCCTGGACCCTCACGGTCGGACCGAGGTGCAAGATCGAGGTCGGCTCGGGGAGGGCACCCTTGTGTTTTTCGTGTTTGTTGAAATCGTCTTGTGCATCCTGGGGAAAGGTACCCTCGAATTTTCTATGGGGTTTGGCCTTCGGAGGGTCTCACGTTCTTGAAGGATGGTCGGACCTGTCCCAGGTCCGACCGTGCTGGAGTCCATCCTGGCCTGCTTTTCGACCTGCGTCCAGCCGCGACCACGAGGACCCCCCAGAAGGTCAGAGTCGGACGGGGCTAGGTCGAGGATAAACCCGCTCCTAGTGGTTCTTGAACTTAATTTTACATCCCCATCGTAGTCTGTTTGCCGCCTTCCCCCCTCCGTCCTCCCCCGTCCCCCCTTGGGCTCAAGTCGGTACGGGCGAGACCCGCGGGCGGGCTTTTCAGCGGTCGTGCCTGGGCACGGCCCCCCCACCGCGGAGCGATTCCGCGGCCATTCGCGCTCGCGGGCGCTGTGCTCGCGTTCCTGGGCCTCTCGGGTGACCTCCAGGAGGGGGTGTGCTGGCCGCAGGGAGCGGCCTGAGCCAGGACCAGGTCCTGGACTTTTTCGGCCTGCGCTCCGCGGGCGAGGAGGAGGACGACACCGGGGAGGACGAGGCGTGCGAGACCGCCGAGGCGGAGGAGGCCGAGCTCATCGACGTTGCGGCCGACGTCGGCGTCGTCGGCAGCGCGCCGCTCGTCATGGGCGGCTGGGCAAAGTGGGACAGGATCTACTACTTCCCTCAGGGGCAGGCCTCGGGCGTGGTCACGCTTCTGGTGGAGCGGGTCGGGAAGGCGGCCGACCAGACGTGGACATGCGTGGCCCCGAATCTCAGAGTGCAGATGGTGGCCTGAAAGACAAGCAGTCGGTCTTCACAAAGCCCCCACGGGGGATCAGCAACTGGACGCCGTTCCCTGGCTTGACGGACAAGACGAGGGATATGGTGCTGGCCGCTTCCTCTCGTCTGATAGCGCGCAAGGAGCTGGACGCCGAGAACGTTAAGCTGACCAAGGCTTCGGGCAAGAAGAAGGGCTTCTAGAAGTCGAGCGGCAAGAGAAGGTCTCGAAGAAGGCAGGCCTTGTGAACTGGATCTGGGCCATGGGTTCGAACCTGTTCTGCTACGGGTGGTTGTACCGCTCGTGGGGAGGCTTCACTGGTGGGGCCTTCGCCGCCTGGCGTATCTGGAGGTACTTCCAGCTGGGGCCGCTCTTTCACAAGATGTACGAGGCGGCGGTGGCCGCGAAGGAGACGGCGGAGGAGGTGTCTGACTACTGGGGGCTCCTGGTGGAGGCCTGAGAGTCTGGCGAGCTGGAGACGATCCCGATGGGGCTCGAGGGCGTGATCTTCGGGGGGTGGCTGCTGAACTACATGTTCCGCCAGTGGCAAGGGCTCTCGGATTCCGACTCAGAGTCTGACGTGTCCGAGGGCGAGCTGATTTTGGGGACCGCGGTGCCCGACTCAGACGATGAGCTTGACGCGAAGGGGTTGTACGCCGAGCTGCAACGAGGACATAATGAGTTGCGAGCAGGGCTGGTGGCGATCACGGAGGCGCTGAAGCAGAGCAGGACGGGGCCGCCTGCCGCACCTGCCGGTGTGTCGGGCAGCTCCGCTGAGGAGAGTGCTGTGCCCACGTCGGCGCAACTGGACCAGTTCATCGCCAAACTGAACGAGCACGAGGAACTGGTGAAGAGCGACTCCGATCAGGGGGCGAAGGGAAGCGGACGTGAAGCAGGAAGGTCGTCCTCGGAGCCGGAGAAGGAGAGGCCCCCGTCCGTTCCTTCGGACTCGGTCTCGGCCACGACCGCCCAGCTCGAGCTGGAGAGCAGGAATCCCAGGGACGCACTCCCCCAGACCTTGAAAAGCTACGAACACATCCCCAACATGCGCGTTGGGGGGATCAAGACTCGGGTGGCGCCGACGGTGCTGAGCAAGGTCTATAGGGGGGGCCGCTCTGCCGAACTCGAGGTGCAGGAGTGGCTGAGGAACAAAGAGCTGACTAAGGCTCCCATCGCCAACGAGATGCTGGCCCTCGCCATGGCTCTGGACCGCACGATGGCCTCGGGGGCTTCAAGGGGCTGATCAACTCCCAGGCGAGCGAGCTGAGCTGCTTCAGGATGCACGCGATCATGAAGGCCCACGAGGGCGTCACGTGCGAGCACGACTGGAAGAGGCCTCGCAACGCGAGCGGGGCCAAGTGGAAGTCGAAGGTTGGTTGGTCGCTCGGGGAGGAGTACCCGGAGCTGACTTCTCAGGACACCGTCGAGGACCCCCTGGCCGACGTCGAAGTGACGGACAAGCTGAGGAAGTGGGCGCAGATCCAGAAGCACCTGACGTCGGCTCGGGGCGCGGCGCCCAAGGATGACGAATAGGGGTGGCCCGAGGGTGCGCTTTGGAGCGGCGTCCCTTCGGTCAGTCTCGCACTGCTGTGCTCGCTCCTGTGGGTCTGTGCTGCGTCGGGATCGTCAGCGGGGAGATCGCCAGGCCGAGGGTGGAGCAGGAGAGTCAAGGCCCTCGGGCTCGCCGCGCTGAGCCTCGCTAGCCGAGTTGACGCTGGGCTGCGGGGCGATTCGAGTTCAGGCCGTGTCTTGTATATCGCGGACCTGAGCTGCACCACTGCGCCCAATCTACGTCGCGCTCCAGGTGAGCGGGTGCTTCCTTTGCCCCCCCCAGATGATGATGGACTTCCGAGAGAGGGGCCCACTTCGGAGCCTGCCTTCACCGACGGGGCCGTTGGCGACGATGGCCTCGAGCTCGGGCTTCGCGGCGGAGCAGCTGCGTTTGACTTGGCTGCGTACCGGTCGGACGGTTCGGTCGCTTCGTGCTCTTGCTGCCGGGCGGGCTGGCACAGCCAATGAGGCGACTGCGCCGAGCTCGTGGTCGGAGGCGACTGGGCTCCAGCGCAGGGTTGGTTTTCTACGACATCTGGGATCGCCGCGCCGCGCTTGGAGCGCGGGGGGGCTTCGGCGACGGCAAGGCGGTGCTTCGCCGTCTGCGGGGGCCCGACAGCTCGGGCTATGCGGCAGGCGGGGGGCGCGGCAAAAAGCAGACTACATCATCTACTACGTTTATCAAGAAGGGCGACCTGTGCAGGATGGTGGCGGACCAGGTTTCGTCACCGCCTCCAGGGGCCGCGGGCCTGCCTCTGGCGGATCTCTCGGCGACCGCAGCGCCCTACCTGGAGCGCTTCGAGAGTCGGATGCTGGAGGATCCCAAGGAGGTGGGCTGGGAGAGGCACGAGAGCATCAAGAGCTACTCCGACCCAGGCTGGAGGGATTGACGCACCGGGCTCACCGTGGCCATGGGGATGATGCAATCAGGCATGGCCCAGCACGTCAAGGAGGTGAAGCACGCCGAGGGGCTCTTTTGCGCGGCAAAGGACGCGAGCGAAAATGGGCGGGGCGTGACCAAGTCTCGCTTCATCCGGGGCGCTCGGAAGGTGAATCTGCTATTTCGGCGGCCGCCGTGGACACCGCTGGGGTCGCCGTCCGCCCTGTCCGAGCTGGAATTGACGAGCGACATCTTGAAGGTCCGTGTGCTGGGGAGCTTCCATGGGGGCGCGCCCGACTGGTTCTACAGGTTGAGGTGGATGGATTATTGATTGGCAGAGTATTTCACGCTCGAGGGGGTTGCGCCCGAGGAACTGTGCACCTTTGCGAAGGAAGCTGGCGTGGCCCTCCCTACTCCGCCCGCGGGTGCCGTGGGGGCGGGGTCTGTCGCACCGGTGACGAGCGCTTCCTGGGCGGTCTTTCTGGCTCACTCTGCCCTTGTCGGCTGTTTCGGGTCCATGGAGGGGCTGTCCACGGAGCAGATCACTTTGGGCAAGGCGTGCCCGAGTTTTGCCAGGACCGAGTTTCTGCTGCTTCTTTACATCGACGACTACATGGGCCTGCTGCTCGCGAAGGACGGGGAGGGTGTGGAGCTCGAAGTGACCAAGGGCCACGTTCGGAGCTACTTGAATGCGAAGGGACTCGCAGCGCACAAATAGGAGTCGGGGGAGGGACTTCGGCGAGGGCTAGGGCTTACTATATCGGGACGCCCCTACACGTTGAAGATCTACCTCGAGAAGATGAAGGACCTGATCATCTGCACCGAGGCGATCGTGGTGACTCAGTCCGTGCGACCGCGGGAGCTGGCCACGGTGGTGGGCTGCTGGGCGTGGGCGATGCTGGTCTGCGGGCCCGCCTGTGCGATCTTGGACGCCTGCTACCGATGGGTCGGCAGCTTCGCGGGCGAGGGTGCCGAGAGACCGCGGCGCCTTCCCGTCGCCGTTTCGGACGAGCTGAAGGCCCCGGGGTCGATGGCCATTTTTCTTCGAGGCGAACCTGGAGTTGGACTGGCACACGACGGTCTACACGACCGATGCGAGCGACGAGGGCTTCGGCGCGGTGGCGACGAAGTCGAGCGTGGAGGAGATCAGGGACGAGCTGGGCCGCGGGGCCGAGCAGGTGTGCCAGATTCGTGTTGGGGAGACGCACATGGAGATGAAGGAGGAGGCGAGCAAGGCGGGCCTGGGGGAGGACGAGATGATGCGCCCGCGCGAGGGTCGGCCTGGCATTCTGGCGCTGCAGCATGGGGTGCTGGACCTGCAAGGAGAGCTCGGGCACCAGGTGGGCGCTTGGATAGACGACGTGCGGATGGAGGAGTTGCTGGATGCGATGATGGTGGGGCGCCTTTTCAACCGCCTGAGGAGGCGTTGGCATTGGATTTGCCACTTCACCATGTTCGAGGACATTATCGGAACGCGCGCGTGCCCTGGGGCTACGATGGGGGCCAGCGGCAGGATGCAGCACAAGATCGACCAGGACAATTTCTTCGCGCAAGTGATCGTCGAGATCGCCAGGCTCGCCGTCCGCGAGGGGCTGGGCTTCGTCATCGCGGGGCCCGTGGCGCTGAAAGTGCTGGAGTGGCCCCCTTCGGACAGGCTCGCCGCCTCGGAGGGCGTCTTCTCGCTGGAGGTGGGGGACTTGTTGGTGCTGACCAACCTGGCGACGCTCGTGGAGACCGACGGGCTGTGGGGCGACTTCGCGCTGGTCCCGGGCGTCGCCGTCAACAACGGAGACGACTTCGTGGACCGCTACGCCGCGAAGCTCGAGAAGCTCGACTACGCCTGGGACGAGGTACCGAAAAAAGCGCAAGTGCGGCTTCGACGAAGACGACCTCGGGTGGTACGGAGCATGGGGCAGGTGATTGCGATCGGTGCCTCCTGGGTCAACGAGCCGAGGTGGTACGAGCTCTTCAGAGGACGCTGGGAGGCGGAGGAGCACAACAACGTGCTGGAGCTGAGGTGCGTGATCAGCGCGCTTCGGCATTTGGCGAGATTCTCGAGATCCTGGAACAAGCGTGTCGTGATAATGACGGGCTCGGCGGTCTCCATGGGCGCTCTGCAAAAGGGTCGCTCGTCGGCGGCGGCCCTTCTGAGACTGGCGCGGGTGGCCTGTGGCATCTCGCTGGCGCTGGGTATCAGGGGCTACTACCGATGGGTCCCCAGTCAGTGGAACATGGCGGACGGGCCGACCAGGGGGGTCGACATCGGGGCGGCGGATGAAATCAAGGAGGCCCCCCGGATGAGGACGACGCCGAAGGCGGTGCGGCCGCTCCAGAAGGTGCTGGAACGGCGGTGGTGATCTGCGGGAGCTTGGCGGCGCGCCTGCAGATCGACTACCTTCTCAGCAGGGAGGCCCCCGCCTCCCAAGCGAGAACGTGGCGGCTGCGGGCGTCTACCTCGGCGACGTGGACCGCTGCTGCTACCGCGTCGGGAGCTACGTTGACTACGAGAAGCAACTGCATATTGTCCTTCTGGATCGCACTGGCGACGGCGCTACATGTGGTGCATGGAGCACGGCGCGGAGGGTCCGCCTCCCCGCGACAGAAGCGAGCGGCGCGTGCCTGGCAGCAGGCCAAGCTGGACCGCCCGCGCTGGAACAACCACCTGGTGGTCCACGCAGTGGACGACTCGACCAACGTCGTCTACGAGCGGGAGGTCAGGGCCTTCCTAGTCGATTTCAAGCGCGGGGAGGTCCCTTTCATGACGCTGGAGCAGAGGGACCAGCGACCTCTGCGACCTGCGGGGCGATAACTACATGAAGGCCTCGCTCGCCTTCAACTGGTTCATGCACGTTTTCGAGGACCATCGAGGCAAGCTCCCCACGGCGCATCGGGCGCTGAAGCCGTGGGAGCGCACGCAGTTCGGGGGCGAGGGGCACCCGATCCCGTTCCAGGCGATGGGGGTGATCATCATGAGGATGCTGGAGACGGGCCACCTGCTGGAGGGAAGCGCATGCATCATCCAGCTGGACGGGCGTCTGCGGGAGCAGGACTGGGAGATGCTGCGGGCCAAGTATGTCAGGTTCACCCGCGACGGCGGCGCGGGGCTCAGGCTGGGCGACCGCATGATGGGCCAGAAAACCAATACGGGCGCCAACCAGGGAGCGGTTCTGGAGTGGCCGATCTCGAGGCTCCTGTTGACGGTCCTGGTCCAGGACCGCGAGCCCGATGACCAGGTCTTCCCGTTCACCCAGCCGAGCTTCCGCAAGGTCTGGCCGAAGACGTTGAAGGACGTCGGCCTCGAGAAGATGGGGCCGCCACATGAGATGCGGCACGCGGCGGCGACGAGGTTCGTGGCGCTGGGCGGCGACCTGGAGGCGGCGCGCCGCCATGGGCGCTGGGCCTCCACCGCGGGGTTGCAGCGGTACACGAAGTGCCACGTCTTGGTGGGGCAGCTCAGCGATCTCGAGGGCTCGCAGATCAAGCAGGGCTGCGCCTTCTGGCGCCGCCCGCAGCAGGCGGTGCACGACGCCATCGGGCGGGGCCCCGGTGCTGGGACGCCGCTCGGCAAGCCCCTCGTCAAGGCGCTCGCGATCGGCCGCGAGCGCGAGGTGCCCGTTCGCGTGTATGGGTCCACGTAGACCCAGCCCCTATTCCCTTCACCGAGTCTGGGATGAGTGGGTCCTTGGGGGGGTGGCCGTGGTTTTGATTTTAACAAAAGCAGTTCAACCTCGCTTCCCTCTCTCCCTTCTTGCCCGCGCTCGGCTTTTGATGAAGTTCAGGCCTTTGGCCAGTGGCCCTGCGGGGTCGGCTGGGAGGGGCCGAACATGCTCTATTCTAGGACGTTCTGTTTTGAAACTCAGGTAGCTGAGACGGGATGCCGGAGCCCATGCAGCTGGCACCCAGTGTTAGCGTTTTTCGTTCGAAGAATCTACGGGTTAAAACCTCATCCGCACGGCGCTTGGTGAAATGATCGTCTTGTCTTGCCAGCCCTCTCGGGCTCAGCTCCGCCGCCCCCCCCTCAAGGGTTTTCAGCCCCTCCCCAGATTGGTTCTGAGTAGATGATAAAACTGTAAAAGAGCATTCCGGAACGCTCTTAGAGCGTCCTGGAACGTTCTGAGGAACCCGCGGCGCCTGAGACATCCTCCAGATCCGCCCGATTTCAGAGATCTTCGATTTATCCGTACCCGATGTTATCCTCGACCTGGCTTCGTCTTACAGAAGCCTGGAGGTCGAGTCTCCCCGCGCGCGCGCCGCCCGCGAGGCGTTCGCTGCCTTCTTTGAGGCCTGTTGCCTTCTTGGGAGGCCTGTGCCTTTCTTGGAGGGTTCCTGCTCCTCGGGAGGGGTTAATCCCTTCCAGCAAGCTCCCGTCCAAGGACGAGGGCCCCTCTCCTCCTCCACCTCCTCCTCCTCCTCCTCCTCCTCCTCCTCCTCCTCCTCCTCCTCCTCCCCCTTCTCCCCCTTCTCCTCCTCCTCCTTCTCCCTCCTCCTTCCTCCTCCCTCCTCCTTCCTCCTCC
>CAUYUJ010015105.1:193086-308086 GCA_963575745.1 Prorocentrum cordatum | reverse complement strand
CTCCCGGACACTCCCGTGCAGTCGGACAGATTCCGACGGATATCACATCTCGCACGATGGCTGACCGGAGGCCTGCTGCTGCCGCTGGTTCTCGTGGTGCCGCCGCACCGAAGAAGTACGGAGATCGTCGATACAGGGGCAAGCACCCTCGAGAGGGAGCCGCGGCAGCGGCAGCGTCTGTGCCCGACGACGAGACCTACGAAGAGGAATGGGCCGACGAGTGGGCTGGAGAGGACTGGGCCGAGGACGACGACGAGGAGTCGGAGATTCCACCGAGCTCGGCGGAGTTTCGACGCACCCGCGGTGATCGCAAGAAGTGGCGCGGAGGACCGTGCCCAGCCCCACCTCCACTCGAGGCCAGGTTTCAGAATATATACAAGCAGCCGAGATACTACCAGAAGTGGGTTAGGAAAGTCCACATGTGGAAGGCCAGGGCGCGACACTACAAGCCGATGGCCGAACTGGCCCTGGACCTTTCAGACGTCATCACGGGCGAGGGCGCAGAGATGATCGAGTCCTTGGAATGGACCTGGTTGTATTCACAGGATGGTATTGATTTGGTGATCAACTCCCTCGCCGTGTTTGACGAGCAGCAGATCCTACAGGTTGGAGACCTCATGGAAGAGTACGAAGAAGTGGAGCGTCTGCCCGGTGAGCTGCTGGCCGCATACGTCGCGCATTTCAAGGATCTCGAGATGCGGCTCAAGCGGGCAGAGCTTCCAGCTCAGCAAGGACAATTTCGAGCATTCAAGTTGTTGCGAAGTTCATGTTTATCGCCGGAGGTCCGGCGCAACCTTCTCCTCGCCACGGGCAATGAGTATGACTTCGACCGCCTCGTTCAGGCTATGAGTGTGCAGTGGCCGTCCACCGCCCCGAACTGGGTCGCACCAGTACGACGGATGGCACGTAAGCGACTCGGTGAGGCGGCCGCTCCTGAACGCAGGTCGGCTGGTCGAGATCCCGACAAAGGAGGCGGCAAAGGACGAGATCGACAGCCACCGAGTCGAGCTCCTCGACCGCCGCCGAAGCCGCCCCACGTCAGCGAGGCCGACATTATTCCCGAGGACGAGGCTGAGGAAAACGAAGATGAAGATGACCCCGATCAAGCAGAAGTAAATGAGGCTTACGCCGAGGAGGTTGACAGCATCCAGGTCATGCAGGAGGTGGCGGACGCTTTGACCGTCACCAGCGACAAGTTGAAGAAGCTGACCTTGGGCCGCGGGTGGACCGGAAGGTCCTCACCGCCGAAGCCTGGAGACCGACGCCCGCCACCGCGGTCAGCGCCCTCTGGGGGTGCCACCGCCCCTGCGGGCCGGCCGTCCCCAGCGCCGCCCGGCAGGCCGCCGCAGACATCGTCAGCACCGCCACAGAGAGGCACTGCGACGCCGCCGGCCGGCACGTCTTTTTCAGGAAGCATTCGTGGAACATTTACGGGAGACCGATCCGGAGATTCAAGAGCACCGGCGGCATCTCAGAGGCCAGGGTTTCGCCAGACGTCTTCGAGGACCGGCTACAAGGATAAACGCGACCGAGCTCGCGCCGTTCATGATGCCTCGATCGACCAGGACGAACCCGCCGATGAAGACGATGAGGAGTACGCCGCCGACGCAGTAGAGCACGAGGCCTTAGTCACGCACCTCTCGCCCGACGAGCTGCAGCAGCGCGTGGCCGCCTTCAAGAGCAGGGTCGCCACCAGCGACAAGGGGGCCTCTCACGTTCGATTTCAGGCAACGCCAGAAGTGCGTCAGTTTTCCGTGGATTCTCGCGGAGCTCAGGCGGCGAGAAGCGGGACAAAATCATCGCATCAGGTCGACGTCATCTGGCATGTCCGGACGCCCTTGGACGTTTGCTTCCTCGAGGATTCCCAGGGTTTCTACATTGTCATCGACACAGGTTGCCAGCGCAACGTTGTGGGCTACGAGTGTTTGGGAAAGTTTCTGGAACATATCGCCTACCTGGGATTGAGTTTCTGGGAAGCTGAGGAGCAAGAGAGGTTTCGGTTTGGAGTCAGTCGTGCGGTGAGCAAATCTGTGGTGTATTTCCCGATATGTCTTGAACATGTGGTGCCCCTGGTTTGCCGTGCCTCAGTCTTGGACGTGAACCCTAAGTTGCCTTTCTTGGGATCGTTACCGATGTGGAAGCTCTCGGGCCTCCAGCTGGACACCTTGGGGGAAAGGGCTCATTTCACCAAGATCAACCTGTACGACGTGCCCTTGAAGATTGCCCCGAATGGCCACTTGCTTCTGAGAGTCGACTCTTGGTTGAAGGATGTGGGGTTCCCAAGGGAGCCCGAGGCCTGGAAGTTCACCCCCTCGGACGTCATCATCCCGGAGCCCCAGTGGATCCCAGAGGCACCAGCCTGTGTTTCCGGAGATAGTTGTGCTCAAGCCGAGTCTCAGCCTATGCAGTTTTCACGCGCAGCACTGTGTGCTCTTACATATACTCACCGCGGGCTGCGTCAGCCTCGCGAAGTCCTGCCCTCCGTGCCAGACGGCTGTCACCTGACCGACGCCACGCCCGTGTTCGAGAGCATCCTCGGTCTGTCGGTGAATGAAGTCGGTCAAGTCGGAGTCGCAGGAGGCCCGATCGTCTCGTCGTACAGTTCAGCTGACGAGGCAGAACCTGGCGATCAACGCGTGGACGAACCTGATGCAGCTGATCATGAACCACCTGTCGCACATCATCGGTCGCAGTCGCGAGCAGTTCCGGCAGAACATGGAGATGTCGAACCGGATGATGGGCGCGATCGCGCAGATGGGCCACGAGATGGGCTACCTGACACCGATGGCGGACTCAGTGAAGGCGATCGCGAGAGGAGCCGCACAGGTTCCGGAGAGCGTGCTGCCACCGCCGCCGGCACCAGAGGATCAAGCCCAGAACTACTCACAGCTGTGCGAGAAGAGGGACGTGTGCGCCCATCCGACAACGAGGAGGTACTACGCCAAGGGGTACTGGCTGATCTGCGACCAGTGCGGCCGGCGGTGGAAGTCGGTCAACGGGAAGTGGATCGTGGACGACAAAGAAGATCCTCTTCGCGTACCTACCTCGACAAAGTCACTGGGTTCCTCCTCGCGCTCTCGGCCAGCTGCTTCAACAATGCCGAAACGCCCGGTCAAGTCTTCGGCGAGCTCGAGCCAGGGTCGTACGCGGACCAAGGCGGAGCCAAGGTCACCCTCGGAGCAGGCGGTTCCGACGGACGAGGAGTACGACGAGAACATGGACAGGACCTCCGGGGGCGAGGAGACGGACCAGGGATGGGACAAGCTTCCGCGCCAGCCTCCCCCGCGTCGGGGACCGAGATGGTGAAGAGAGGCGCCTGGAAGCGCCTTCTCGGCATTGCTAAGAAGACGACCGCAGCCTGCGAGACGCTTATTAACGTGAGTCAAGATGCCGATCGCCGAGCTGCCGATTTACGAGACGCGGAATGGTGCTGTTCGGACGTGGCCTTCATGGACATTCCCGTTCCTGAGTTGCCCGACCACCGGTACCTGGACAACGAGTGCCAGGCGTGCGGCACCGACCTCATCGAGGGCTGCGCCGGGACAGCAAGACCTACGCGACTAGCTTCACGCTTTGAGCTGAGGGCCTCGCCGAGCGCCGACATAGAGGACGGCTGGGACTTGTCAACTACGCGAGGTGCTCAGAGATGGAAAGATCAGATACAGAAAGACAAGCCCCTCTACGTGATCGTAGGCTTCCCCTGCACGCTCTGGTGCTCCTACAACGTCAATGTGAATTACGTCGACCATCCCGAGCTGCTTGAGAGACTTCGTGCTCGGGATCGACGGCTGATTGACTTGATCAAGTGGACCATCAAGTACCAGGTGAAGCATGGCCGGTTCTTCTTGTTCGAGAACCCGCCGACGTCAGCGATCTGGAAGGACCTCCAGTTCGCCCCGCTCCTGCCCTTGGGCGAGACCGTTATCGGCCATGGGTGCCAGTACGGGAAGACAGGCAAGACTGGCCTGCCGATTCGCAAGGCGTATCGCTGGTTCTCCAACTCGCCGCCCGTGCTTGCGGCTCTGAGCCGCCGCTGCCCAGGACTTCGTCCGGAGTCCGGGGGCCACCTGCGCGATCAGATTGAGAACTCGAAGTGGACAAAGGCCAGCGGCGAGTACACCGACGAGATGGCCCACGCGATGCTCTACGCGATCCAGCAGGTCGCCGCCCAGAGGAATCCGAGCAGGTTCGCCGACATGCCGGTTGCGGCTACCGAGTGGGAGGTCGCCTACAACCACGCAGGTCCCATCGAGGTGCTGTTCGCCTCGCCAGAGAAGGACCCCACCAGGTGGGAGGCGGTCATGCAGGGCGTCCGACAGATCGTGGGCGGTTCCGCCAGCCGAGGCGGGAACAAGGCCATGCATTACCTTTCGAAGTCATCCACGCTCTGGAGACAGATTAGCCAGCTCGTCCCGTGGGACCTCACGATGATCCAGCTCGCGAAGTCAGCCAAGCAAAGGAGGTTCCCCATCAACAAGGAGCCGTGGTCTCACCGGGGTCACTGCTACGTGGACGAGAAGGGGCATTACCACATCGAAGCCGAGGACCTGGTTGACGTGGCCTTCCCGACGTTGGCCTTGTCGCCGCCCGCGGACCTAGCCGTTTTCTTCTTCGGCTATGCCAAGCAGGAGTCCCTCCCGCAGGAGCCTGACACGTCACAGATAGAGAAGCGAATGCCGCTTCCCCCGGACCCGAACGACCCGATGCTGCCGAACAACAGCCTGCCGCCCGACGAGGACGACGACCTGCAGGACGTCCCGATCGCTCGGATGCCTGACGCGTCCGGCGGTATGGCTGGTATACGTTTTGTTGGAGTGACAAAGGAGCAGTGTCCTCGTGAAGTTCGCCAGCTTGTCGCTCGTATGCACTGTAACTTGGGACATCCGGTGCCCAGCGAGTTCTTCCAGTTCCTGGCTCAGAGAGGCGCCTCGCAGGCCACGCTGCTGTGCGCCAGAGCGCTGAGGTGCCCGGCGTGCCTTCGTCGCAAACGGCCTCAGCGACAGCGGGAGTCACAGATTCCAAGGGTGGGTCTGTTCAACGACTTAGTCAAGGGCGACTTGTTCTACGTCATGACCCACGACGGTACGACACACGCACTCTTGGGACTGGTGGACAAAGCTACGAGACTACATGTGGTGTGTCGGATTGTTTCACGCGAACCAGGAGACGTCTGGGAGAAGTTCCAGACGTGCTGGCTCACCCCGTTCGGGATCATGCAGATTCTGGTTGTCGACCGGGACGGTGCCTTCGAAGCCGTGTTCATGGACAACTGCCACACGTTGGGAATCGACGTGAGGTACGTGCCGCCGGGAGCTCACTGGCAGTTGGGCCTGGCCGAATCCGGCAACTACGCCTGGCGCCGAGTCTTCGAGAAGGTGATCGACGTCATCCTGCCGACGATGCCAGAGCACGTGGACCTTGCGATCATCTCGACAAGCCACGCCGTAAACCAGTCAGTGCGCCGAGCAGGCCGCACCGCCTATGCCGCCGCCTTCGGACGGGTACCCACGCTTCCGACCGAGCTCTTGGCTGACACCACGTCCGCCGAGTTCTGGCACAATTGCACCCAGGATGAGATGCTGGCCTACGGGGAGAGATGTCGCATTGAGGCGCTCAAGGCGATCGCCGACCTGGAGGCCGACGAGGCGCTGCGCACCTCCATCCTCCGCCAGCCTGTCAACCGCAAGGAGTACGACTTCCTCTCGGGACAGCGCGTGGCAGCCTGGGGCGAGCATGGTCGCAAGCGACGGGGCAAGACGCCCGTGGCAGGGTATCGCCCAGGCATTTTCTGTTTCTGGGATTCCGGCACCAACGGCTACGGCGAGGGCGAGTCTGCCTGGTTGCGGATCGGGCACCGCACTGTGCAGGTGGCCCGCGAACACATACGCCCAGCCGTCGGTTTCGAGGGCTGGACCCCTTCCGAGGAGGACCTCAAGGAGCTCAAGACGGCCGAGCAGGACTTGGCGAAGGCCGGCCAGGGCGACGCTTCGAACATCATCATTGAGGGCCCTCCTGAACAACAACCCGAACCAGAAGATCCGCAAGCACGAGTGCTGCCGGGACCTCTTCCGGCAGCCCCGCTCGAGCCCATCCTGGAGGAGCCCGCGCAGGCCTCTCTGGGAGACAACGCTACCAAAGAGAACTTCAGGAGCGCGTCAGCCGACGACGCCCCTGAAGCTGCGCCAAATGCTGAACTTCCTCAACTTGCCGACGCATCGGAGTCTCCGACGCCGACAGGCCAGAGCGGTACCCGGCGTCGAGCCCAGAGTCGAGCCGAAGGCGAAGCTCCAGAGCCCGCTGCGCCCTTTCCGTGGCCGGCACCGCCTCAGTTTGGACCAGTCAGAACACGAGAGCGCTCTGCGACGCCCACGCCGAGGAGATCAGCACCTCATACCCGCGAGTCGTCCGCAGCTCGACCACCATCGAGCGGTTCGGCACCTTCGACGGTTATCGCACCACCACCGGAGAAGAAACCCCGACCAGGAAAGCTTCCTCACATACCGGGCTCACCGAGCCCAGCAGCCTTCGTGTCCAACGAGTCGGACGAGATGGAGTTCATCACACCGGATGGCTGGGACGGAGTCGAGGAGCCAGTCCTGCTCAGGACCCGCGTGTTCTCGAGCCTGGCGGAGGTCCAGGAGGCCTACGAGGCGCACCTCTTGCCCATCGAGAACTTCGAGAACGACCCGATCGACGACAGCGAGCCGGACGACGACTGGACAAACTGCCTGTACATGACCTCCCACGAGCTCTCCGACCTCAGGGACGGCGAGATGGACGTGGACTGTGCGACAGCACAGGTGGGCGACACGACGGACTCGAACAACCTGTCGAGACGCGAGCAGCGTCAACTGGATCGTGAAATCCCCTGGCGGGAGATCGCAGAGTACCCGGAGGACCAGTTCATGGAGTACGTCAAGGCCTTGCGCAAGGAGTGCCAGAACTGGGACACCTGGAAGTCCGTTCGGGCCTGCTCGCAGGAGGAGGCCGAACAAGTTCGTCGTGACCCTCATCTCCGCAAACGGTGCATCCGCTCGCGCGTGTGCTACCGGGACAAGAACTTGGGGTTTCCGCCGTTGAAGGCCAAGGCTCGCCCGGTGTTGCTGGGGTTCTCCGACCCCGACCTGGAGAAGTTGCCGCGTAACGCCCCGGTGCTGACCGATGCTGGCAAGAAGCTGATCTGCCAGATCGCGGTCTCGAATGACTGGCGAGTCGGGACCGGAGACGCGGAGAGCGCCTTTCTCCAGGGAGGCGCCCAGAGCGAGCGCGAGGAGGCGATCTACATGATTCCGCCCAAGGACCCGATAGTTCAAGCCGCCGGAGTCTTCACCGCCCCACTCTACGAGGTGGTCGGCAACCTGTACGGTCAGTCGACGGCGCCGTACCTATGGTACAAGCACGTGGTGACGACCTTCCTGGCGCTGGGCAGCAAGCTCCACAGCCTCGATTCAGCTCTCTTCTTGTAGTTTTTTCCGAACAATGAGTTGGCTTGCGCGGTGGGTATGCACGTGGACGATGCTCTTGCGGCACACCATCCCAAGTTCGACTTCACACCGATCGAGAAGGCTATTAAATGGCGAGGCTGGCAGTGGGACAACTTCGTCTTCCTCGGCGAGGAGTACCAGCGCCTACGTCAAGGTCCGTACAGCGGAAGTTTGTTTGTTCATCAAGCGGCCTACACTAAGGCGATTGCAGTCACGAAGGTTGGAGTTATGTCCAGCACTCGGTCTTCTTCTAAGCTGACGCGTTCTGAGCGCGAAGATCTGGAGTCTGCTGTCGGTTCGCTCCAGTGGTTGTCCGGACACACACGTCCAGACTTGTCAGCCGCGGTTTCCCTTGTCCAGAGGACCGACCCCGAGCTGAACGACCTACGGATGGCCATGAAGCACGTAGAGTACGCGCACCGCACAGCCCAGACTGGCATCCTGATCGTTCGCGTCGATTTGAGCCGCGCCTGCTTCGTGAGTTTTGCAGACAGCTCATGGGCGAACGCTCCAGGATTGGAGACCCAGATCGGCACCCTCATCTTTCTGGCAGACGAGGTGATACTCACCGGACCCACGTCATGTACTCTCTTGTTTCACAAGTCCAAGAGAACGCCGAGAGTGGTGAGATCTACGCTGGCTGGGGAAGCTATCGCGCAGGACCTGGGAGTGGACTACGCGTCGTACTTGTCGAAGTTCCTGTCCGAGATGTTGACCGGACGGCCTGCTGGCCGACACCCACCGATCTTCGAGGTTATCACCGTTACCGACTGCAAGTCTCTGTACGATGCCCTCCACCAGCTCACCCCGAGTTTGTCTGAGAAACGTACTGTGATCGACGTGATTTCCATTCGTGACGAGGTGAAGGTCAAGAACGTCAGATGGATCCCTACGACGCACATGATAGCCGACGGCATGACCAAGGAGGATCCGAAGCTTCGTGAGAATCTGACCAAGTTCCTGGCGGATCCAGTGCTGTCGCTCGTGGAGTCGATTGCTTGCGAGGAGCTGACCGGTGGGGATGGCCAAGTACAGAAGAAGTGATTTGATTTTTTACTTGCACGTGCCGGGAGTCGCGTTTCACTCCCATCCGCTTGGTTTCGCCCAAGATATTGCGAGTTTGACTTTTTACTTGCACGTGCCGGGAGTCGCGTTTCACTCCCATCCGCTTGGTTTCGCCCAAGATATTGTGAGTTTGATTTTCTACTTGTACGTGCCGGGAGTCGTGTTTCACTCCCATCCGCTTGGTCTTACCCAAGATATTACCGATTCCGGATGCCGTATCGAGTTTCGGTTCATTGATTTCAGCTGCCGATCCTTGGCCGCTCAGAGAATTCAGTTACTGTTTTATTTCGTGCTAATCCAAGTCCGTGCTGCAAACAAACCCGTTGTATAGCCAGGCCGCATTCCGAGTTTCAGAGCAGGACCAGAGAGAACTCCAGGAGTGCAATAGTCATTCTGTTTATCTGATAATGCTGGTCCCTGCTATTGCTGTTGCACGCTCTCACCCCTCTGCCCGTAAACATATTGGCTGAGGGGGCCCCCTTCTGCCTACGCTACCAGCTAGCATAACGTATCATTTGCAGCGAGAAGGTCTTGGAATAAAAGATTCACGCATATTGTCAGCACCTGCGTGTGCGTTGCAGGTCCAACAGGGCCGCAAGATGGCCCCAAGAGAGCCCCGCTGACAGCCCCAAATGGCCCCAAGACGCCTCCCGAAGCACTCCAAATCGTGACCCGGTCGTTCAGGGAGACCGTGGTTGGTAGCAAGGTGGCCGCAAGAAGCCCCCAGAGGCCCCCAAAAGGCGCCCAGGAGGCCCCCAGAGGTCCCCAAAAAGCTTTTGAGAGGGGCCCAGGAACACCTCCAAAGAGGAGCCCCTGCAATAAAAACTGGGGATGAGGACAAGGAGTGGCTCGCAGACAAGGAAGATTACGAGTAAGAGGAGAGGAAGTATAAGGATAGTACATAACATTACTATAACGACGATGGCGCAAACGTCAACAATGAATCATCGCTATATTTGGCTCTCCTGCATGCCGAGCTTCAAGAACCAAGGTGCATGGCGCGAAGCGCCAATGCAGTCTTGTATATATATATATATATATATATATCCGTAGCCATTTTGGCTCAAGGGCCAAACGGCGTATTCATCAGAACTGCCTCCGCGGGGTAGGCTCCCATCCAGCGCTCCAGCAGCTTCCAAGTCCAGGCTCGAACCTGGCGCCAGCCCCAAGTCCAGGCTCGCCCCTGGCATCCATATCAAGAAGTCCAGGTCCGCCCCTGGCATCCATATCCCAAGTCCTGGTCCGCCCCAGGCATCCAGTGCTCACCGCGAATGGCGGCTCATACTGGAGCTGCTGCTGCTGGTCGCCCTCCTGCTCTTCTCCAACCCGCTGGTGCTGGAGCGAGTGGCGCTGGCGATCGACAGCCAGATGCAATTCATCAACACGACCCCTGGAGAGAGTCGGCCGCTCTATCCCGTGCTGCTGCTGAAGGAGCCAAGAGGCCTCGAGCGGATGCCTCCCACGCCTCAGCTTCCAATGCCTCAACCTCCTCCGAGATCGTGGACCCCATGGACGCCGTCAATGCCGCCATCGCTGCCTCGCAGGATTTTCTCACAGCTCAGCTCGATTCGAAGCTGGCCACGGTCAAAGCAGAGATCATCGGAGAGTTCGCAACCCAGCTCAAGGGTCCCCTCGGCGCAGTGGTCGGGCAGCAGCAACAACGGAACGCGCAGCTCACGGGCCAGATCCAATCACTTCAGGCCACGTCATCGAAGCTCGAGGCGGAGCAAGCAGAACTGCGTACTCAAATTGCTGAAATGCGACAGCGGCTATACATGCAGGAGGCACAGATCCCCATCAAGGACTACGAGAACCTCATCGAATGGGACCGACCAGCAGACACCAGCATCATCGTGGGCACGGCTGCGGAGAACTTCACGCTCGACGAGTTCAAGGCCAGCATCCAGCCCATCATCGAAAGATGCGAGTTCGGCGACGCCGAATGGGAGGCAGTGGGCAAGAGTCCAGCTCGACGATTCATCATACAGTTCAGTGGCGACGCGAATGCATCCGCTCGACGTTTCCGAACCTTCTACAGCAAGCTCAAGGGCGCCGATGGCGAATCGCTCAACACGTTGGTCAACAGCGTACACGGTCAGCGCACACGTCTCTTCCTCGGCCTCGACCGCAGTGGCAAGACAGCGAGGCGAGAGTTCCAGACCAAGAAGCTCACCCATATCTGCAAGACCCAGCATGACACGAAGCACTGGCGAGGCGACCGCCAACAAGGGATCATCTGTTGCAACAACCTGCCCATCCTCTCCATCTCCGTGGGTTCCACAAAGGATGAACCGACCAAATTGCTCTTCAACTACCAGGGTTGCCTCACGCACGGCATCAACAGGGAGGACGTCCGCGCGAAGTTCGAAGAGTTCTTCCAAACATCCTTGGACGCGCAGAACGTACAGTGACAGATTTAACAAGACGCTGGCCCCCTGGCGCAGGGCACAGTCTGCTGGCGCCATCACTTTCACTACCTGGAACACGCGAGCGCTCCTCTGCCAAGACCCGATCAAGCGCAAGAAGAAGGTCACCAACATGCTGCAGGTACTCAACTCCACGTCGGTGCTGGCCCTGCAGGAGGCTCACGGCTCTGAGTCGGAGCTCGCCCACGCCCTACACCTAGGCCACAAGCCCGCGGCCATCTTCACCTCCATCCCTGCGCGCGGCACGGGAGGCGTGGCGATTGTGCTTCCTGGACTCACGCAAAAGGAAGATGCCAGAAGAGGAGGGGGAGGAGGAGGAGGAGGAGGAGGAGGAGGAGGAGGAGGAAGGCGAGCAGACAGGCCAGAAGCAGCCTCTTGGATGCCTTTCAGAGTCTCTTCGGCTTTCTTCCGAGAGCTCAGTTTTTATTGCAGGGGCTCCTCTTTGGAGGTGTTCTTGGGCCCCTCTCAAAAGCTTTTTGGGGACCTCTGGGGGCCTCCTGGGCGCCTTTTGGGGGCCTCTGGGGGCTTCTTGCGGCCACCTTGTTACCAACCACGGTCTCCCTGAACGACCAGGTCACGATTTGGAGTGCTTCGGGAGGCGTCTTGGGGCCATCTGGGGCTGTCAGCGGGGCTCTCTTGGGGCCATCTTGCGGCCCTGTTGGACCATATTGGAGCTCTTTTGGACTGTCTGGAAGCCCTTTGACACCGTTGTGGGAGGATTTTTGGGGCCTCTTCGGCGGACTCGGACGCACGGAATACCGAAGAACCGAATGTCCAAAAATTCAATAAAAACTAAAGGAAAGTGTTGTTTTTTGCACTTGGAGGACCTCTTGGGGGTTTTCTTTGGGTCGTCTTCGGGCGTCTTGGGGCTGTCTGGGGCCGCGTGGGGCTCTCGCGGGGCCGTTTGGCCGCCCTCCTGACCGCTTTGGGCCCGCTGGCAAGGCCCGGCAGGGGCGTCCAGGAGGCCCGGAAGGCCCGGGGGACTCATTGCAAGGCGTCCAGGGGGCCCCAAAAGCGCCAGATCCCGGGGGTCCGATTTTCCGGGGGGGGGGGGGTTTTCCCACCCCCCCGGATTGTAAAAATATAGAAAGGGAATATCCCCGTGCACGAGGCCCGGGCGCCCGGGGCCCAGGGCTCGGGGGGGCATGGGAGGACTGGGGTTTCCCAGACCGCTCCCAGAGCACCCCAGAGCGGCCCCGGAGCTCCCAGACGGGCCCAGAGAGGTCCCAGAAGCCCTCGGGGACTTCGACAAGCCCCTCCAAGGCAGCCCAGATAGCCCCAACGTGGCCCCAGATGGGTCCGAGACCGCAAATACACAGCCCAAGAGGCCTCCAAGAGGCTTCAAGAGAGCTCCGAGAAGCATCCCGAGAGAGCCCGAAGAAGCCCCAATCATTGACTTTCATTGTTTCTTTATGTTTTTCGGTTTCTCGCGTTTCTGACCTTCCGACACTCCAAGACGGCAGAACACGCCCCCAAGACCGACCCAAGACCGCCGAAGAGGCCCCCAACAGAGCCCCGAGACGGCACCAGGGAGTTTGAAAATTGCCCAGGAGGAGCCCCAGACGGCCCAAGAGAGCCCCAGGACAGGCCCAAGCTGAGCCCCAGAGCGGGAGCGGGAGGCGCCAAGGCGTTCCAAGACGGCCCAGATGGCCCCAACGTGGCCTCAGATGGGCCCAACACGGCAAATACACAGCCCAAGAGGCCTCCAAGAGGCCCCAAGAGAGCTCCAAGAAGCATCCCGAGAGAGCCCGACGAGGCCGAATCATTGATTTCCTATATGATTTTCCATGTGGTTTGGTTTCTCGTGCTTTCGACCTTCCGGCACTCCAGGACGGCGGACGACGCCCCCAAGATCGCCCCAAGACCGCCGAAGAAAAGAGCCCCAAGACGGCCCAGGAGAGTTTGAGGATTGCGCAGGAGCAGCCCGAGACTGCCCAAGAGAATCCCAGGAGAGGCACAAGATGGGCCACAGAGCGGGAGCGGGAGGCCGAAGAGGCCAAGAGGCCTCCAAGAGGGCTCAAGGGAGCTCCGAAAGACGTCCCAAGAGAGGTCAAAGAGGCCCAAATCATTGATATGCACTGGTTTGCTTAATATTTACCGCTTTCCCGCACTCTCGACCTTCCAATGCTCGAAGACGGCAGAACACGCCCCCAAGACCGACCCAAGACCGCCGAAGAGGCACACACAAGACCCCCAAGACGGCCCAAGGGAGCCCGAAAATTGCCCAGGAGGAGTCCCATACTGCCCAAGAGGGCCCCAGGACAGGCCCAAGCTGGGCCACAGAGCGGGAGCGGGAGACCCCAAGGCGCTCCAAGACGGCTCAGATAGCCCCAACGTCGCCCCAGATGGGCCCACCACGGCAAGCACACAGGCCAACAGGTTCCAAGAGGCCCCATGAAAGCTCCGAGAGGGAGGCGTCCCGAGAGAGCCCGAAGAGACCCATATCCTTGATTTCCGGTCGTTATTTCAAATGTTGTGCGCTTTCTCGCGTTCTCGAGCTTCCAACGCTACAAGACGGCCGAAGACGCACCGAAGATCACCCCAAGACCGCCGAAGAGGCCCCAAAAAGAGCCCCAAGACGGCCCCGGAGAGCCTGCAGACTGCCCAAGGGCAGCCCAAAACTGCCCAAGAGAACCCCAGGAGAGGCACAAGATGGGCCCCAGAGCGGGAGCGGGAAGCCCAAAGGCGCTCCAGGATGGCCGAGATGATTCCAACGTGGCCCAAGAGGAGCTCACGACGGCAAACACAGCCCAAAAGGCCTCCAAGAGGGCCCAAGAGAGCTCCGAAAGACATCCCGAGAGAGCCCAAAGAGGCCCAAATCCTTGATTTGCATTGGTTTGTTCGATGTTGTTTGCTTTCTCGCGTTCTCGAGCTTCCAATGCTCGAAGACGGCCGCAGACGCCACCAAAACCGCCCCTAGACCGCCGAAGAGGCACGCAAAAGAGCCCCAAGACGGTCCCAGGGAGCCCGAAAATACTCCAGGAGGAGCCCCAGACGGCCCAAGAGAACCCCAGGACAGGCCCAAGCTGGGCCACAGAGCGGGAGCGGGAGGCCCCAGAGCGCTCCAAGACGGTCCAGATGGCCTGGGCCTCCCCCCTCCGCCCATCCTTCGCTCCCGCCCCCTCCCCTTGCCTCCATTCCCTCCTCTCTCCTCCTCCTCCCCTCACCCCTCAGCTTTCGTGCTCCTCCTTCCTCTCCTGGGACGGCCCCGCCAGAGCGCCAGACAGGCCCCGCCAGAGCGAACGGGGCATCGCTATACCTTATCATTTCACAAGTTGCTTTCCCCCTCCCACCCCTCAAGGGCGGCCCCGGCAGAGCGAAAGCGTTCTGACTACTCGTTGCTTTGCGTCGATGGCATGGGCCCAAGAACGCTGGAAATCGGCGTTGTCACCACAGCGGGGCTTACAGCGGCACCCGTGCCTCATCTGCGACTTGAACCTAAGCGCGCGTAGCGCGCGTGGTTCCAGGATGTATAGATATACATGTAAATGCACAACGGCTTTTAAAATGTTAATGGGCATGATGCACCTCAATGTGTGGAAACAGTCCTCTGTGAATGGACAGAAGCGACGTTTGCACATGCTGGTATGGCGAGAGACCGCAAACGGAGGCAAGAGGCCATCGATATGCCCCCCCCCAGACCCGACAAGGATGACACAGCTCATTTCGACACAGCTCATTTCTAATTCTTCCGAGTTGAGGCTCTTTGTGGCATGTTAGTCTGGAGACCAGCAGGCGTGACGCGTTGGCTGTCGTTGCCCTCGTCGTCAATCCCGGCTCCGACCTGCAGCGCCGCCATCGGTCTGGGCACCCGCCAGGACTGCGTCGCCCTCCTGCCTTGCGGCCACAACCTCTGCGACGCCTGCTGCCGCGAGCACCTGTCGCGCCTCCGCGCCCTGCGCTGCCCGTACCAGTGCGAGGTCTGGGAGGGGGCGGAGGCGGAGGGGGAGGAGGGGGAGGAGGGGGGAGGAGGGGGGAGGAGGGGGAGGAGGGGAGGAGGCAGGAGGAGGAGGAGGAGGAGGGAGAGGAGGAGGAGGAGGAGGAGGAGGAGGAGGAGGTTGGAGCCATCTGCTGGCCTGAGGAGGCTCAGCACCGGCTCCGGCCCGCAGGAGGGGCGGGCAGGTCCGAGAGAGATTCCAGGTTCGGGCAGGTGTTTTGCCTTGTTCTGCCTCTGGGGGCCGTGTTCGGGCTCCGGGGCCGTGAAAAAAGGATTCGGGGAATCCGGGGTGAAAAATTACACCCGATGGGCCCCAGGAGGGGTCCGGGGATTGATTCTGAACGGAGTTGGCTTCATCTTCCCCCCTAACAGGTCTGCTGGGGTCCCCACTAGTTCAGACCCCCAGGCCGCCTCCAAGGCGGGGGCTCGTTTTCCTCCGCCCCGTCCCGCCTCCCGCCTCCCGCCGCCTCCTCCTCCTCCTCCTCCTCCTCCTCCTCCTCCTCCTCCTTCTCCTGCTCCTCCTCCTCTTCCTTCTCCTCCTCGTCATCTTCATCCGCAGTCTATGACGCTCCAACCTCCTCATCCTCATGCTCCTCCTTCTTCTTCTCCTCCTCTTCCTCCTCCTCCTCCTCACCCTCCTGTATTCTGCTATCGGGGGTGTCGCGCCTGCCGCCGGTACCATAGTCCACGCGTTCTGGATCGGGTCTGGTATTGTGCAAGGGCGTGCTATATCAGGGTCACTCTTCGCGCTTGCTCTCTCACAATTTCGCAAGGACCTCGAAGCGTGCATCGAGTGGCCTGGGCTTGGTGCTGTTTGGGCCTGCGCGGGTGACCTCGGTGCTGCCCTGAAGTTTGCCACGTCACTGTGGCGCATGGCTCGCGTGATGAAGGTTGCGGCTAGGATCGCCACGCTGGTTCCGAAGCCCGCAACATGCAGGACTGTCCCGGGACTCGCCGCGTGCATGGCGGAGGTGGCAATGTCCATCAAGTTTGTCCTCCAGTCGTATATATCGCAGTGGATCGAGTTTGACGTCGTTGCTGAGCTTATTATCCTAGGCCTCTGGATGGGCCCCTGCATCACTCCAGAGCGGTCTTGGCGAGCCCATCTGGACAAGCTCTGTTCACGTGCACGCGCGTTGAGCCAATGAACCATTGCCATGAATGAATACACCGTCCTTTACTCTGGTCGTCTGCTCCTTGTCTTAGGCTTCGTTGCTCAACTTGTTTCGCTCCCTCTTACCGTTCTTCGTCATGAACTAGCGGTGCTCGCTAGCACGTTTCATCTTCCCCTAGGGGTCTTCGATATGGAAAGCTGGACTCGCTTGGGAATGTGGAGTGGTCCAGCGCTGCACTCGTGGACGGAAAATGGTGCAGCTGTCGTTGCACGCGTTGCCAAGCACACCATAACTGAGTACTCCTGCCATCTCACGCGGTTGCGATCTCACGTGGCCTCTCTGGGAGAAGAGATATCGCTGCATATGCTTGGAAGTCGGGCACTCGCACCATCGCATTGGCAATCCCTGGCATTTGCCGAATACCTTGACCGTGCTCTTCATCCTGTCGCTGCCGCCACCAACTACCCCATCGAGCTATCTCTTGCCTCTGCTGCTGCTTTTCTGTCTCCCCCTCCCCTCCTCCCCGCCTTCCTCCTGGTCGCGCTGGCAACTCTGGGCCATTAATGCGTTCAGGCGCGCGCGATCTGGCGAGCCGATCCCCGCTCCCTTCATTCGCCTTCTCACGACATGGTGGCCACACAGAGCGGCCGAGATCGATAACGCACCGTGGGGTGGTGGGGTGCCCTCCAGCTTCTCCTCCTTCCTGGGCCTGGCTCGTCCTCCGCACTCTCTCAGGCGCCTGGTGCACGTCATACTGGAGTCATACTGGATCCTGACTCCAGGCGGTCGCAAGACGTGAATGTGTGGCTGTTTGACGTATCTCGATAGTGCGACCTGGCCCCAGCCGCGTTGGGCTCCCTCGTCTGTCCTCGGTCGTGACCTCGCCCCTCTTTGTCCCATCACGCGATGGGGTGTCCTGGCTTCGACGGTCAACGTCGTCAAAGAGGTTGTCATCGCATTCATGCCTACCACACGCTCCGCTTAGTGCCTAGCCCCATCTCTCCAAATTATCTCTGCTCAGCAGTCTTGGCAGCACTGCGCTCTGTTTGTAGGTGCTCGCCGCATTCGCCAACTTAGCCCGGTGGGCACCCCTCCCTTCTGCTACGCTCGGCTCCTCCTCCGCACCCTCACCCCCGCCCTCCTCCATCCATCCATCCGCCTTCCGCCGTCGCGCGCGCCAGCGGTCCCCTGCGGCCGTGCCCCCCCCCTCTGTCTGTCCGCCCCCCCCCTCCGCAGCCATTTTGGCTCGAGCGCCCAGGGCAGCGAGGCCGGCCCGTGCTGCAGCCATGGCCGTGCTCCCGGCCGCCCTCCTCGCCACCCTCGCGGCGGGGACGGCCGCCTTCGCCCCTGCCGGCAGCCTCCGCGGCCAGCCGCAGCGGCGGCCGGCCACTGGGCAGGAGCAGCAGCAGGCCTCCGCGGGCGCCGCCGCGCCGCTCGCCGCCGTCGGCGTCGCCGCCGTGCTTGCCGCGGGCGCGCGCTGCCGCGGGGCCGCCAGGAGTCGACTGCACCTGGGAGTGTCAGGAGGGAAAAAAAAACACAGACACAAGTAATCGTCGATCCCCAGGAAAATATGGGAAAATATGGGAAGTGGTGGGGGAGACGAAAACCCAGAAAATATATGAAAATATGGGGAATATTTTTATTTGTGTGTCTTTATTTGTGTGTCCTGGCGCCCCTTCAGAGTGACCCTTCGCTGGGGTGACATTTCGTGCGGGCCCACGGGACCCCCCCCCCCGACCGCCGAACGCGATGCGGTAGTAGCGCCTTTCGCGCCTGGGTCGAGCCACCCCGCGGCTCCCCGAAAGCCGCGCACCAAAGGTCACCCTTGCCCAGGGTCACTCCTGCGCGCATTCGAAGGAGGGCCGGGGCGGCGGCGCGGGGGGCCGCCGTCACGACGACGGACCGGTGCCGAGGAGACCCGAAGGCCGAGGGCGCGGAGGGCTCGCTGTGGAAGGCAGCGCCCACGCGCGTGAGCGACGGCGTCGGAGCGGAGGGCGGCTCATCATGGGCGTCGTACTCCTCTGGGCAGGTCGGCGTCTGCTTCCCCATCACCGACAAGTGGGACCCCCTCAACCTCAGCAGCACCGACATGAAGATGGAGCGCTATACCCAGGTGGAGATCAAGCACGGCCGCGTCGCCATGATCGCGTGCATCGGGTACGTCATGCCAGAGATCTTCCGCTTCCCCGGCTGCGAGGACTTCGAGCACGGCCTGGCCGCCCTGACCAGTATCCCGTTCGAGGGCTGGCTGCAGCTCGTGGCCCTGATCGGCGCGCACGAGCTGCTCCTGAGGCCGGGCACGCGCGCGGGTGCGGTCAACGGCGCGGACTACGGCTTCGGCACGGAGGTTTTCGACGGGAACCCCGAGTTTGAGAAGGCGCGTCGCCAAACGGCGGAGCGCAACAATGGCCGCCTGGCGATGATCGCCATCATGGGCCTCATGATCCAGGACTACACCTTCGGGGTGACCCCGCTCCAGCTGATCAACAAGGGCGGTTTCTACGGCCCCCCGGTCGACTTCATCATCAAGGACATCGGCATGTGCAGCGGCTACACCTACTGTGCCACCAAGGAGCGTACGGCGCGCACCATCATGCGATCCGGCTACTCCGAGTGCTACAAGCCGTTCCAGAACGGCCGCTACCCGCCAGCGCCCGGTCAGGAGTGGGACGACGATTGGGGCTTCCCGGACCCCGACAAGGAGCTCGAGATGTCCCCCTCCATGCCGTTCCTCACCATGCCCAAGCATCTCAAGGGCTGGGTCGGCGGCGAGAAAGGCTTCGACCCGCTGGGCGTCACGGATGCTCTTCCAGTGTACTGGGTACGCGAGGCTGAGCTGAAGCACGGCCGCGTCTGCATGCTGGCCACCCTCGGTTGGATGGCCACCGACCTGGGTGCTCGCTTTCCGGGCGACATGTACCAGGTGTCGACCATCGAGGCGCACAACAAGTTGGTCGATGAGGGCCAGATGCAGCCCTTTCTGGGGGCCATCTTTATCGCGGAGCTCTACAGCCTCTACCTGATCGTGGAGGGCTGGGGAGGTGAGATCGACCGCTCCGCCGGCGACTACTTTCTCGGTAAGAACTTCCTGCCCAAGGACGTGGAAGGCGAGAAGAACATGAAGCTGAAGGAGCTGGAGAACGGCCGTCTGGCCATGCTGGCCTTCGGAGGCATCGCAACCGTCTCGGTGCTGACCGGCAAGACTTGGCCTTTCTTCGATTAGGTCGCGTCGGAGACACGTGCTCGGAGCCTCGGAGCCCAGGGATGCACTTGAGGGCGCATGGCGCGACTGATGGTGCTGGGCGGGCGCGCGCGCGCGCGCCAGGCGTGCCTGGCGCCACCTTCGCTCTTCCTCTTCATCCTGGCCTACGATAGGCACAGACATCGGCCTCCCAGCAGGTGCCCTACGGTAGTGTCTCTTCCCCCGGTTGGCCCCAGGGACCTACGGAAGCTCTGGGGCACCGTCGGACGCTTCAAAGATCGACGAAGAATGTGCCCCGAGACTTCTTGTAGTAACATTTCATGTCGCATGATTTTGCTGCAGATGACGCTGCGCTCCCAGCTCCCTCCCCTCCCTCCCCCCTCCCTCCCACATCGGTGACTCTAGGCTGCCTCCACCTTCTCATTCTCCTCGTCGTCGTCGTCCTCCTCCTCCTCCTACTCCTCCTCCTCATCCTCCGCGTCATTGGCTTTCGGCCTCCTCTTCGTTCTCCTCCTTCCTCCTTCATCATTGTTGTCCTTGGCGGCGTTGGGCCTCTTCCTCAGGCCCCTCCCATGTGGACATGTGGACATGTGAAATCAGAGTCACGCATGCACGACTATCCCGGCGAGGAACATAAAACATAGCAAATGCACTGTAGCACAACACGTGCTATGTGTGCGCGAGCAATCAGAGCCCCAACCCATCCGCCGTCTGTCATTCCCACCTCGCCGGCCAAATCTTTCAGTCAGGCGCCGTCACGGCATAAAGTTGCGTGTTCCACGTAAGTCAACATGGATGCAGCGTCGAAGTGCTCAGCGACAGATGAGCCTAACATCCAGAGGCGTGACAATCAGGCGAGTCGAGTGATCGCCCTCGCTCAGCGTTGATCCATCCATACATATATAGATATGTCTGTCTGTCTGCCTGCGTGCCTGCCTGTCTATATGTCTGTATGTATGTATGTCTGTATGTATGTATGTACGTGTGTCTGTATGTATGTATGTCTGTAGGTCTGTATGTCTGTATGTCTGTATGTCTGTATGCCTGTATGTCTGTATGTGTATGTGTATCTGTATATGTGTGTGGATGTGTGTGTGTGTGTGTGTGAATGTGTACGTGTGAATGTGTATTTGTATGTGTGTGTATGTCTGTATATGTATGTATGTATGTATGTATGTATGTATGAATGAATACATGCATGCATACATGTATTCATGTATGCATTTATGCGTGTATCAGTATAAATAGCATGGCTTGTCCTTATCATTGTCGCTGCGAACGCCCGAGGAGGACGAAAACGCGATTCGAGAGCAACTTTCGCAGCAGGCGATGCAGGCTGTGAGTAAGAAAACGGAGGCGCTTGACAAAAACAACCTTCTCCCACCCTGTATGGTAAAGATCAAGCGGCGCTCAAGCGCACCTCCCCCCGGCGCGCTACCTGGAGGAGAGGAACAAAAGGCGGCGCAGTAGGAGAAAGGGAAGAGAGAACAGGAGGAGAGAGAAGAGGAACTGTGGTGGACGCACCAGCAGTGGTTCTCAACAGCATTAGCGAAAATGTTGCCCGCTGCAGAAATCTCGCCCAGCCAATATTTTCTTCAACGTGGAAAGATTCCCATTGCCCAGTCCTTCGATGTGACAACTTCACATTAAGATCGCACGTTGCGGAATGGCTGCGTGCGCACAGAGACTCGACTGTGACGCAGCCCAAATCTCATCATCAACGACCACCTCCCTTCAGCCTCTTATCAATCTCACCCTCGCCCCCATCTACAAAATAGAAAGCGCGCCAGTGGATGGCCCTGAATACACTAAGGGGGGGGCTCGCAGAACCCCCCCCCCTCCCCCCCTTCAAAGGGGGGGTGAGATTTTCGACCCCCTCCCTCCCCCCCTCCCCCCCTTGGCGCTGGAAAAGGGGGGGGGGGGGTTCGACCCCCCCCCCCTTTCCCCCCCTTTGCGCCGAACAGGGGGGCTGGGGAGGGGGCCTCACGGGTAGGGAGTAGAGAGTAGAGTGTTTTGAATAGCGATTGGTGAGTAGTGCGAGTGGTGCGTAGTGAGTAGCGGGTAATTGGTAGTGGCAGTAGTGAGAAGCGCGTAGAGATTAGTGGATCGTGAGTAGTGAGTAGTGGGTAGTGAGTTGCGGGAAGAAAGTAGTGAGTAAGGAATTGTGAGTAGTGAGGAGTGAGTAGTGTGTAGTGAGTAGTGCATCGTGAGTAGAAAGCAGGGAGTAGGGATGAGTAAATAGACAGTAGCGAATAGCGAGGAGTCAGTAGTGAGAAGTGAGTCGTGCGCAGTGAGTAGAGAGTAGTGAGTAGTGAGTGGTGAGTAGCGAGTAGCGAGTAGCGAGTAGCGAGTAGGGAGTAGCGAGTAGTGAGTAGTGAGTAGCGAGTAGGGCGTTGTGAGTGGTGAGTAGTGGGAGGGAGTAGTCAGGAGTCAGTAGGGAGTAGCGAGTAGGGAGTAGTGCGTAGCGAGTAAGGAGTAGCGAGTAGTGAGTAGTGACTAGTGACTAGGGAGCAGTGAGTAGGGAGTAGTGAGGAGAGAGAAGCGAGAAGTGGGTATTGAGTAGTCGGTAGCGAGTAGGGAGTAGCGAGTAGAAATTAGTGATTCGTGAGTAATGAGTAGTGATTAGCGACTTGCGACTAGTGACTATTGAATAGGGAGTAGTGAGTAGTGAGTAGTGGGTAGTGGGTAGTGCATATGTCCTATTGGGTAGCGAGTAGCGGAAAGTGAGTAGTGGATTCTGGGCAGTGCGTAGTGAGTAGTGAATTGTGAGTTCTCAGTAGTAAGTAGTGGAATGGTTAGCGGGTAGTGAGTAGTGGTTAGTGGGTAGTGAGTAGTGGGCAGTGAGTAGTGTCCAGTGAGTAGTGAATATTGAGTACTGGGCAGTGAGTAGTGAGTAGCGAGTTGGGAGTCGTGGGTAGGGAGTAGGAAGTAGTGAGTAGTGAGTAGTGGGAGCGTAGTGAGTAGTGAGTAGTGGGTAGTGCATAGGTTCGATTGGGTAGCGACTAGGACGTAGGGAGTAGCAAGTAATGAATAGTGAGTAGCGAATACTGTGTAGGGAGTAGGGAGTCGTGTGTATCGAGTAGTGGATAGTGGGGAGTGACTTGTGGGCAGTGAGTACATGAGTAGTGGAGTGTGAGTAGTGAGTAGTGGATAGTGGTTATTGGGTAGTGAGTAGTTATTGGTGATGGGCGAGTAGTGGGTAGTGAGTTGTGTTTAGTGAGTAGTGAGTATTGAATAGTGGGTAGTGAGTAGTGAGTACTATGTAGTGAGTAGTGAGTACTGGGTAGGGAGTAAGGAGTAGTAAGTAGGGCGTCGTGGGTAGTGCGTCGTGGGTAGTGAGTAGTGAGTAGGGAGTAGTGAATTGTGGGTAGTGGGTAGTGCGTAATGAGGAGTGAGTACTGTTTGGGGCTAGGGTTTGGGGCTGGAAGTAGGGCTAGGAGGTAGGGCAAGGGTGAGGATTAGTGTGAGGGGTGGTAGGGGTCGGGTTCCAGAGACCAGGGGCGCCGTGGCGAAAGGGGGGGAGGAAGGGGTTCGAATTTGGCGGCCACAGGGCAGGGGGGCGGGGGAGGTTCGGACCCCCCCTACCCTTTTGAAAGAGGGGAGGGGGGAGGGGGGTTCCCCGACGACGGACCGGGAAAGGGGGGGAGGGAGGGGGGGGGTCCCGACGACGGATCGGGAAAGGGGGGGAAGGGGGGGGGTCCCCGACGACGGATCGGGGAAAGGGGGGGGGTCCCGCCCCCCCCCTTGGGGTCATCCAGCGGCGCGCCCTGTATAAAATAGGCGTTGGTACAGTGAGTTTAGTGGCAGGGCGTCCTGGCGATTCGTGGCGCCGCAGTTTCCTTAATGTCTCACTTACCGTATTACTGCGCAGCCTGGAAGCTTTCTGGTGTGTGAGCCCGTGCTGGACGCACCGCACTTCTGGCCAATGACTTCAGGAAGATGGGTATTGATCAGCCGCGCTTGAAACAGAGAGTGCATTTGGGCCAAAGTTTGGTTGGGAGTCCCGTGGTTTTCTCGGATAGTACATACTTTGCGAGATTCTCTTCAGACAGAGGATACACTTGTATGACGACCCTGTCCATACAGGGCTGGCCGTAGGAATCAGAGAATGGCCTGGGCGCTCGATCAACTGGCAGTTTAGTTGGCTCTGGCAAAATGTTTGAATCTGGTGGCCACTGGCCTAAGACCTTCCCTGCGAGATGCAGCGCATGCTCATATTACATACTTGTGAATGCTCCTGAGCTTCAACTTCTTGAGTGGGCAAGGCCTGGCCAGCTGCCGCCTGAACGGCCTTTCGAGTCGGCCGCCAGGTTGCCGAGCGTGCGCGGGTATTCTCATTAGGAGTGGCCCGAGAGTCATCTCTTCGAGTCTTGGTGCTTACAGGGGATGGCCACGTATCCTCGGGGACCGCCTCGGCGATTCCGAGACAGCACGTACCTGGCGAGCCCAGTTTGACAAGAACGGGCACTGGACGGAGTGGTGCTTACTGTGACAGGGTTGGCAATCGACCACGATGGGGGCTGTCCTGGGCCGCTCTGTTCACACCTTTGCCAAGGCGTGTGCGCTGTGCACTTCGCGTGCGCCGGAGTTTGAGGCAGAGTTGCAGGGAGTGCAGAGCGGAAGCTGTCACCGTCCTCCGCCAGTTGGAGTACGGATATTCCCCCCAAGTACTGATGCGAAAGCAACATCAACGGACTGAGAAAACTCCCGTCAGTTTGAATTGGGACGACACTTTTCAAAGTGTAGGCCCTAAGGGCACATTGGCGAAACCTAGTCGAACACCCAGAGACGCACTGGAGGCTTGATTGTGGGCTTGACCGCCCAGAGGATCGTAAAAACCGTGTCCTGCGGTCCTCGGCTAAGGACTTCTTCAGCAAGTCCAGGCGATAGCTCTTCCCTGACTGCGCTTCCATGGGGACACTGCCAGAGACGATGAAAGCAGGCGTCCGGCGCCCCGCAGTGCGCATTTTACCCGTCATGAGAGAACCCTCATGTTTGGAGGCTGGAACCCGTGACGTGGCAGCCAGAGAATAAAGCACGAATTCGCATGATGTTTTATGAAGATGAGGTCCTTGGAGGTCTTGGTCGGACCTCTGCTCAAGGTCTGAAACTACAGGCCGTCCTGGCATACCGGATGGTCCTGGCACTTGATCTTGACATCGACCTTGATAAGTTTGCCACGCAGGTCGTGAATAATCGCAGTCGCCACCACTGCTTGAGGATCTTCCAGTAGATCGAACAGCTGGCCTCGCGCTCATCTGAGATGCGTTGCCTGCACTGCCTTCCACCCAGCCTTGTCAAGCCAAAGCAAAATTGGCTCAAGGGCCCAGCCACGACTTCTAATTAATCGTGTCTAGTCTCGCTTTTTCGCAACCAGCGCCGCCCCGAGCTCTGGCGCCGTCAGCACGTCAGTACGTTTGCTTTGCTGCTTGCGTGGGGCTGTCGTCATCCACCACTCTTTGCATCAGCGTTGCAAGCGATACGACGCAAGGTTGGGAGGGTCGTCTTTCTTGCCACGTATCGTGGCCCACCACATGTAGAGCTGACCTCGTTCCAGCTTCCACGGGGAGACTGACGCTGCAGCGAGACACAATTTCTTGATTTCAGCCGGTGTGAATCCATGCATCGCATCACCGTAAGCCAAGGCAGACATGGCTCTACCAGGAACAAACGGGAACTGGATTTCTTCAGGTCTGGCACCCTGGCTTCGACCGGTCCGCTAAGGATCCCGCCCAGTGTTCGCCCGATTGATTGCTGGAGTTTTGACAGAGAGTAGCGGCGTTGGTCGAGCTCGGGGAGATCAATGGCCAGCTAATGGCGGTTACTGTGGAGAGTCCCGACATCGACGGATGTCTTGCCAAGTCTGGAACCCGTCATCGATGAATGATGGCATTTATACTTCTACGATGTTCCAGGCGTGATGATGTATATCGGAGATTAGGGGGTGAGTTTGAAGTGAAACGGAGACCCCCCCACCAAGAAATCCATTTCGGTTGCGTGTTCGCGTCGTGGGTGCGGGCGAAGCGAAGTTGCGTGGGCGGGCGAGAGGAAAGAACCCGCCGTGGCTACGGCGAAACTGAGCTCAATGACTCTACGCCACACGGTCTCGGGGGTGTCCCGCCTGTGTCCAGTGGTGTCCCGCGGTGTCCGGTGGCGCTGTGTCCCGTGGTGTTCCGTGGTGTCCCGTGGTGTCCCGTGGTGTCCCGCAGTGGTTCGTGGCGCGATGTCCCGTGATGTCCCGTGGTGTTTGTGGTGTCCCGTGGTGTCACGTGGCGTGGTGTCCCGTTTTGTCGCGTGGTGTCCCGTGAGGTCGATTGACAGACCGATAGTGGGATCGATATCGAGATCGATAGACAAATCGATAGCGAGATCGATGGCGAGGTCGATTGTGAGATCGATCAATCGTGAGATCGACAGATAGAGGGAGATCGATAGTGAGATCGATGGGTCGATAGAGAGTGATATCGATATATGGATGGCCAAACAGGTGCTCCGTGATGCCCAACTGGTTCCCAGCGAATCCGATCCGGCCCCAATCGCACTCCGAAAGCTGAACTCCAGACCACACAACTTCCTTATCACCCGAAGGGTGGTTGTATAAATATTTTTTATACATTGTCTTTGTCCCGTTCTGCCTTTCTCTCCGCTTCGTTTTCTGGCACCTCCTACACGGGTGTGGCATTTGTGGGCGTTCATTCTTTATCGCGATTACGCGGGCGCGTTTATTCTTCCTCTTGCTCGCATATTCAAGGGCCTTCCGCCCACTCTCACTATCCGTTTTTCGGGATGTGGACTCGCCGAGCAAAGATGGTGGCGAAAGCTTCGTTGGCTACGCTCAAACCCCTCTCTCATCCTCCTCCTCCTCCTTCTCCTCCTCCTCCTCCTCCTCCTCCTCCTCCTCCTCTTCCTCCTCCCCCTCCTCCTCCTCTTCCTCTTCCTCCCTCCCTCCCTCCCTCCCTCCTCCTCCTCCTCCTCCTCCTCCTCCTCCTCCTCCTCCTTCTCAGAGCCCTCCTACGCCGCGTACGCCCCTCCTTTCCAGCGCGAGAGGTGCGAGAGGTCGTGCCCAACTACCTCGCCGCGGAGATCATCGGGGAGCGACGGGACCAGGGGTTCGTGGCCGCGGCCGCCACCGCGCCCAGCGGGCCGTCGCCGCCACGGGAGGAGGTCGTCGGCGACAGGGACCTGGGCCTGGGTCTCCAGGCCTTGCGGAACAATCGCTGGGTTTCCCCAGGTTTGGGCATTTGGTGGTGCGTGGCTCCTCCTGGATGTCCCTCGTCGCCACAGCTGGACGCAGCTCGAACATTGGCCAGGGTGGTGTCTGGGAGGTCTCAGCTAATTTGTTCAAGCAGGGATGCTGAGTTACTGAGGGGCAAGAATCACGACGGGCGCCGTTCAATACTTCAGCGCCCGCGGGGGCGCTGTTGGGCCCCATGGGCGATCAGACATTGATCTGCGGCGAGTCTCTGGATGCGGTCGAGAGTTCTGGGGGCCCACGTGCAAAATATCATGACGTCGGAGGTCTGAGGGAGTCGAAAGAAGGTCCAGTCGCGGGACAATTGGTTGGACAATATGGGACTTGACAACCGCCTGGCCGTCCAGGCCCAGGGGCGTCGTGGGCAAACTTACGACGGGCGTGTATTCTTATCCCGTTTCTGCCCCCAGGGGCTTTCGCGGACTGAGCCCACATGGACATGGTGTCGAGAGTTTTGTGCGTGTTTTTTTTGTTGTTCGCGATGGCGGAGGTCGGGGTCGCAAACGGACAATTTTGCACATCACCGCCTGCCTTTCAGGCGCATCTGGGGCTTTGAGCTGGTGTGTAGGCCCTCTTGGCATTCGGCCGCCTTCCTCATTGGCAACTCTACGCGATCACCGCACGCGTCCCTCCTCGACGAAACGCGCCTGGCCAAGCACCCAACCCGGTTTTCGTTGCGAGAGGGATCTGGAGCAAGGCGGCTGGGGGCCTCGACACGTGTGAGGGATGTGCTGAAATCGGGCGGTGCTGCCATGCGAACCCTGCCACTGGGGCCTTCGGTGGAGCTCCCTATGAGACAACGAGGTGTGTGAGGGATGTTCCGACATGAGGCGGTGCAGTGACGCGGACCTTGCAGTTGGGGCCTTCGGTGGAGCTCGTCATGGGGCCATTACAAGTGTGAGTTTGCGTGCCGAAAGGAGTAGGCGACATCATGTGGATTCTGTCATTGAGGCCTTCGGAGCAGCTCCCCACGGAGCACGAAACGTGTAAGTGGTGTGCCGAAGTAGGGGGGGACCGCCATGCGGTCGCGCCCACTGGGCCCTTGGCGTCGTCATGCGGTCGCGCTCGCTGGGAGCGGCGCCGCCATGCGGTCGCGCCCAGTGAGCCATCGGGTGGAGCACCCTTCGGCCCACGAGACGTGTGAGGGGAGTTTCGAAATGACGGCGGGGCCGCCGTGCGCCCGCGCCCACACTAATTTGTACTTAGGAGCACTTCGTATGCGGGGGGCGAGGGGCCAAACGTGCGAGGCGTGTGCCGAATCAAGGGTAACGCCGCCATGCGGTCGCGCCTATTGAGACCGTACGTGGCGCTCCCTCTGGGGCCATGGAATTTGGGATGGGTATGCCGAACTAGAGGCAGCGCCGCCGTGCGGTCGCGCCGAGTGAAGCCGTAGGTGGAGCTCCTTATGGGGCCACGAAGTGTCGAATTGGGGGCGGCGCCGCCATGCGTCGCTCCGAGTCAGGCCGTAGGTGGACATCCCCATGGGCCACGAAACATGTGAGTGGTGCGCCGACTTGGGCACGCAGGGGGGAAAGGAAAGAGGGAGTGTGCAGCGGGAGGTGAGACGCGCGGCGTTGCGGATTCGAAACGGCGACCCAACTCACACTGGAGAGCTAGGAAAAAATACCATCCAGGCATACGCCGCCAGTGGCCCTTCCAGTCGTGGGCCCTGGACGGGCTGGCGCGGCCTTGGGGGGTCGACACTAGGTCTCCAGCGGGGCCGCGAAGATTACCTCGCTTTGCGTTCTGGACCAGGGAGCTGTCCTTCTCCAGGGACGCGGTGCGAGGGAGCGCGAGGACGATCGCGCCACGCGCTTCGCGCAGCGCGAGGCCCGATCAGCAGGAGTCCTGCCTTCTTCGCTTTGGCCAGCGTTTCTTACGAAATGCTCTGGTAAGCTGGCCCGGGTTCTCACCACCTCGGAAGTGCACTGGGCTGTATCGTGGCACTCACTGTGAATGCACCAGTGGGAAGGGTCCAGGATGGGCATTGCATGGGTTAGTGGCTGCCCGGAGCTCCTGATTCTTTGCGCGAGCCAGGGTTTCGTCTCGGCGATCCCGGTTAGACTACCTGGTTCAACCCGCGCCGCCAAGCGCCTGGAGCCCTCGGAACTACCCGCAACGTACCCTCACCCTGTGGCCCATACAGTGCTGCCACGTCGCGGCGCGGCAGAGGCGGTCCGCACGCGCGCTGGGGCAGGCCGGGTGGCGGCATCCCGAGCTGTCCAGCGGCAAGAGCGGGAAAGAGCGGGGGGGGGGGAAGCGGCCGCGGGCAGGGAGAGGAGGGAGAGCGCTCACGTGGCGGGGCCCCCAGTGGCTCACACAGGCAAGCGAAGTAGTCGCGACGAAGAGGAGCAGCAGGTCGAGATGCGCTCTGCACCCCCGAGGAACGGGGGGCCTGGGGATGACGTGGATTTCGGGGACTGGCGTGCGCGGTGGTGGAGGCGTCCTCACTGACTTGGCATTGCTCGGACGTGCGCACCTCTTGTCGGCGAGATGCATCCTGGAGCGTCCGGCAAGAAAAGCACGCACGATACCGAAACATGCGCGATGAATGGACGTCCGAGCGATGGCAAGCTGATGCAGCATTCAAGCTGGCTGACGTTACAGATTCGCCTGAAGCAAGGCTCTCCGTCACCTGAAGCTCTTGAAAGCCTTGGCGTCCAAGCTGTGGCCGTCACTGGGCCGTCAGGGGGCCCTGCAGGGGGCCACCTCGTATGATTACCAGTGGAGGCACGTCGCGAGCCTCTTTTGGGTGCCCTCTGGTCCTCCGGCCCTTGGACTCTTCCGAGGCAGTCTTGGGGGCCTCCAGGGCCGTCATGTGACCGTGGGCCTGCCCCCTGTGGCTGTCTTGGGGGCGTCTGGGACCGTCGTGCGGCTCTCTTGGACGTGCTCGTGGGGCCCTCTTGAACCCTTCTGTCCTGGGGCCTGGGAAGATGTTGTCCGTTACCTGGAACTCTAGGCGGCCTTGGCTGTGATAGCGCGTCTGTCACAGGGCCGTCTGTGGGCGGGAGCTTTGGTGTCTGGGACCGGGCCGTCTGGGAGCCCTCGTGGGGGGGCCTCTCCAGAGGGTGTTGGAGGGGGTGCTTCATGGGCCGTCTTGGGGGCTCGTCGTGGAGGCCTCACGGGTAGTCTTGGGGGCTTCTTGCGCCGTCTCGAGGCCCGCCCCGAAGCACTGGGGTCCGTGACGGATTTGTTTTGGAGAATTTTGGCGAGCCTTGGAGCCTTTGGGGGGCAGATCCGTCTGCCGGCACCGCCGGGGGGTCCCCCATTCCAAGCCGACCGGGCCAGGCTCCAGGAGGGAGGGTTTGGGGAGGGGCAGTTATCATCGCATACGCCGAGGAGCCCCAAGGTTTTCGTGGGGCCTCTTGGAGGGCTTCTTGGGGCCTCTTGGGGGCCTTGGAGGCCTCTTGGGGGAGCCTCTTGGGAGGCCTCTTCTTGTGGCCTCCTTCTTGGGGCCCTCTCGGGAAGCGTTTTTTTATTCCCAGGCGATAACGGGCGCTACCGGGGGGGAAACGGGGGGCCGGTAACATTACGTTCTGCGCCTGCGCCGCTTCTGGGAACGCTTAGGAATAAGCAAAGACAGTTCGGATAGCAGATGCTGATAAGGATCTGCTACAGTAGAGCGCACATACTAAAATAGATCTGCTACGGCAGAGCGCCTCCCTTCTCCTTCTCCTGCTCTTCCTCCTCCTCCTCTTCCTCCTCCTCGCCCTTCTAGCATCCCTTATTATCAATCCCTCCGTCGTCGTCGTGTTCCTGCCTCGTCGGGAACATTGAACCCAACACGTCGGGATGTTTGGCCCGTGTGCTTCTTACCCGGAAGATGTATACACATCACGTGGCCAGCCTGGGCGAGAGTTGGATACACATGTGGCCGCATGTCTTTACAAGGTTCAGCCACTGTGTCGCTACGTAGTTACGCCAGCCATCCACACGTGCATGCATTAATTGGCCTCCGCGTGTCCCTCATGTGATTCCAGCCGCATGTGTTTCCAGCCTCCTGGATTGCTTAAGACACCCAGCTTGAGGTTCTCGATCGTGGTCCGATGATTCAGAAGTGAGGGTGCAGTGCGATGTCGGTACGGTTGAGTTGGAGGTGGCCCACGTGCGTCTCATGGACTCAGGCCATGTCGCACGCCCCCCAAATGCGCCCCAGCGATGTGGTGCGCACGATCTTGTGCAGTGAAGCACGCTGCAACGCAATAAGGAAGAATAGGACGGCAAGAGAAGGAGCATGCGGACGAGGACGACGAGGCCACTTCCCCCCCTCGGGCCCAGCCAGGGGCGCCTGGACCTCTCCCCGGGCACGAACCGATAGCAAAAGTGTAGTCGAACAGGTTGTTTCGGCCTGGCCACGCCTGCCGTGCCTCCTCCCTCCTTTCATTCCCCTCCTCCATGTTTAAGTGCAATCAGGAGGGCGAGAGCCACGAGAGGCGGAGGAGGAGGGGGAGGAGGAGGAGGAGGAGGAGGAGGAGGAGGAGGAGGAGGAGGAGGAGGAAAAGGAGGAGGAAAAGGAGGGGGAGGGGGAGGGGGAGGAGGAGGAGGAGAGGAGGAGGAGGAGGAGGAGGAGGAGGAGGAGGAGGAGGAGGAGGAGGAGAGGAGGAAGAGGAGGAGGCGGAGGACAGAAGGGTGAGGATATGATATAAGCGTATTCACTCCCAGAAATCCCTTCCGCTGCGCTTAGCGATCCGTAGTTCTCCATCGCAGGTCCTTGTATATCCAGAGCATGGTGCACGCTCTGCCGCAGCCGATCCCTATAGGTGTCTGCTAGTCGAGGTTTCTTGGTTTTCCTATGCGATTCCCTCCCAGACAGCGCTGGGGCGCCGGGGAGGCAGGGCTGGTAACGGCCGCTATCGCGAAAAATAAGAAAAGCGCTCTCTTGGGGGCCTCTGGGACCTTCTTGGAGGGGTTGCTCTTGGGCCGTCTTGGAGCGTCCTGGGGCGTCTTGGGGGCCTCTTGGGCCGTCTTGGGGCAATCTTGGGGGGGCCGCTTGGGCCGTCCTGGGCAATCTGAAGATCGGAGAGGCGAGAACCAGGAAATTCTGAAAGCACCTGAACGCGGTGGTGATTTGGGCATCTGGCCGCCCTCTTGGGGGTCCTCTTGGGGTTGGACATATGGGTGGACTCTTGGGCCCTCTTGAGGCCATGTTGAGCCGTCCCGGGGCCATCTCGGGCCATATTGAGGCGATCTTGGGCCGTATTGAGGCCATCTTGGGCCATTTGCTGACCCTCTCTGCCAATTTTCGCGCGCCTGGGAGCCTCCCCTGGGCCAGATGAGTCCCCCGCGCCGCGGGACCGACACTTCTCGTGCATGGCCATGATTTAGTGGAATGGAGCGGGGGGGGCGTCGCCTGGCCCACACCACCAAACGAAGTCATACCAGTCTTACCACCACACCCGGCCATTGCCGGCGCGCCCGATTTCCCACATCCAGATCGGCCGATCCGGCCTCCCAGGGGATGGGCCTTGGGGGGAGCAGCCACTTCACGCGCCCAGGATCCCAAGGCGTCGGCGAATGGTCTCGGGACAGAATATAAGGGCGCCTGGGAGCCGAAATCTGAAGAAGCGCCCATCGCGAAATCCTTCTCGCAGCGCCTGAAGGTCCGGGTCGGCCCACCCGCTTCGCTTCAGAACCAGTCCCGTGGCACCTTCCAGACACCGTCCTGAACAGTTGCGTGTTCGAGTTGCGACCAGCCGTGGCCACAAGGCCCACCCAGGAGGCCCACAAACGGCCATCACCGCGGATAAACCTAGATTTTTGGGTCCTCGACCTTCGAGCCTCAATCCTGGACTGAGCGGCATCGAGGTCGAGAGCCCAGTATCTAGACGTCCCAGATGGCCGGAGCAGATGGGGTCGGAGGACCGCGCGGATATCGCCGATGTATCGGCGTAATACGGGTCGATGTGGGGCCCGAGTTTCCCCACGCCGACGGCGCCGATGCGCTGCCGACGTCGGCGATGCGGCACGATCCTCCGACCCCATTTGGGAGGCCTCTACGGGAGGGTTTCCTGCGGGGAGGCAGGCAGTCGTCGGCTCCCAGCAGGCGCCTGGCTCCGAGCCCAGCGACGCACCCGTGCTGCGGCGGCGCGCGCGCGACCGCGGCGGCACAGACGCGGGCTGAAAACATCGCCTTCTCCTCCTCCTCCATCTCCCGCCTCCTCCTCCTCCCCCTCCGCTTGCTCCCCCCCCTTCCCTCCTCCTCCTCCTCCTCCTCCTCCGCCTCCTCCTTCTCCTTAATCAATAGTGGTGGTCGTGGACACGAGCAATTGTCTTGACTCGAGCCCCGAGCGAGACGGCCATACGCCTATATGAGTGCACGTGCCCATCACTACTAGGATATCTTGCCTATGTTTTCCCGCTTTGCCAGTAAATCGCACGCAAGGAATATTTGACCATCCACAGGCTCCTCAATCTCCTACCCAGCTCCTTCTTTCTGCACGATTTCTTTGGGTTGAGAAGCTGGCTCCGCTCTTCTACCCCTTCCAGCGTGCAGGTGTATGCGTCAGGATGCTCATGGTGTGCGTCAGCGCACACTCTGAAAAACTGGGCGGGGGATTTTGAGTGGTGGTGGGACGGGGCGGACGTGCACGGCTTTCACATGAGAGTGCGACGAGATCTCCTCTCAGCGGACTGTTGGGCCGAAGGTTCAGGAATCTTGCAGCACTATAGAAAGTTCGCCCGAGTCTGCCGCGGTCTCCCTTTTCCCGCAAATCGCATCCAAGAGGCGATCGCCACAGCCACCGCCGGGGCAAACATTTACACCCCCAGCCTCAGAGCTGAAGGCACCCAGATGGGCGACAGGGTGGGGCGTGGTCGTCAGCGTCGTGGGATCGGGGGGAAACGGCCTCAGGGTGCCTTCGTAGCTAAACTAAGTGGTTTAATGTACCCGGATCGTTTCCACGAGCTTCTGTCCAGAAGGCTCCGCACGTGGTTCCCACATTTGGACCCTTTGGCCGAGGACGAGATCAAAGCCAGGTGGCTGCGTCTTCGGCAATTTTTGGTCAGTTCGCAACCCAGTAAAGTTTGGTCTCATCTTAAGACTCTGGCCGGAGGGCGGATCGCCAGCCACATAATCAAGATCCTCACCTGTTTACAGTGTCGATTTGGCTGCCCCGAATGTCCCGACTCGTTCCTCCATTACCTCTCTTGCCCCCGCCTTCTACATCTCATCGCGCTGCCCCGTCTGCACATTCCGTCCGCTCCTCCTTTCCTCTGGCTTGGCCTGGGATCCGAGGAGGAATACCAAGACACCGATCTCACGGTGTCCCTTACCCATGATTTAGTCAGTCTCGCTTACAGTATATTCCATAAATTTCGTGCCGAGCTTGCTGGAACCCCGCAGCCGCTCGGCGGCTACGCGCAACACCTTTCAATCCGCCATGCGGCGCTCATCAGTCGGTAACCCAGGGCTCGCCTATGGACGTGCGCTCCTCCTCCTCCTCCTCCTCCTCCTCCTCCTCCTCCTCCTCCTCCTCTTCCTCCTCCTCCTCATCATCATCATCATCATCATCATCCCTCCTCCTCCCACCACATCCCACAATCTCCCACACCTTCCCCTCTAGAGCGGAAAAGTGTGGAGTCGCAATTGAGGCGGACACGCACGCGAGGCTTGGTCAGTCAGTGCGCGCGTGTATCTTTGCGTGCGCTCATGGCGGTGCGCGCGTGTTCTGCGTGCTTTTCTGCGTGATTGTATTCCTCCTTCTCATCCTCCTCCTCGCCCATGGTTCTGCTTCGTATTCTTAGTATTCGCACTCTTCTTATTGTGATTATAATTATTTGTCCTATGTTTCTTCTTCTTCCCCCCCAAAAAAAACCAACAAGATAGTATTGAGCGGGGGGAAAATGGGAAACGTGCTGTTGTCCCTCCCCCTTTCTGTTTGGGGAGCTGCATCATTAAGGAATCCGGCGGAAACCGCAGGAACCCGAATGACTTCGCATGAATATCATGAGACATCCGAGGGATGTCCGAAGGAATAATCGCAAGTCCGAAGGAATTTCCAATGATTTCTTGATCCTCCTCCTCCTCTTCCTCCTCTTCATCCTCTGCCTCCGCCTCCTCCTCCTCCTCCTGCTCCTCCTCCTCCTCCCCCTCCTCCTCCTCCTCCTCCTCCTTCTCCTCCTCCTCCTCTCCTCCCCCTCCTCCTCCTCCTCCTGCTCCTCTCCTCCTCGTCCTCCTCCTCCTCCTTCTCTCCTCCTCCTCCTCCTTCTCCTCCTCCTCCTCCTCCCTCCTCCTCCTCTCTCTCTCTCTCTCGTTTTCTCGTTCTCTCTCTCTCTCTCTCTTGCTCTCCTCGTCGTCTTCGTCGTCGTCCTCCTCCTCCTTCTCCTGTTCCCCTTTCCTTCCCACTCCCGAAAAGACGGAGCGGGGGGGGGCGTTCTTACGGTGCGGGGGGGGGGGGCTTCTGTCAGAAATCCTAGGGGGATTGCAGGATTGCGAAGGATCCCCCACGGATGTTGCAAGGTATCCGTAGGACACCGAAGGATGCCCGATGGATGCTCTGAGGGTTCTCTAAACTGTCATAAGAAATTCTAGCGGCATCCGAACGAACCATCAGGAATCTCGCAAGGATTCCCTATTGATTCCCATCTGGATTCCTCAGGATCCCGAGGGGAACCAAACTGATCCTCAACATGTCCTGCTAATTGTTGGTGAACTCCTAAATCACCGAATTGATGTCCGACGGATTGGAAAAAAGAAATCGAAGGCTTCCTGGAGCAATCGCAGGGACCCCCGAAGTATCTGAAGGAGTTGTTCATAGTTCCAAGCGAATCCTAAACCGATCCCACGGTTTTCCGTTGTACCCCGCGTATTCCGATTTTTTTTCTGAAGGATACCGTAAGGCAGTCTGAGGAGTTCCGACGGAGTCTATTGGTTTTCGCCGGATTCTGTCCGAGGTGTAGAGAGCGTTATTCGGATCGTATTCCATTAGCGTTGCAGGCAGCTTTGATTAGACCTTCTACAGCTACAGGCAGATGTGGTAGGATCTTTTTGGAGTTGTATTCCGCTCTTGCAAGATCCTGTCAGGTTTGTCGGCAGCTCTAGTACCATTGTATGAGAATTGCGAGGGGCTCCTGTATCAGCAGGTCATGGCAATCGTGGTTTTAGCAGCCATCCTTCAAAACTGTAGGCGCCACTGAAGGTTTATGTTTTAGAAGCGCAGGCATCTCTAATAAGTTTATGTGTGAGCCGTGTGGGGGCACCAGTGGGAGTCTGTTAGTGTGTTGGCGCAACTGTTGTAGGTTTCTGTTAGAGCTGTATGGGGGGCACCAGTATGATTACATGAGAAGTCAGCTAATCCGGTGGCGTTGCAAGAGAGCTGTACGGGGGCTTTGGTAGGACTCCTCTCTCAGAAGAGTGGGTCGGACTGGCAGGTGGTTACGAGAGTGTGGGTTTCAACTACACATGTTAGCAGCTTTGGTTGGATATTATTAAAGCTGTAGTGGGGGGGGGCTTTCGTAGGGTTTTATACGAGCTGCAAGGCAGCCCAATCGGAGCTGATTCGAATTGTACGCGGGCAACTTTGGCAAGATGCTGTCGGACGCGTAGGCAGTTGTAGTCCGATTCAGACAGAAGTGATGGCAATTGTCGTAGGATTACGTGAGACTTGTGGGGCTGTGCAGTCGGATTGTATTAGAGTTGTGGGGCGCTCTAGGAGTTTTTATCAGAGCTGCAGAGATACCCAGCGGGGCTGTATTACAGCGGGTTTCTTATAAGATGTTTACAGAGCTTCAGTAGGATTGAATCAGAGGTGTGAGGAGACCTTTTGTACGATTTCGTCAGATCTGTATGCAGCTCTAGTATAATTCAAACACAGGCGTGGGGAGCTCCAGCATCAGTACCATGTTAGAGTTGGTCGGATTGTATCAGAGCTGTGGGCAGACCGAAAGGCATGTGTGTGAAAGTATAGATATGATAATGATAAGGGCCGTGATTAACAGGACGAGGAGAGAGAGAGAGAGAGAGAACAAACAAACAAAAAAGAAGGACGGCCGATAATTCCTCGGCCCCTTGGCCACCCACAACTTTCCGGACCTGAGAACTCCTTCACCTACATCCCTCCCTTTCCCCTTCCCCCTCCTCCTCCTCATCATCATCCTCCTTTTCCTCCTCCTCCTCCCCCTCCTCCTCCTTCCCCCTCCTACTCCCCCTTCTACCCCTATCCCCCCTCCATTTCATCTTCCTCCTCCCTCCTCCTCTTCCACCTTGCAACCCGGGCGCCGCTCCGAGGCGATGACAGCCCAGGCGGCTCCCGACGGCTCGCTCGACGCAGGCGTTCCCGCTGGCCCTTTCTCATGCCCGTTTCCTGTGTTGCTGCTCACCCTGTTTATCCCGCTGTGGCTGCCCATCACGGTGCTCCTTTGGCGCCGCTCCTACACCTCGCTCCTCCTCCTCCTCCTCCGCCTCCGCCTCCTCCTTCTCCTATTCCTCCCCCTCCTCCTCCTCCTCCTCCTCCTCCTCCTCCTCCTCCTCCTCCTCCTCCCCCTCCTCCTCCTCTGGCGGATCACGTGTCCGGCCGGCCGAGTGCGTCGATCGGGAGCCGGCGCGCTCTTAAACGAGACAGTTCCCCTCAGGAACGGCCCGCGAGCGGCGGAAATGCCCAGTGTGGGGGGGTGCGCAGGCCATCGGGGGAGAAAAAGATACGGATACGTGTTGTCCCTCTTCGTTTTCGGCCTTTCCTGGTCCTCCTGGGGAAACCTCGTTGTCACCGCTGGATTCGCCTCGAAATTCTGGTCAGAACGCACCCTAAGAGAGGTCCGGGGACAACACGTATCCGTATCTTTCCGCCCCCCAAGGCCAGGGCTTGCGGCCAGAGACCGACACCCAGCAAGCGCAAGCCATGCCCTTGCGTGACGATCTTCGCCGTCTCGCGGACTCTGCGACCCACGCGTGCATGTGCACCAGATCCCGGCGAGAAGTCGCATTTGGCCATTTGGCGCCCGCTAAACACTGCCCACGATACTCAACGCGACCGTCGCAACGCACCCGAGACGCTCAACGCGAATCGGCCAGTCCACCGAAAACATCATAGAAATCTCCAAGAAGACCCGAAGCGGGATGCAACGAGCTGTGTTGGCCTCCCCTCCTCCTCCGCCTTCTCCTCCTTTTCGCCTGGTTTTCTTCCCTCCCATCCGACTCGCCTCCCTTCCCCCTCCCTCTGCGTCCCTCTTGCCCCGCTTTCTTTCATAGCCCCTTCCTCTCTTCCTCAGCATCACCCGCCACCACCTCGTCCCCCCCTCTTCTTCGTCCTTCTCTCCCTCCCCTGATCCTCCCCCCCCTGCTGGGCTGACCTATTCGAGCTCACTTGGGGGTCTCATGAAGCTCCGCGAGGCTACCTTGTGCAACAAGTCTCACGGTGCAGTTTCGCCCATCTAACTGACATGCAGGCCGGCTACTCCATAACAGAGGCCCACGGGTCAACGTTCCAAGGGCCCCGACACGCGATGCCTCTGCTGCACCAGCCCGCGCGGCTTTTTTTCGAACCAAGGGACGGGCCGACAAAGCAGAGTGGGCCAGGCGAAAGAAACAGAGGGAGCGGGAAAGCGAGGGGCCAAGGAGCCGAGGGAGGAGAGAAGAGGTGCTCCGCCAGAGCGCCGAAGATCTCCGCCTAGTGGCCGCCATCGCCCGAGGCGTGCCCGGCGCCTTGCGCCGTCCCCGGCAGTGCCATGTGGCGTCCCGCCCGGCACCCAGCACCGCCCAGCGTTGGGCGCCCGGGCGCGCCATGACGTTGCTGGGGCTCGCTGCGGGCAGATCTTCCCCCCCTGGGGGGGGGCGCACTGGCGCTTTGGCACCATGTGCGCTGGCGCTTTGGGGCCCGCGCTGGTGCTTCGGGGCCCGCCGCGGTGTCTTGCGGCCGTGGTTGCCGTTTTAGGCCCGGGAGCCGATCAGGGGCAATGATTGGGGGGGGATGGGCACAGGGGGGCGGATGCATCGACCCCCAATCACCCATTGATCGCCGATAGGGGCCCGATGGCCCCAACCTGCCCAGGAAAGTGCGGTCTCACTATCGGGGCATCTATCGGCGATGTATCACCGATTTCAGATCGATGTGTCCCCCCTATGCCAGTCTCCCCCAGCACTGCCCCTCAGCCAAGCCTGGAATGTCTTCAAGGCCGCGCACGTCGAGGCCTGCACTACCGTATTTTTCACTGCCTGCCTCTATTTGAACACGGTGCCGTCCACACATTCGCGGGCGCACACCACCTTGGATCATCATCCTCATCCTCCTAATCCTCCTCCTCCTCCTCCTCCTCCTCCTCCTCCTCCTCCTCCTCCTCCTCCTTTGTGTTGCGACCTGCCATGGGAAGTTTATCATCCCTCCGGAGCCCCGAACCTTATTATACCCACCTTGTGATGACAGGGGGCACAGGCTTACTCTAGCGTGCGCATTACCACCAAGTCTCCAATTTGCATCACTCCGCCCATATCTTCGCAGCCTGGCCCATTGTAGTGGTTGCGGCGAGGTGCGTGACCAGGCGAGCTGCCAAGTCCCGCCAGAAGGGGACGAGGAGAGTATCCGCCAGTACCCCCACACCCTGGTGGAGTTCGCGTGGACGGTCCCCCATTGTCACCTATCAAGCTGCCTTCGTCCACCACCAGGTCGCACAGGCGATCCAGGCAATTCACCCCCTCAAAGACGAACCCCAGGTGCTCCAGCAGCCAGTCACGGATAACCTCTGACCGGATGCACAGGGCAAACACAGCGGTGAGGAGAAGGATGTTCGCGGGGGTCTTTTCGTGAGCTGACAGCCTCCACCAATCCTGGCGCACAAGGCTCAGAGGGTCGTCCCTGAATGGGTTTTCCAGTTTGAGCACCGTGTGGCATTGCGTGTGGAAGATCGCTGTCTTCCTGTCTTCCAGTGGAGGTACTTTGGCGTCCCGTCCTCTTGACAGCTGCCCGTCCAAACATGGTTACAGTTAGCGAGGACCTGTTTGTAGAGGTCGAGCGTGAGTTTGCCACCAGACATTTCGACTACTTCATGTAAGATGCCGCATTCCTTAGGTCGTATCCCTTCAAAGACGCGAAGGTGTGCAGTGCGCGGCTATTGTCGCTACCGTCACTCAAGCGGCTGGGCGTGGCTGGACGGAGCCCTTTAGCAATCAGCCCCACGGCGCTGTACGGCCTATCGGGCATGCGGCCGGACCCTGCCAGGCAGCCTCCGATGCCACCGAAGCGCCATACGCCTCTTTGAGCCAACACGGCTACGGACGCCCGTGCCAAGGCTAAGGCGCTTTGGCCCTCCCCGCCGCCGCCCAGACCGCCCCCTCAAGGACCAGTTGCAGCCGATGCTGCATTGGACGAGGCAGTGCCGGAGTAGGAGGGGCGGGAAAAAATTGGGGGTCACGTAGTGGGGGGGCGATACATGGGGGGACAGCGAGGGCTGCAGAAACGGAGCCCCAAGAGGGGCCCTTTAGGGCCTCAAAGGGGGCCTCAAGGGCCCGAAAAGAATACCGTACTCCCCCTCCCATTTATTGCCTCCCCGTTTACTCCCGCCCAAAAATAGAAAAGGCCCCTGAAGAGAGAGATAGAGAGTCAAAGCGGAGGGAAGGTGGGAGTGGAGGGCCGGGCTTTGCCGCCTGCTCGGCATGGATGATTGCGCCGGGGAGCTGTGCGGCAACCCTGCGCCGTCGTTACGCCTCGTGGAGCGACGGTCACGGGCCCTCCAGCGAAATCAAAATGGTTTTCCTTGGTTTCGCACGAGGGATCTGGGCCCCGAGCCCTCGCTGCATGCACTGCAACCCTACGTTAGACGCTTGCAAGTGGCAGATGCAGTACATCAAGGCTACGGGCGCACTGACAGACCAGAACTCCCACCTACGAACCCCTCTCCCATGAATGACCTTCCCCTCAGGCGAAGCCCAGTTGGGGGCATCTCTATGACACCCGAACTGGTGCGCAGCCCCTAATCACTAGCACACACTTGGAGGGCCCAGACGATTTCTAGTGCGACTGACTGCAGTGTGGGGGTAGCTTGAGCCTGGCTGGTGCCCACCCACCAATTCTATGACAAACGGCCTCTCAACCATACCCAGATCCTCGATCGCAGCCTACTGGATCACGCTTTCTTCTAGCTAACGCCAGTCGTGCAGCAGTCATGGTTAACGCCAGTCTTGCGGGGCCGACTTATGTTTTGCGCCCCGTCCCCCGCTGAGGGATATTGGTCCTGGCAAGCGCCAGTCGCGCAGGAGCCCTGGCTAACGCCATTCGTGCGGGCGCCTGCCGAGTTAGGCCTTTTGTCGCCCCGACCCCCACTCTCTGGCCCTCGTGGTCGGGGTGCTCGTCTGGCCCAGAGTGGGCCCTTAAAGGCCGCCCCGTGCGTCCCCGACCACCTCGAGAACCAGGGAGGCTGGGGGGTCTTCGGCACGGGGACTAGGGGGGGGAGGATAAGGAGGAGGAGGAGGAGGAGGAGGAGGCGGAGGAGGAGGAGGAGGAGGAGGAGGTGGAGGAGGAGGAGGAGGAGGAGGAGGAGGAGCAGGAGGAGGAGGAGAAGGAGGAGGAGGAGGAGGTGGAGAAGAGGAGGAGGAGGAGGAGGAGGAGGAGGAGGAGGAGCGGTAGGGGGCGGGGGAGGAGGAGGAGGAGGAGAAGGAGGAGGAGGAGGAAGAGGAGGAGGAAGAACAAGAAGAAGAAAGAAGAAGAAGAAGAGGAGGAGGAGGAGGAGGAGGAGGAGGAGGAGCAGGAGCAGGAGCAGGAGCAGGAATATCGCGGTTGTTTGACGTTGTTAGCAGTTTGGTTTCGGGACTTCCGCGGCGGCCTCCGCGCAGGCGTCAGGGGGCTGTTGGTGGCCTCCAGAGGCCCAGAACTGGGGGGGGGGCTCGAGGAAGATCGCGGTGGATGCGTTTCTACATGTTCGGAGTCTGGAGGCGCGGGGCCCGGGGCAGGGGTCGAGAGTTGCACTTGGGGAGCGCGCAATGGGAGGGGCGATACACGGTGGCAGCGAGGGCTGCAGAAAAGGGGCCTTGTAGGGCCCCCTCAGGGGGGGGGGCCTTTAGGGCCTGCGAAGGGCACCTTTCTTCCCCCGCCATGCATCGCCCCCCCGCACTAATTCGCGCCCAACGCATGGGGCCGGCGATGCGGAAAAGTCGAGTCGTCGTCGAGGTCGGGTTCAGTACCCAACGTTTCTTTGAAGCCGCCGTCCTGGCGCGAGAAGGCCTCGCGAAACGGCGAACGGAGGCTGCCGTCGTCTCGGCCGCTTATCCTTGCTGGGATGCGATGGCCGTCGGGGCCAGTCAGGGCGGCAATCTGGCGGGTGTTACACATAGCAGCCTGTAGCTGGAGTTTGCGGTCGAGACACCGTCTTGTCCACAGGCAGTTACGAACATTGCGGGGCCGGCAAAGCGTGAACCAGAAAGTCGTATCTTCTTATAATGTGTATCATTCTTATTCTTATTCTTATTATTATTGTTATTCCTCCTCCTCCTCCTCTTCCTACTATTCCACATCTTCTGCACCCTTCTTCTCATGCTGGTCCTCCCCATCTTCTGCCTCTGCCTTCTCCTGCTTTTCGTACTGCTGGTCATCCTCCTGCTGTTGCTGCTCTTTCTCCATCCGAATCGTGTCGCCCTCCCTCCACCTCGCTCTCCCATCCTCCCCTCATTGTCCCCGAAGGCTTCCTGACGGAGCAACAGCAGCAGCAGTATTATCTCGACCTAGCGAACCAGCTGTACGGCGTCGGGGGAGGGCGATGCAAGCTGCCAATGGGATGGGGCGCGGGGGAAAAAGGTTGCTGACGGGAGCGAGGAGGAGGGGTCAGGAGGAGAACGAGGAGGCAGAGGGGGAGCGAGGGAGAAAGGAGGGATGGGGAAGTGGGGAGGAGGGAGAGAGGGGAGGGGGTCAAGCTAGGTGCGGTCGCGCCATGTCTGATGTCCTACCCGGTCCTACCCCTCCCATCCGTCCCTTCCCACTGCGATGTTTGTTCTCTATCCGCCGACGGGCGTCATAACGGACCTGGAACTCTTCAGAGGACCCCATCGTGATGTGCTCAGTCGGAGAAACAAGGAAACTGCGTACATTGGAGAAGGAGGAGGAGGAGGAGGAGGACCAATCCATGTTTGCGCAACGTTGAAAAAGGAGGAGGAGGAGGTGGCGTAGGGGGCGGGTGAGCAGGAGGAAAAGGAGGATGAGGAAGGAGGAGGGCGAGGACGAATAGCAGCAGCAGGAGCCGGAGTAATGAGAAGGGGCGGGATGAGCAGGAGAACCAGGGGAAGGCTGAGGAGGGGAAACGAGGGGTTCGACGACAATGAGAAAGGACTCGGATCCAGAAAGGGCGAGAGCGCCATTCTGAACGAAGGGAGCAACATGATATCTGAAAATGAGGCCAGCGCTGTAGCGTGACACACAGTTTTGAAACACCGAACATATCCTCAGGCGGGTTAGAAAGGTGACAAACGGTATTTTATCCCTCTGAAGCTGCGCCCTGCGGAGTCAACGTTAGGCGGCAGAGCACACATAATAGAACACAGTCAAGCACATCATGCTATCCCTGTCGCCCCATCCGTGCCGACGAGGCGGGTCCTCGGACGGGATCTCTTATTTCTAGGTGGGCGAGGGCAGCAGGCGGCAGCGGCTGACGAAAGACAAGTGCGTAATATGAATGACCCCTCGGCCCAAGGTCGGCGGCGAGCGAGGGTGCGAAGTCAGAAGGATAAGGCCTTCTCAGAGGGCGGCGAAAATTCTCAGAAGCCCTCGCGCCTTCTGAGAGGCTGCCAGCGTCTTCGGGGAAGGCCCAGATGACTTCTCAGAAGGCCAGGGGACTTCCGAGTCCTCTGGGAAGGCCCGCCCCTTCTCTCTTCCCCCCCGGGCGCGCCGCCGAGGCGGGATCTGGGTGCAGCGCGCCCGGCGGGCACGCAGTTCGGCCTCGCGGGCACGACGGGCCTCACCGCGATGGCCTTCTTCGCTGGAGCACTTCGTGGTCGGTGCCAGGCACCATGTCGGACCTCCTCGTGCAGTCAAGGACTTGGTATCGCTCGGACGTGTGCATTTTTCCGGGGAGGACCATCGAGGAGTTTCTTGGATCACCTGGCAGCAAAAATCACGCACGAAACCGAAGAATGCACACGGCATGGACGTCCGAGCGATGGCAAGTCTTCCGCCCCAGCATCTCGTCGGTTGGTGCCAGGCACCATTCGGACCTCGTCATGCAGTCAAGGAGGCAGCCCCGCTCCGACTCCGTCATGGTGAGAGCGTCGGACAGCATCTGCTTCGTGTCTATCCAGCGCGCGGTAAGCGTTCAGTCGACCCTGTCGCGGTCGTCCTGGCTCGATGCGTATCCCATGAATTCCTTGATCTGGGCCCGCAGTATTCGAACTCGTTCGTCGTTCGGCAAGCCGCCGTCCTTCTCCAAGCTTGAATGCAGGCTTCCAGCGTCTGTCATCCCTGCCACTCTTTTACCGTCTACGAGAGAATCGAATGAGAAGCTGGTGAAGTCGGCGCTCTGGATCTCTTCGGCCGCATGCTTCAGGAACTCCGCGCTCTCGGCCGTCGTCAGACATCCGTCGCACTCGGCTGGCAGGGATCCTCGGCACACTCGCTTGACGGTGGCGCTGGCCCGCTCCAGGACGAGGATGGCGGCGGGAGCGTCGTCCATCAGCTGCGGGTCGGCCAGTCCAATGAGGTACGCAGCCGCATGGCGATGCCGCTTCCTCGCCAAAGGATCTCGCCGTCAACGTTGCCGCGGCTGCTGTCCCCGCATCCGAACACGATCGCTTGGTCCCACTCGAGACTTGACGTAAACGTCACCTTGAAGTTCATGTCGTGTTTGGCCATCTTGATGGCCTTGTTCACGTTCACGACGTCACGAGTCGTACGGTTGCCCATTGCTTGGGCGCCAAACGAAGCGTGAACAGACAGGTATGGGCGAGTCTGGCGCGCTACCCAGTCCAGGGAACCGACTGCGCTTCGTAGTCCTGAGACCTCCTCCGGAGTCGGCGGCGAGTTGGGATACTTCCTCTGGTGCGGCTCCAGATGGATGTACTCGAGCACGTCTACGGTCTTGACCTGGGCGATACCGCTCTTGTAGGTGTCGTCCTGCACTACCTCCTCGCCGCAGCACACTTGAAGGTCAGGCGAAGATTGTCCTTGATGCTGTTCATGCTGCTGTCGAACTCGTGGCCTGTCTATGCCACGAGCAGGTCGTCAACGTTGGTGCACAGCAGGCCGAGCAGCTTGCCAGATGCGCTCGTCAGTATGAATACGTACACGCCGACCGTCGAAAGTAGGTATTTCTGGATTCCCTGATTCCAACCTACTTTGTCCGCTTTCTTATTTCAAGAGTCGAGCGGTTTTCCCTTTTTCCATCCTCTTCAGGGGGCGGGTGAAAGCCCAATCTACTTCCAACGCCTTCCTACTTCATGTGTCCACCCACCTCTTCCGACCGACTGGTATAGTTCGTAGAGCGACTCCCTCCAGCCGTTTTCCGTCACGATGGCCTCGAGGCGTAGCCACCATTGTCGCTTGGCGTCCTTCGTGCCGTAGATGGCGCCTCGAGTCTTCATGAGCGCTCCTTCAGGGATTCCAAATGGTGGCGGTCTCGACGCCTTGAGGATCAGCATCCTCTCGATCCCCTTCGACTGCAGGTAAGCCGTGGCGGCACCAGCCGCTGCAACCTTCCAATGGCGGGAGTCTGCACAGCTCGCCACAATACGGAAAGCGAGCAGGCTTGCTGGAGGAGTGTCTCCTCGTATACCCAGTCCGTGTTCTCGACATCCCTGCACGACCAAGCGGCTCCTGGTAGCAAAGGGGACGTTGTCCGTAGTCTGGTGCAGCCTGCGTTTCTTGGCGTTTTTGTCGGTGTGGACCCATCTCGTACCAGCGGGTTGAGCTCCCTGTTGCATGAGGGTCCTGACCTGAGCGTCGGTAAGCACCACTGCCTGAAACTCCTGCTAGCTACGTTATTAGTTTGATGAAAAAGGTCGAACACTTGACGTTGCGCAGGTGTAAGGTCATGTAGCCATATCTCGGATCGGACAGCTCCCTTCGTGAGGCAGGTGAACTCCACCCGGTAGTTGGTCCCGACGTCCTAGACTGCACCTCGGATGGCAACGCTGTCCATTAATTCCGATGTCTAGTTGGAAGGCCACGAATATCGATGTCTTGAACCGCCTCGCCCGTCTTGATATCGTTCGTGATGCGTCGCAGCACCTTGGACCATCGAGGTCCCCGAGCGTCCTTGGCCATGTCCGCCGTGCAGCCGTAGAAGTCGGCGCGCCTCCATTCGTAAGCGTAAGCGCTGTCCACACTCCAATCGACGAAGTAGGACTCGTGCAGGCATTCCTTCATCAGTCGGAATTCCTCTTCGATGTAGCCCTGGAACGTCCATGCCTTCGTTGGTCGCCTCTGGCCGCCCAGTCGGGCAGGATCTCGGCGTAGTGCTTACTGTAGAGGCGTCCGCTTAGTCCCTCGCGGGCTGTCGAGCTTCGAGCAGTCCTTCGGCAGCTCTGGCGCTGGCGGCGCTGTCTCATAGGCTGATGGCGGCATTGGTAGTACAGCAGCTCATCGTACAGAGTCGCGCTGGCCACCAGGTCCCAGCACGGCTGTTTCACCAGGGGCAGATCCAGGTTGTGGCTGCTCCTGGTAGGGGTCCGAGCTCACTGGCTCGATCGGCGGCTCGTCTACCGAGCCGTCCACACCGTTACTCGGAGGGTCCGCTTCCTTGCGCCGTTCAGCTTCGGGTGGCTGCGGCAGAGGTGGAACAATATGTTGGCCTTCGGGCCGATCATCATCGTCAGCAGCAGCATCATCATCAGCATCATCATCACCATCACCGTCACCATCATCAGCATCGTCGTCATCATCATCATCATCCGTAGCCATTTTGGCTCAAGTTGGAACCATTGCTCCGTGGCTCCAGCTTGGGAGCAGCCGAGGAGCAGCTCGAGGGTCTCGGCAGACAGGCTGCCGGCGCTCTCGCCCACCAACCCACTGAGTGCATACCCTCTCTGCCCCTCCTCAGATCTGACCGCCATGGCGGTCGATATGGTTGCGATCCAAGCTATGTTTCAGGCCACGTTTGACACCCAGTTTGCCAAGATCGAGAAATCGATCGACGATAAGGTCGCGGGTCTTGCTGCCGCTGTTGGAGAACAAGGCCAGATGCTGAAAGAGATCACCGACCGCCTCGAGAAGTCAGAGAATCGTCTCAATGCCTTGGAACAGACGGCTCAGGTGAATGCTCGTTTGCCCTCTCTTGTTAACAGTCAAGGAGGTCAGCGCCGTGCAGTTGACAGCTCGATCGGTGAGGGGTCCACCACTGGAGGGAGTGCAGGAGGAGGATCGTCTCTGGAGGATGCCCACCGTCTGCTCATCTTTGGGTTCCAGGATCGGTTGATGGCCACTTCCCTCGAAAGGATTGCCAAGGACATCATCTCTAAGTGTGCGACAGAGCAGGCAGCCAGTCTCATTCGGATCCGTGCTTATGACCTCCAGAAGAAAGTTACCCTGGACTTCCCTACCCCGCCATGGCTTCGGACTTCCAGATGAATCTCAGGAAGCTGAGTGAGAGTTACAGTATGGTTAACCCACGGAACCAGCAGGATGTTTGGCCCCTTCGTGTTCGTCGTAACATGTCTCCTCAGCATCGGCTTCTTCTTCAAGATGGGGAAGGTACGGGGCGCGGTCCAGGAAGAGCTTTCCAAGGTTGGGTTGCAGGCCAACTCTAATGGAATCGGCGGGGATGTCTTCGGCCTTCGCTCGCGTGAAGATCCAGTTCCTTTCTTCCGCCTCACCTGCTGCCCCAAGAACTCGGATGTGATCCACATTCGCCCAGATGAAGCAGGTCTTAGTGCTCTTGGACAGAACACTCCTGGGATCCGTGCGAAATTCGAGGCTGCGTTCGCTACTGAGCTCACGCGTCCCTTTTGAAGTTGATTCCGACAGGTTAGGTCGCCCTGGGGACCAAATTTTTCTGCCCCCCCAGGGGCCTCCAGGAACTGTTTGGCGGGTGCCCGTCGCGCCCGTGGAGGCAGGATCGAGTTTAATCTTTCCTCCAGTTTTGATGCCGGTAGCTCGAGCAGTTCCGATTCCGACTCGAGCTCCTCTTCGCCCAGTGGGGGTCTGCCCGCTGGATCGTTGCCCCCCTTTTCCCCGCCTCCCTCTTGCTCTCTGTCTTTGCTCGCATGGAACTCTAGGGGGCTCTTCGCTTCCATTCACCACTCCACTCTGCGGGCCTCTCGTCGGTACAAGCAGCTTCTGGGATTGTCTCGGCGTTCCAGTATTTTGCGTGTGCAAGAGACCCATGGCACAGCTGGTGATGCAGCAGCACTCCAGGCAGATCTGCAAGGTTGGTCGATTGGATTCTCAGGGCATACCTCTGACATTGCTGGTGGTGTGATGACGCTGATCTCTCCGGCTCTCTGCGCTCTCTTCACGGGCATTCGACATTTCAGTATTGATGAAGGCCGTATCCTGGTCTCTAAATGCAACGGTCGTCGGGGTGCTCTCTGGGTCCTTAATGTGCACCTGCCTACCTCGGGGGAGCCTATGTGGGCATTTCGGAGGTCTCTGAGGCTTATTCGGAACACTCTGGGGACTCCTGACGCTCCGGTTATGATTGGTGGGGACTTCAATTTCGCCCTCGAGGAGGATGGCCGCCAGTGCGGGGATGGATCGGGGTGGAGGCCTGGAGATCGATATAGGCATGATGTGTTCCACTCTTTCTTCCCTCGTTGGACTGAGGTCCACCAGCCAGATCCTACCCGTCGTCAGATTGTCGGTGGGGAAATCTGCCACGTGAGCCGACTTGACCGTCTGTATCTTGCCTCTCCTACTGCTGTTCTCTCTGATATCTCCATCACGTGCTCGGTTATTGGCAAAGCCACGACTACGCAGAATGTCTCTGACCACATTCCTGTACTGGCCACGTTTCGGAAATGCCAGCCTTCTGAGAATCCCTCTATCCCTCCGTGGATTGGGAAGCACCCGCGGTTTCACGTTGAGCTTGAAGCCCTCCTGTGTGAAATGGATCGGACTGCACATATTAATGATCAGGTAGCTGTGGTCAAGAGGTGTATGTTTGAGGCCTGCAAGTGGACGCGTTACTTCCTCTCCCATCAAGTCGCTCGGGCGGCAGATGAGAATATTCATTTTTCATTGGCTGCGTTGAGGGGTCTTCGTGCACGGCATGCACAGCGAGTCTCCTCTGCCATGTCCTGCTACTCTCACCTGTCCCGCTTCTTCGTCATCGACCCTCTCACCTGTCGGAATCTTCCTGCGCTTTGTGATCACATCCAGTCGCTCCAGAACCTTCGGCTGACTGAGTTAGAGCAGGAAGCTGACAAAGAGACTGATTTGGAGATTAAGGCTCGGCTGCGTTCCAGGCTACAAGGGCGTCGTGAGCTCTGGAGGCCTCTTCAGAAACGGATTTATCTTGGGACTATCCTGGACTCTGGCGGTAACCCGTGCAGCACCATTGAGGAGGCGGGGGAGGAGCTGGCTCGGCACTGGGAAACGGTCTTTGGTGAGTTCGATTGCGACGCTTCTCTCTGGCCTGAGCTTGAGGCTCACATCTCTCCTGTCCGCCCCCTTCCTGGCGCTCAGTGGCGGCTTGACTTTGAGGACTTTGAGAAATTGGTAAGGGGGCGACGCGATTCGGTGCCAGGGCCTGATGGGATTGTTTATTCTTGCTGGAAGTCCCCTATCCCGATTACCATCCTGTATGATCTCTACTGCCATCTCTTTGACCATCGTGCTTGCGACATGTCGCCTTCCATGCGTGCAATGATTCTTGTCTTCCTAGCCAAGGGGGGAATCCGACGGATCTTATTGCCTGCCCCTCTCGGTCTCCTGATGCATGTCGTCCTCTTGCCATGGCCAACACTGACTGTAAGCTAATGTATGTGGCGTTCTCTTCCCAACTGGAGAAAGAGGCGCGCGAGTGTGCACAGAAGGTTCAGGCTTGCATCCGAGGGAGGTCCATGACAGACCAGATTATTGAGGCGGGGTGCTGGGGGGTTCTGCAGTGTATGACAGGGAGGGACCTGGCTTGCATGTTCCTGACCGACTTTGCTGCTGCGTTTCCGAGCATTGCGATTTCCTGGCTCCTTCAGGCGTTGGTCTTGATGGCTGTTCCTCCTGGAGTTGTTGGTTTTTCGGGTCGCTGTACTCCGATAACCTGGGGACCGTCTGCTTTGGTGGGAAGCGTCACAGAGCGATTCGCCTGTTACGGGGTGTTCGCCAAGGGGACCCGTCCAGCATGCTGCTCTTCGCTCTCGCTCTCGGCCCGTGCATTCGCTGGCGTTGTTGTCGTCTCCCTCGGCAAATCTTGGCATATGCTGACGATTTGTGGTTCGGGCTTCGGGATGTGAACGCTGATCTACCGATCCTTCTCCCGCTACTTCAGCGTCTGCATCATGGGATTGGGCTTGCTCTGAACATGAAGAAGTGTGTACTGATCCACTGTGGTCTGAGCCTTTCTCCGCGTTCGTCTCGACTGATTCGCAGGTTACTCGCTAGTCTTGGGAATGGGGCTGATGCCATTGGGTTGGTTCGGCATGCTCGATATCTTGGGATCCAGATTGGTCCAGAAGGTTGGAAGCACGCGTGGGGCACCGCTCTGCAGAAATTTCATCAGCGGTGTATTGAGATTCGGAGACTTCGGATTGGGCTCGCTATGACTATTAGAACGTACGTGATAGTTGCCGTCTCGGTTCTCAGGTTCGTGAGGCAGTTCTATCCTCCGTCGTCGGCGGTTCTGAAGCGCGAAGGGAACATGCAACAGAAACTCATGGCGGGTCCTCGGTTTGCCTTCAACAGACTGATGTGCACCAGGATGTGTGACCTCGGCTTATCGTTGGAGTTCTCTGATCTGGCCCAGATCGGCATTGCTACTCAGGTTCGTCTTGCCCACAACAGTGCTGTATTCCCGCGAATCCGTGGTCAGATTCTTGGTCTTCCCCAGGAGGACGATTTCCACCCTGCTCGGATGCGGCATCCTTGGTGGCAGCACACGTTCTGTCGGTCTCCGATTGGCATGTGGAGTGGGCACATCCACTTGTGCGCTGGCTTTCTTCATGCCTCGGGGTTTCAAAAGAAGCGCACGCGAATCCTTCGTGTCCGTGCTCCTCCGATCTCTCCTATCCGCTGCCTTCGCGCCCGGGTGGCCCGATGAGCCCCTGGGGTCTCAGTCGCCCAGATCTCTGCCGCCGTTCAGGTTGTCCGCAAGGTTTGCAGGGCCAGTTCTCTCTATCTGGGGCTCGCGGTCTTACGTGTCCTGGCGAGGGGTGTCTGTACCAGTGCTAGATTTCATCATGGGCCTATCGGATGCTGCTGGAACTGCGGTGCCCCTGGGGCCAGCGACTCGATGGGGCACTATGCGGTATGTCCTGAATTTCGACGGCTGGGTTTAGTTCTCGCCCCTTGCCTCCATCCTTTTTTTAGCGAAGAGTCCTGGTTCCGATGTTTAACCTTTTATTGCCCCTCCCCCATTTTTTAAGCAGCGATTAATATGTGCGAGCCTCTTGGATGGATTCCTCTTTGTCCAAGCTAGCTTCCGCGAGGGGTCCAGGCTGTCGCCGATGGATCTCCTCAAAGGCCGCATCCGCTTGCACACTCGGCGACACCGCAAGGTTGCTCGTGCCTGGTCTGCCTCTTCCTAGTAGGGGTCTTATATACCTTTGCCCCCCTGGGGCTTGTGGCTCACTGTCCCTTCTGGGATCTGCGGAGTCGTACGCTGTACATGTACCATTATGTCGTCCTGTTGCTCTGTTCTCCCCGTGCACCGCAGGGGGCAGCGGGCTTGGCCTCGCTCTCTGCTGATGCCCGTGTCGGGGTTCCCCGAAAGCCGCTCTCTCTGCTCCTCTTGGGGTCCTTTGCGCGGCCCGTGTTTCCCCAAACAGTGCTTCTTGCGGCGTCCATTGGCTGTGGCAAGTGACAAGCCTTGCTTCAGCTGTATTGGCCGCCGACTATTCCTCTTTAATTTTGCTGCCGCCAGGTTACCCATGAAGTACCGCAAGGCTCCGCTTGCTCCCTGAGAGAGATTTTGCGAGGGCAGGGGCTGTTTTCCTCGATCGTCGCATGGCCACGGGCTTAGCTTCTGATCGACCCTCCCTCTCTCTCTCTCTCTCTCTCTCTCTCTCTCTCTCTCTCTCTCTCTCTCAGGGTATGCACTCAGTGGATTTTAGCAGTTGTGCTGCAGGAAGTTTTTAGTTATCGATTTAGCTCCCATCTTGAGAGATGGATCTGGACTGGACTAACTGCATCGGTTGTCATCTCTCATTGCCGTCGGTCCTTGAGGGGAAAAATCATCATCGTCATCACCATCATCATCATCATCATCATCATCATCCGCAGCGTCATCATCATCATCATCGTCACCATCATCTTCATGTCCGTGTTCTTGAACTGGTAGCGGGGCCCCTCCGTCTCCAGTGGCGCCTGGTTCTGGAAGTTCTGGAATTGCAAGTGTTGGTGGTTGTGGCACGGGTGCAGGCGGGCCGAGCACCCCTCCGCAGCCGCTGAAACGTCCCTGCGTCGTGGGCACTTGCTTAGGCGGATCGCCTGCAATCACGGCGTCCGAGCGGATGTCGATGTAGTTGCGAGCTCCGTTGGTGCTCGACACGTTGAGCAGGGCGTGGTTGACGTAGGTGTTCATGGCCAGCAGGTTGTCCTCGGAGGCGAATTGCACAGTTTCGGGAGCTGCAAGTGATGTAGTGTGTCCGCACCGTGGCCAAACTGCATGTGCTGGCAGCGTCGGTGGTCTCGGCGACGTCGTCGGCGAAGTATTTAGGGTTGCGGACTTCGTGCCCGATGACTCTGGCAGGGGCGAGGCACCGATGCGAGATGTCGGAGCTTTCGCCTGGGTGGAAATTGGCATGTCGGAAGTGGACGAAAAAGCAGAGGGGAACTGGCCCCCTCTTGGGGCGCGCTTTGCGCACATGGCTGGAACGCCAGTGCGGCATGCTGGACAGTCTGCGCAGACACCTCGCTCGAAGTCCCCGCGGAGGAGGGGGGGGGCACGGTCCGAGGCACGGCGCCCGGAGGCACGGCACGCAGCGGGAGGCGGTGCCTCGGCCGCCCACTGGCGCGCGCCACATCTGCCGCCGCCTCGGCGGCCCCCCGGCCACTCCCCCTCCTCCCTCCTCCCCCCCTCCTCCTCTCCCCTCTCCTCCTCCTCCTCCTCCTCCTCCTCCTCCTCCTCCTCCTCCTCCTCCTCCTCCTCCTCCCCCTCCCTGCTGCCCCCCGGAAGCCCGCCCAGGAGGCCTCCCCGCGGCGCGGCGCGGCGCCCCTCTCGGCGGGTGCCTCCGCGACGACCGCTGAGTTCGATCAGCGTGGCTCACCAAGGTACGGATATGAATGGAAAATGGCACGGGTAGGCAAGATGCACGGGTCAGTGAAGGCGACGATGGCAGAATGACAGGTTCGATCCCGCGAGGGCGAAATCGTGGAAGCCGATCACCATGTCGCGACCCAAGAAGGAGTCAGCTATATCATAGCACTGCTGGATGGCAGCCAGCTCGCTCGAGCAATCGCCCCACGATCTCGCAAACAAAATGATTGGCGTACATCATGCAGGGCGGAGGAATGTAAGCCTTGGCGTGGGCCGTGGTCCATTTCCCGCTTTCTTGAACCCTCTGGTGGGTGATGCGCTGGTGATCCCCCGAACGCGTCCCGCTCCAATGCGATGAAGTCATGATGAATGAATGCTGCATGACGCGTGGCTGTGATGCGCACGTGGCATTGCGGTAAGCTGTAAAGCATGGGCACCAACACGACGCTGATGCAGGTCAATATCCCCAGCTTCTTGTTGCGAGACAACATGGGTTCGTTGTGTTTGGCAGTCGTAAAATGGAAGGTGCCTGCGGCCTGTGGCTCCTAGACGAGTGATCGGGCACCACCTAGAATCTGGGCCAGTACACGTTCGATCAGGAGACGATGGCCGTCTTAAGCAAAGAACTCCACATCTTCACCTGGGCCTTTTCCCTGCTCGTGCGAGCCCTTAGCCTAGAAGGGTGATTCGGGCTGCCGATTGGCCATGTATGTCTAGAACCTATAGGCCCACCAGGCCTTTCACGCGGTGCCTGCCAATGACCGCCATGACTCCGCACACGTGGCCGTGTCCGAGGAGCTTGCGCCAGCACGCCACAGCCTCGAGCGAGGACAAGTCTCTGAGCACCAAGTAATTGGCCAGTTAAGGAGGCAGAACCTGAAAAAACGCACACCCTGAAGCCAAGTTGAAAGTCATGGAGGTCCTCAGAGCGACGATGCCCTGAGAACAGGTTGAGGATCGCCTGTTCTTTTCAGGAAGGGGGGAGCGGCTTGGCTTCGGTTTCACGCGGACCTGACTGGAACCCGTCCCTGGACCTTCTCGCCCCCACCTCTCCTCATCCTCCTCATCCTCACCCTCCCTCCAATTGTCGCAGCGAATCCGTGCTTCCGCCTTAGGCCGTCGAGCACTGGCATGCCGCTCCTTCATATTCGCTCGGACCTCTTTTCCCGCGGTCCACTGCTCGATCGCGGCGAAGCCCTCCCTCCGGTAAAGTCAGTGCGCCGGCCTCCCTTCGAATGGATCGGCGCGCCTCAGGCCTCGCCTGGTCCTCACCCTCCCTCCCTCCCGCATCTATATGTGTTGGCTCAAGGCCGCGCCGGGGTGCCCCCCTCAGGCCCACTGCTGCGGCGGCACGGCCCCGCCGCGCCCATGGTGCACACTCCTCCTTGGCGCCGCATCGAACAATGAAGCCTGCTCGGTCCTTCTCGGGCGTGAGGCAGGCCGCCTTGCTGTGCCTGCTGGCGCTTCCCGAAGGGCCGTCGGCGGCCGACGCGGCCGCCGCCGCCTCCGCCCAGCTCGGCCGCGTCGGCCGCCTGCCCGCGCCCAGGTCCGCCCCCGCGTCCCGCGCGCTGCTGCGTCACCCGGAGGCGCGAGCGCGCGGCCGCGCGGCGGGGGGCGCCGACGTCCTTCGTGCCGTCGGAGGCCACCGGAGGCTGCCCCGACGCCTCAGGCTGGCGGGTGCGCAGAAGTGGGCAGGGCGAGGGGAGTGGCTTTCCAAGAAGGCAGGGGGCTTCTGTCGGAGGGGAGCGGCCCCTCCCCACAGGCTTTAAAAGAAGGCTTCCTGGAAGGCAGGACAGCTTCCACGAGGCCGTGTGCCCTTTTAGAATGCTGCCCTTTTTGCCCCGCCCGCTGAGCGCACTGCCGACCAGGGCCACCCTGCTGCAGGCCATGGGCGGAAGCCGTCGCGCGCGGCTGGGGCTCCGCCAGAACCGCTCGGGGAGGGCCGAGGTGGATGCAGCCAAGGCGTCGACAACACGAAAGACTGACCCTTCGCCGGAGTGACCTTTTGGTGCGGGCTCACCAGGGCCCCCCCGATCGCGGAGCGCGATGCAGTGCGATCATGGTTGCTTGCGCGCTTGGATTTGGCCACCTTGAGCCTCCGCAATGCGCGCACGAAAGGTCACTCTTGCCTAGGGTCACTCTTGCGTGTAGCCGACAAGGCAGCGCTCGGCCAGCTGGTAGAGGAGACGACCCAGAAGCTGGACATCGAGCGCGTCAGGTGCTCCGAGTATAAAGACCGGCAGAAGCGAATCCTCGAGGAGGCTTGGCAGGACATCGCCGCCCTCCACTCAGGCGCGGTGGCAGCCCGCGCGAAGATTCTGAGGGCCCAGTACGGCCTCCACCAGGCGCAGAGCGAGCTGCCGAAGCTGCGGGACTCCATGGACGCGCACAGCCGGAAGTGCAGCTTTGCCCACGACTCCCTGCAGGGGCAGATTCAGATGCTGGCCGGCGACCTCGGAGCGCTCGGCGACCTGGGCGTGTGCACGGACGCTGCGTCGCTGCTCCAGTGCCGCCACTCCTCGCGCAGGCACGGCCACCACCACGACAAGGTCCTTGTCGCCTTCGGCAACGAGGTCTCCGCCCGAGTGCGATCTAAGTTCACCCGTTCGGCCCTTCAGCATGCGTTCCAGAGGGCAAACGCGGCGAGGACCGACGGCGACCTGGCGACCGCGCTGCTGGAGACCACCAGGCAGAGCCGGCGACTGCGCCGCGGTCGCACGACAGCTGGCAGCTCCCGGCTGGGCCTGAACACGTCAAGCTGCACGAGGGCGCGCAGTGCAGACTGTGGCACCATGAACGCCGAGTTCTTGAAGGTGCAGGCGGGCCTCATCGACAAGTGGGAGGACCTGAAGGAGGAGCTCGGGCGGAACCAGGCCGACTGCGAGGCCGCCGCGCGCTCCTTCGGGGCGCAGATCGCCACCTTCCAGGCCCAGCAGCGGGACGGTAACGTTGCGCTCGCCGATGGGACGAAGGACTTGAACCTGAAGGAGGGGGAGGCTCGCATGAAGAGCCTCCAGGTCGCCGACCTCCAGAGGGACCTCGAGAAGACGACCGAGGCTTGCCAGGCCAGCGTGGACAGCTTCGAGAGCGAGCTGTGCAGCCTCCGGGCGGTTCGCGTGGAGGTGGACAAGATGTCCGGTGGCGACGGTGCCTTCCAAGACTGCGCAGTAACCGATTGGGTGCCCGAAGCTTGCTCGGCCACCTGCGGCGGGGGCACCCAGGTGCTGCGGAGGCAGACCGTCTCGCCCCCGAGCAGCGGCGGCGTCGGGTGTCCCCCGCTGGAGCTCGAGCGCAAGTGCGCGGAGCAGCCCTGCCCGGTGGACTGCGAGCTGGACTCCTGGAGCGAATGGAGCGCGTGCAGCGCGGCGTGCGGAGGCGGCGTCAGGCAGCGCATCCGCAACCCCAGGGTCGAGCCCGCACATGGCGGCCAGGCCTGCGAGGAGACCGGCGAGACGGAGGGCTGCAACCTCGAGGCGTGCGACCGCGAGTGCGAGCTGTCCGACTGGAGCGAGTGGTCCACGTGCTCCAAGATGTGCGGCGGTGGCTCGATGGCCCGTGGCAGGGAGGTGATGACGGAGGCAACGGGCGGCGGCACGTGCCCAGACTCGGACGGTCGGTTGGAGCACGTGCCCTGCAACATGCAAAACTGCACAAACGCCACCGTCCCCGACGCTGGCGTCCTTTGCCGGTCCAAGCTCGACGTCGTTCTTGCCATCGACGGGAGTGGCTTCCGCAACGACGGAGACTGGGCTCACGTGATCAATGCGAGCGTCCAGCTTCTGAACCGGTTCACTGGAGGTGCCGAGCTGGCTAGAGTGGGAGTCCTGCTGTTCAGCGGCCCGTCTGACCTCGCCACTTACCGGGCCTGCACACAGGGCATGGGCCAGGCCGCGCCCGACTTGGAGACCCAGTGCCGGTCCTAGAGAAGAAGAAAACGACACGATCATCACTTTTCAGAGGTCTGCACGGAGTTCTTCGGGCTGCGCTGGGCGCCGCCCAAGGAGCGACCAAAGAATTCCGCGCGGACGTTTGAAGGTCCGAGTGGGGGGGCCGATCGGTGATTCACTGTCCCTGTGCGCGTGGCTGAGGTGAGGTTCTGCGATGCGGATTGTTGTTGTTGATGTTGATGCTGATGTTGATGTGGTTTGGTGGTGTTGTTGTGGTTGTTAGTGTTGTTGTTGCTGCTGCTCTTGTTATAGTTGTTGTTGCTGCTGCTGTTGTTGCTGTTGTTGTTTTTGCTGTTGTTGTTGTTGAACTCTCGCTGCTAAGAATAATTGTTGTTGATCCCCCTCCAGGGCACATTTCGTTTTTCAATTGAAGTGCCCTTTCCTTGTTGCAAATTAGGGAAATTATTGGGTTTCAGAATTGTGTCTGTGGCCCCTGATGTACATCAACAACAAACAACAGCTCCCGCCAGAGATTTCCTTACAATGTATTCCCAAATGCGCTCTCGCGCAATACCTCCTCACAGTGTATGCAGAAATCGTGCTCCCGCGTGGGACTCCTCGCAATTATTCAGGCGCCGCGCCCTCGACACTCAGGAATCACGCTCTCGCTGCGGATTTTCTCACCGTTTATTTGGGAGTCGCGCTGTCGCTCGAGACTTCCTCGCGATTCATGCAGGACGCACGCTTCAGCAACCCGCCTGCTCGACCTGGCCGCCTGGGCCCGCCTTCCCGACCCGCATTTAGGGTCTACCCGCCCGATCTGCCCGTCTTGTTCTGCCACATGCTTTCTGCTCCTAGACCCCCCCTACTATTCTCTCTCGTGCTCCATCCTCCTCCCTTTCCCCTTGTCCCTTACTTCCATCCGTCCCCTCTTCCCCTGCCTTAGGGGATGCACGAAATACACGTCGCAGGTAAGATAGATATACACCCAAGGGTGTACGATCGAAGACGAAGAGGGCGGGTATCGAGGGTTCGAGATAGAAGCTTGAGTGGCACGCGAGCAGATATGAGCGAACAGTCTTCACATGAGTGTTGTTGTTGCTGTTGCTCTTGTTGTTGTTGTTTGTTGTTAAGTGTTTGTTGTATGTTGGTGTTTGTATGCTGCTTGTTGTTTGTTGTGTTGTTTGGTGTTGGTTGTTTGTTGCTTGCTGGTTGTTGTTGGTTTCGTGGTGTTGGTGGTTTGTTGCTTGTTGTTTGGTGTGTGTTTGATGTTTGTTTGGATTTGGTTGTTTGTCGATCGTATGTTGTTTGTTGTCTGTTGTTTGTTTATTGTCTGTTGTTTGTTGTTGTTTGTTGTCGTCCACCCCGCGACTCGGCCCACCACCCACCCGCGACCCACCCGCGACCCACCCGCGACCCGGCCCGCGACCCACCCCGCGACCCGCCCGCGACCCACCCGCGACCCATCTGCGACCCAGAGGCGACCCACCCAGGACCCAGCCTGCGACCCACCCCGCGACCCACCACATTGGTGTAACGAAAAAATCGGCGCCTGCGGCGAGCTCGTTGTTTGACTAAATTGTAAAATTAAGCACCTGCGGCAGGCTGTTTAACAGCCTCGCAGACTGCTGATGTTCCCGCCCGCCCCCTCACTCTTATTCGCAACTGCGGGGGGCTGTGTTTATGTTACAGCTCTTCAACTAGCTGTTCTCCAGGTTCACCTGGCCGAGCCGCCTCACAGAGGACATCGCCTCCGCCGCTGCGGCAGTCGCCGAGCTGCCGCGGCCCGGGGGCACGGCGCTGACCGCGAGGGCCGTCATGGCGGCGATGCAGGATCGGGCGGGGCTAGAACGACGATAAACCCGTTCCAGAGCGTCCCGCAACGCTCTCAGAGCGCTTCGGAACGCTCTGAGAGGGCCGCGGCGCCCGACACATCCTCCAAAGCCGCCAGATCTTAGAGATCTCGTCCTGGCCTCGTCTTACAGGAGCTCCGGGGCAGCCGGCACGGCGCCGAGTCGGTCATCGTCGTGTTGACAGACGGCGCGCCCATGAGCTCCCGGGCGATGGGGCAGGTGGCGTCCAAGGCTCGGGCAGCTCAAAGGAGGATTACCTCCAGGGGGGTCGCAGCCTCCTACCGAGGGTCGAGGGTCGAGGAGGGGGAGGAGGCTGAGAAGGAGGCGGAGGAGGAGGAGGAGGAGGAGGAGGAGGAGGAGGAGGAGGAGGAGGGAGGACCGAAGAAGTTTCTGACATCGTTCGGGGTGCATCTGGCGGGAGGGCGGGGGTCCCCAGGGGTGCCCCGCCCTCCCCCAGGAAGAGGTCGTTAGCCCCCTGTCGGGGGTGACCTCCCACGGCAGTGCCCGAAAGGTCCGCGGCACCGCGCGGCTGATGTGGGTGCCGGTCTCCTCGCGGGCGCCCCTCGAGCAGATCAGGGCCTGGGCTTCCCGGCCGGTCGAGGAGAACGTGCTCCCAGCCGCAGACGCCGCCGCGTTGCAGGATCGGCGGCGAGCCCGGGGGGGAATTGAGGAGGGGCGGGCCTTCTCCTCAGAAGGCTCGGAAGTCCCCCGGCCTTCTGCCAGGTTCTCTCAGCTGTTCCGAAGACGCAGAAAAATCCTCAGAAGGCGCGAGGGTTTCTGAGAAGTACCGCCGCCTTCTGAGAGGGCCTTCTCCTTCTCACCTCCCCCCCTCCGCTCGCCGCCGAGAGGAGGCACCAGCCATCACGCGGATCGTCTCCAGCATCTGTCCGAAGCTATCCGGCATCGTCCAGGGTTGATCTCGTGTTGGTTGGGGCAGATGTAGGATGGCTGAGACTACATCGGCCAGCGGACTTGCCTCGATCGCTCGGGCCGTCAATCAGCCGACCGTCGAAAAGTGAAGGCAGGGCCACATGCTGTGGTGTTGTGAACCTTTGCCTTTCGCCCGCGGGGAAGATAGGGTCGCTCCTTCCCTCCCCCCCCCCGCAGAGGGCGTCCTCCGCCAAAAATCGCGGCTCCGCGGACCTCGGCCCTTGGCGACAAAGCAAGCTTCCCGGGGGCCGAAGTCGCGGGACGCTCGTCGTCAGAGCTCTGGGCCTCGAGGACGGGAGCCGTACCCCCTCTCGAGGAGCGCCGTGGGGCCCCACGCAGAGTCCTGGCGGGGTCTCCGTGACGGGCCTTCCTCGACCGCATCTGTAACGCAAACGCCCCGCACGTGCATGAGATGGCGACACTCCCTTGGCGTCAGCTTGCTTCGCCAGCTGTGCTCACTGCGCTAAGATCTGCGTTGCTCTGATGTGTTTTGTGAGTTCAGTTGTTGTGATGTGCTTTGCTTCGCTTTGGGGTTTCAACTGCGGTAGTCTGCTGTGCTTCTCGCTTTAGAGCGCAGTGCAGTGCATTGAGTTGGAAGTGGGTTGCTTTGCGTGGCCTTGTTTGTCCTGCCCTTTCATCGCAACGCAAAGCAGTGGTCTGTAAAGCAAGCGCAATGTACAGCGATGCAAACTAATGCTTCGTGAAGAAAGAGAAGCGCTTCACTGGTCATGATCAAGAACTCCCTCCTCCTGTCGCTGTCGTTGGCGGCTCTCGGAGCGGTCGGCGCAGCCGTGAAGCCCGAACGGTCGCCCAGGGGTTCTCGCTTATTACTGTTCAAAGAGGCTACGAGGGGGGACGGTGACCAAGAGGGGGCGACACGTCGTCATCCTCCTCCTCCTCGTCATCCTCCTCCTCCTCGTCATCATCATCATCATCATCATCATCATCATCATCATCATCATCATCATCATCATCATCATCATCATCATCATCATGATCATCATCATCATCATCATCATCATCATCATCATCATCATCATCACTATCCTTCCCGTGCCTCCTCGTGCTCCTTCTCCCCCCAATAATCCCCGTCCTCCTTCCGCCTCCACCCCGTCGTGGTCCTCTTCGTTCCCCGAAGCCGCCAGGATCTGGGGGGTGGGGGTTGGTGTCGCCGCGTTCCACGGTGCTTTGGCCTCACCCTGCTACACTGTGTACCTGATGCGGCCAGGGCGATCGGCTATGTCTGCAGGACGTGAGGGGTCACGCAGGTATTACGGCTGCGCCTACAGATCCGGATTTGCAAAGAGCGCGTTCTGTGGTCGCTTGGAGGGGGGGTTTGGAACCGGACCCCCCCCCTGGATATCGAAGGGGGGGGGGCTTCGAACACGCCCCCCCTTCCCGTGATGAAGGGGGGGGTGTTCGAACCCCCCCCCTCCTCCTCTCTCCCTCTCCTCGGGCCGGCGCCGGCATCGGCGGCGGCTGGCGGCGGCGGCGGGGACGACGACTTCCTTTTCTGGGCCAGCGCCGGTACCTGCGGCGGCGGGCGGCGGCGGCGGGGTGCGTCGACGAGGAAGGACGACGGTGACGACGATGACGACGACGGCGACGCTCCGCCACTGTGCACTGGTTTTGGGTCAGAGTCCCAGTGGATGCCTCTTGGTCAAGGTCTCGTCGGAGGGCTCTCGGGGGCTCTGAAGGGCATTTGTAAAGCCTCCTGGGCGCCTCTTGGGCATCTATTGGGGCCTCTCAGAGGTGGTGGTGGTGGTGGCGGTGGTGGTGGTGGTGGTGGTGGTGGTGGGCTGTAGTGGTGGTGTTGGTGGTGGTGGTGGTGGTTGTTGGTGGTGGTGGTTGTGGTGGTGGTGGCTGGTTGTGGTTGTGGTGGTGGCGGTGGTGGTGGTGTTGCGGTGGCTTCTGGTGGTGGTGGTGGTGCTGGTGGTAGTTGTGGTTGCGGCTCAAGGTGGTGGTGGCGGTGGTGGTGTGGTGGTGGTAGTGGGTTGTCGTGGTGGCGGCGGTGGTGGTGGTGGGTTGGCGGTTTGTTGTGGTGGTGGTGGTTGTGGTGGCGGGTGGCGGTGGTGGTGATGGTGCTGGTGGTGGTGTGGTGGTTTGTGGTGGTGGTGGTGGTGGTGAGTTGTGGTGGTGGTGATGGGTGGTGGGTAGTGGTGGTAGTGGTGGTTTGGTGGTGGTGTGGTGGTGGTTTGTGGTGGTGGTGGCTTGTGGTGGTGGTTGTTGTGGACGTGGTGCTGGTGCTGGTGGTGGCGGCGGTGGTGGTGGTGTGGTGGTGGTTTGTGGCGGTGCTGGTGGAGGTGGGTCGTGCTGCTGGTAGTGATGGTGGTGGTTGTGGCGGTGGTGGTGATGGTGTGTAGATTGTGGTGGTGGTAGTGGTGGTGGGTTGTTGTGTTGGTGGTGGTGGTGGTGGTGGTGGTGGTGGTGGTGGTGGTGGTGGTGGTGAGTTGTTGTGGTAGTGGTGGTGGTGGTGGCTGTGTTGGTGGTGGTTGTGTGGTGGTTTGGTGGTGGTGGTGGTGGGTTGAGGTGGTGGTGGTGGTGGCGGTTGTGGTGGTGGTGGTGGTGGCGAGCTAGTTTGTGGTAGTGGTGTTGCTGCTGGTAATATTGCTGGTGGTGGTGGTGGGTTGTGGTGATGGTGGTGGTGGTGGCGGTGGTGGTGATGGTAGTGGTGGTAACGGTGTGGTGGTTTGTGGTGGTGGTGGTTGTGGTGGGTTGTGGTGGTGTTGGTGGTGGTGGCGGCGTTGTTGGTGGTGGTGGTGGTGGTGTAGTGGTTTGTGGTGATAGTGGTGGTTGTGGTGGTGGTGTTGGTGGTTGTGGTGGTTGTGGTGGTGGTGGTGGCGGTGGTGGTGGTGGTGTGGTGGTCTGTGGTGGTCTGTGGTGGTGGTGGTGGTTGTGGTGGTGGTGGTGGTGGTGTGGCCTTCGGCTCTTCCCGCACCGTGTTTTGGCTTTGGGTCTGAGTTCTAGTGGATGCCTCTTGAGGTCTCGTCAGAAGGGTCTCGGGGGCGTCTGAGGAGCATGTGTGAAGCTTGGTGGACCTTCCTAAGGGCCTCCTTGTGGCTTTTGGGGGGCGAAGGCTCGATATGGCGATTTGTGTGCTCCCTCTGCGGCCTCTGGGTCCTCTCTGGTCATCTTCGCTGCGTCCCCGCCGTCGGCGCCGCTGGCCGCCGCCAGAGCCGGCGCCGGGGGTGGGAGGGCGGTTTTGGACCCCCCCCCTTCCCATGAGCCCTCTCTGGTCATCGTCGTTGCGTCTCCGCCGTCGGCGCTGCTGGCGGCCGCCAGCGCCGGCGCTAGCGCCGACGCCGGAGAGGGAGGGGGTGGAGTTTGGACCACCACCCCCCCCTCGTCGGAGGGGTGGGGGGATTCGGGAGGGGGGGGGTTCTAGAGGGAAGGAGAGTCCCCCTGGTTCTGATCGACGGCGCCGAGTTTTGGCGAGGGGGCTTGGCCCATCCCCCGGTTCGAAACGCGCCGCCGGATGCTCCCAAGGCAGACGCCCGTGAATCGCGTTCTCTCTGATCTTGAGACACTTTGAGTCATGAAGGAATTGCTGAGCTTTCCGGTCGGTGTCGGACCAGGCTCCAAGCTGGGAAACATCGCGGTGGCTTCTGGCAGGCGTGGGCTCCACTCAGTGGATGCTGCTGTGCAACCATTGGCACGGGGGCCCAGTGTCAAGTCCCCTGGCCGGAAAGCTCGGCGCTATGCGCTCCAGGGTTATATAGCTGGCAGACGAGCCAATGATTGCGACCCACTAGTCGTGTAGCCTTCGGCCTGGGTTCGCTTACAAGGCACGCGAAGCTGTAGTATACTTCGTGGTGCCTTGCTTTTCAGCAGTGTCATTGGCAGCGAACTCGTGAAGCACAGTTCGCCGTCTCCACGTTAGTTTCTGGATTTGCGCGAATTTCCTCATACTGCTTGGGTTCACATATTCGGCAGGGCTGTCAACTTGGACGCATTCCCAGGAAAGTTGGAGTTTTGTATCGTTCTTTGCGCAGCTGTGCCGATTCGTTGTGCTATCGACATCCTGTTTTCAGGCGGAGACCATCGCAGGTCGCGTTTTGCTCCAACTGGCCTCACGGAACCCATGTGGCTGAACAAGTTAACGCACGCTTGTAGTAGAGGGATGCGTTCTTACAAGATAGCATCAGCGCGCCAGCAAGGGGACAGAGCGTCCCACATGGCCTGGCCTTCGCAATTTCGTACTTGGTTTAATTCGTGTGCTCTCAGATCGGCAGGCGGGTCTATGCCGAGCAGTTCCACAACTTCCAGGAGCACGCCATACCCCTCAAAGCCACCAGGGAATTCCCCAAAAAACACGCGATGCTCCACGAGCTCATCCGAGCGACGCATAAAAAGGGGGGTCATCTTCACCGACGTCGGCGCGTAAGCTGCTCGCGTAAGGTCGCACGCAAGCGCCCTCGTCTCCATTGTGGCTTGCCGCGCTGGCGGCCCGCGTGAGCCACTGCGCAAGGTCGCTGTGCCATCCCGCGCAAGACCCCTTCCTCCTCATCGCCCACCTGGGGCCCCAGACAAAGAGCTGCTGAGCCGCTCCGGAGAGCCTCCGGGAACTTCAGACACCAGGGGGCCTCTTCGACGCAGCCATTCTGGGGTTCGAGGCCCAGCCGCCCTCTGCGTGCGGGGCGTCCGGTCCCTCCCCGTCCTCATATCTCGGGCGGCATGAAGGGGGGGGGGCTCAGCCATGCGCAGAGGGGGTACAGTCGGACCGAGGTATAGGATCGAGGTCGGCTCGGGGAGGGTACCCTACGGATCTTCGTGCTTGCTGCATGTTCTCGTGCATCCTGGGGGAGGGCACCCTCGAGAGATCTTACCGTTAGGGGTGTTTCGGCCGGCGGAGGGTCTCATGTTCTTGAAGGACCTTCTTCTGTCTTAGGTCCGACCGTAAGGATGAGGTGGTTGTGGCAGGGCTTCCTTGAATCCTTGCCCTGTCAGCCCATGCTTCATCATGACGGCCGATGTGCGCCGTTGAGATCGTAGCAGCCCTGGACGCCCAACGACACTGCATCCCCACCTTGCATCCTCTAGGTCCCCCCGCGGGGCCGCGGAGATACTCGCGCTTCTTGAAGTCGCAGTCTGGGCCAGAGCGGCTGCCCTTCTCCAGGGGGGGCGGCGCGAGGGCGCGTGCGCGAAGAGAATCGCGCCATTGCGGGGCGTCATGCGCGAAGTTGTGTGACCCAGATCCTTCTGATGCGCGGCGACTGCACCTGGGCATACCAGACGGTACCAATACCGCTATTCTCCGGATCTGTCCCGGGTTGCCTTCTGACCAGAATTTCGAGGCGAATCCAGCCATGTCGGCCTACCACGAGGCCCAACATGGCGAAAACGAGGGAGGGATAGCGGTATCGGTGCTTTCTTTCCTCTTCTGTGTACCCCGCCCCTACCCCCCCCCCTCGTCCCCTCCGATCATCGCCGCGCGCTGACCATGCGCCTGGCGCGCGCGTAAGCAGCGGCCACCGCGGTGCTGCTCAGCGCCTGCGCCAGCACCGCTCCGCAGCGGCGCGCGGAGATGTCGGCCACTGCCGATGCGGAGCAGGACGCTCCCAGCCCTCGGATTTGTGTGGTCCTTCATGGCATTAGCATCCAATGACGAACGCTACCCCTGTGGGTCCATCCGACGCTGGGGTATCAACGAACCCCGCTGGGGTCCACTCGGCTGCAGACATGGCTGGATTTCTGGGCCCCAGCCGATTTTTCAGAAATCTGACCTGCAGGGATGTCGTCCGGATTTCGTCGGACTTGGTTGGCATGTGGGCGACATCTGGGCGAAATTTGCACGGAAAGGGTGAAGGGGGGTGGTCGAAACCTGGACGACATTTGGTCGAGATCACGTTCACGATAGGGCCGCGGTGCACAGACGCCCTCAGGAAGGCTCACCCAGTCGGATCTGGACGTCGTGAGGAGACCACGGCGGGCGTCTCTGCCCCGCTCAGCCACGCGCATGGGGGGGTAGGGTTATTGGGGAAGGCTTCCTAGAAGCACTCCTGCCTCTCAGAAATTGCGGGCCCTGTCTGTAGATGTAGGGCCGGCGCCTTCTAAGAAGCAGCCTCCTTCTAAGAGGTGTTCGCGCCGCCCGCGATAAGGATGAGGTGTTTGTGCCAGGGTTACCTTGCATCCTTCCCCCTACGGTCGGACCGCGGTATAAGATCGAGGTCGGCTCGGGGAGGGTACCCTACGGATCTTCGTGCTTGCTCCATGTTCTTGTGCATCCTGGGGGAGGGCACCCTCGAGAGATCTTACCGTTAGGGGTGTTTCGGCCGGCGGAGGGTCTCATGTTCTTGAAGGGCCTTCTTCTGTCTGAGGTCCGACCGTAAGGATGAGGTGGTTGTGGCAGGGTTTCCTTGAATCCTTGCCCTGTCAGCCCATGCTTCATCATGACGGCCGATGTGCGCCGTTGAGATCGTAGCAGCCCTGGACGCCCAACGACACTGCATCCCCACCTTGCATCCTCTCTAGGTCCCCCCGCGGGGCCGCGGAGATACTCGCGCTTCTTGACGTCGCAGTCTGGGCCAGAGCGGCTGCCCTTCTCCAGGGGGGGCGGCGCGAGGGCGCGTGCGCGAAGATAATCGCGCCATTGCGGGGCGTCATGCGCCAACCCGCTGCGTGCCCCGGGGGCCCCCTGCGGATCGAGCCGGCTTGCGCGGGGAGGGTGGGGGGCTTCTCGTCACGCCCGCGGTGGTGTGACGAGCGGCGCCGCGTGTCCGGGGCGGCAGGATGCGCTCGGCTGCGGTTCGGGCGCGGCGGTTGTCGGAGGAGGAAAAGGTACTGATAACACTCCGCTCCCCGTGTTTTCCCCCTTTTCGGCCTTCTGGGAGGCCCTCGTCGCCACCGCTGTATTCGTTTTGAAATTCTGGTCAGAACGCACCCCAAGAGAGGTCCAAGGAGTACTGGTATCAGTACCTTTTGGTTTCCCGAGGTTGGACTGCACGATGGAGGTCCTGGGCATGATTCTCTGAGGGGTGCGGCCGCACTGGAGCAGCGCGTCATGGGCGCGGTGCAGGCAGAGCTGGAGCAGTGGCGTCTGCAGGTCCTCGCCGAGGTGAACTGGCGGCTGACGCGCGCCTTCGTGGACCCCCAGCGCGGCGCCAGCACGAACAGCGGGGAATCCGCCGACTGTGCTCTGGGTGGTCTCGAGGAGCGCCTGTCCATGGCCAGTATTGAGATCAGCTCGATCAAACTGGACGTCTGCAAGTTGGGCGACGCTCTTCGAGCCCAGGGCGCCCGCTTGGATGAGCTGGCAAAGGGAACGAGGTGCGCGCTGGGATATTCGCTGCGGCCAGAGGGCTGCCGCGACACCGGGGGCGAGCTGGAGAGCATCCGCGCGACGCTGGAGCAGGTGCGATCGAGTCTGCTAAGCCGGCGGAGGCTTGAGAGCGAGACCAGTCCGATTTTGCCAGTGTCGCCTCGGAACGCGCTGGCGCCCACAACGATCTCGGAAGAGGGCATGGACGTGCGGATCGAGGCCGGCACCACCCAAACATGCTTTCTTGTATGCGCGCGCCGGCCACGCGAGGGCGACGCGCACGCTCGGAAATCTTGTAGTGTAAGCTCCGTGGTGGGCACTTTCTGGTCATACCAATCGAGAAACGATATACTACAAGATGTTGTGCTGCGTATTTCGGTCCGGACGTGCGCCTCCAAGAGGGGCGCATGGTATTGGTATTTCCTTCTGCGTCCCATGAGGCCCCAGCGGCCGACGCGGGCGGCACCGGCAGCGAGCAGCCGTCGGGCGCAGTGTCGCCAGCGGCTTGCGCTCGGCAGGTCGGCGGTCAGGTTTTCCACGTCGCTTCGGGCCCCCCGCCGAACGCGCGCCGGGTCTCGGCGCCGGTGCTGCTGGAGGCGCAGCAAACAATGCACGTCAGGGTCATTGGGCCGTCAGGTGAGCGACGTAGAAAAACGGGTTCAACTGCGCGGACATTCGCGCTTAAGCTGCCCGCGTAAGGTCGCGCGTGCGTGCCCTTCTCTCCACGCGTTGTGCCACGCTGGCGGCCCGCGCAAGCCGAGGCACAAGGCTGCTAACTCATCTTGCGTAAGACCCGCTTCTCTTCGTTGCTCAGGTGGCTCTTCGGTGCACACTCCAGCGCTCAGGACCCCCGGCACCGCCACCCCGACGGCCGCGGGCTGCCAGCAGCTCTGGCTGCCGACCGGCGCTCCAGAAGAGCGGGCCGCGAGGCACGTCGGAGGCGCGCAGACCGTCGGCGCGCGGCCACTGACGCCCGTGCGGGCTGGGCCCCAGGCGCCAGCGCAGGTGCAGAGGCCAGTGGGCCACGCCAGCAGGGAGACGATGCACATACAGCCGGCGCCCACCGGCGGCCCCCCACCGCTGTCGGGCAGCTCCGCCTCCGTGCCCATGTTCCTGCCCGCTGCCGGCTCTGCCAGCGTGCCCGTGCCTCCGACGGCCGCGGGCCGCCCCGGGCAAGTGCCCGTGGCTGTCTGGAGGAGCCCAGGCACCGCCACCCCGACGGCCTCGGGCCGACAGCCAGCGTGGCACACGGGAGCCGGCTGAGAGGGCACGGGGCGCGCGTGAGAATCATTGGCGGCGGCGGGGCCGCGTCGCTGCCAGCGCCAGCCACTCGCGCGGGGAGGCTCCCGAGGCATCTTCTGGGCGCGCACGTGCGCGGCTGGCTCGCCTCACCCCGAGTCTCCTGGGATCGCTCTGCTAACCCAGTCCTCCCGGTCGAGCGATGTGGCTCGTCACCCCAGGACGACCTCTTGGGCCTGCCCGCAGAGAGGAGCGCTGGGCTATGCGGCTAATGGCGCGCTCTTCTTGCGGAGACGACAGAGAGGATGCCAAGTATGCACACGCACACACACACACACACACCGACACACACACACACACAAGCACACACACACACCGACACACATATATATATACATACATACATACATACATACATACATACATACATACATACATACATACATACATACATACATACATACATACATACATACCCACACACACGGATCCTGCGCCCAGGATCCGCGTAGTCATTCGCGTTCCAGGCCCAGACAGGAAGGAGCGTCCATCGATCCCGGGCCCAGGATCGGACTGGCTAGGATCGGTGTTTGTGCATACGTGGCGTCCCCGGTTCGCTCTTGCAGTGCATTTCTTGGGCGTCGCGTAATGGGGGGGGCGACCAAAGGGGGGGCAGCGAGGGCTGCAGAAAAGGGGCCCTCCAGGGATGTAGGTCCAAAAGGAGGCCTTTAGGGCCCGAGAAGTGCACATTTCTTCCCCCCCCCCCTCCACTTATCGCCCCCCCATTAAGCAACGTCCGAATTTCTCTCACGAAGAAGGTGTCGGTGCGTCCAGCCTTTTCGCCCCTCCTTTGCTCCCCGACCTTCGCCTCGCGAAATGAGGGAAATCCTTCGCTGGAAGCGTTCGTTGGGGAATGCGCCCAGGAGGCGTTCAGACCCTGGAGGATTCCTCATCTGACGAGGGCGGCGGTGACTCCACTGGTGCTCCACCAGCTTTTTCAGACCCTGGACTCCTTATTCAATGGTTCCTTGTCCAATGCTCTCAGCGCATATCTGTTTGGCTTGTTGGGCCTCGGGGGATTTTCACACAGCGGCTGTGCCCGCTCCCCCTCCTCCGCGCTCCCGGACACGGGCTCGCTTTTTGCAGGCTGCAGTGGCGCAGGCACGTTGTGATGCTGCGGCGGGGGAAAAGCTTCCCGACCGTCACCTCCCGACGACGACAGCGCGACGACGCGCCGCCCTCATTGTGCCGAAGTGCCGTCCCCAACCGATTTCCTGTGCTCTCCTCGTTCCTCCAACATGCACACGCCCACCAATGCTCCTCCTCCTCCTCCTCCTCCTCCTCCTCCTCCTCCTCCTCCTCCTCCTTCTCCTCCTCCTCCCTCTCCTCCTCCTCCTCCTCCTCCTCCCACGAGTCGTCCTCGTCCCCCTTCCCCTCCTACCTCTCCTGCTCTCTCTCTCTCCTCTCTCTCTCTCCTCTCTCTCCTCCTACTCCCCTCCTCCAGCCCCAATGAGCCCCACAAAGCAGGCAAGGATAGTCGAAGCGCCCAGGATCCCCCCCCCTCAGATCCCCAAGAGGCCGGCCGCCCATAAATTCTTGGACACCCCCTGGTCGAGAACCTGCAGGACCCCCAAAGCATCATCCAGGAAAACTAGAAAGGTCCCCTGCAAGGGCGCGCGACGACAATCGCAGTTTGCGCTTCGCGGCCTGGCTCGCAGAGCTGCGTGTTTTTTCCAGCAGGTGGCGTGAGAGCGCGAAGAATGACGGGTTTCGCAATTTGCGAAGCCGGAAGCCGAGTGACCTGAAGGATGTCCTCTGCCAGGTCCAGACGCATCCAACCACACTTCTGGCGTCACTCCTGTTCCGTGCATGGTCTCTGGAGCCCTCGGCCGCCGACCCCTCGACCGTGTTCTCACCCCGTGGTGTCTCTCGGACGGCTGTGTGGGCCGACGAGGATCGAGCGGGGTCTCCCGCTCCCAGGTCCTCCACAACGGCCGTGCGTGCAGTGCCGTCTCGTTTGGTGTCACGAGTCCGCCGAATGCCTGGATACCTCTCCCTGGGATGCAATTCCTTGGAGGTCAAATTCTGATGTTTCACTTGTCCGAAGTCCGGCTTAATCCGGCTTAATCCCGCTTAATCCCGCTTCATCCCGCTTAATCCCGCTTAATCTGGCTTAATCCCGCTTAATCCGATGCTCAGCCGGGCGTAATAGCTCCCACATGGGGCTTAATCCTCCTTAATCTTTCCGACGAAAACCTCCCAGTAGTTGCCTCCTAACTCTCCGCCGCAGCCGTTTTGGCTCGGGCACCTCCGTGGCTCTCCCGCCATGCCCCAGACCTTTCCCTGGAGCGCGCCGGGGCCAAGATTTCGAGGCGGGCCAGGCCGTGGCGGCGAGGGCCCCCCTTGCGGGAGAAGAAGAGGAGGTCTCCGGAGGCCGCCAGGCGCCGAACAAAAGCCAAGACTCCTCGATCGGGGGAAGAGAACGAGGAGGAGGAGGAGGAGGAGGAGGAGGAGGAGGAGGAGGACGGGGCTGGGACGAGGATAAATCCGTTCCAGAGCGTTCCAGGACACTTCCAGAGCGTTCCGGAGAGCTCTGAGAAGGCCGCGGCGCCCGAGGCATCCTCCAGAGCCGCTGGATCTTAGAGATTCTCGATTCGTCCCCACCGGATTTTATCCTCGTCCTGGCTTCGTCTTATCAGGAGGAGGAGGAGGAGGAGGAGGAGGAGGAGGCGGAGGTCGCTGCAGCCGCTTCGGCTCAGGCGCCTCCTGTGGCTCGCTCGCCACGGGACGAGAAGCGGGGTCGGCCTTGCGAAGATCCGCGCACAGGCAGATCTCGCAGGGTCACGCGTGAGCGCCTGCTCTGCGCCCCGCGCTTGCGGCCTACATCCGCGACCGCGTGAAGCCGCCGCGTCTCCTGGGTTTTGCCCTCGGCCCTCCTCGAGGATCGAGGAGGGGCTTCAAATGTTTTCGGACGGTGATTTGACGTTTTCTGCCCTGTTCGGGCCTCCAGGACCCCCGGGGACCTCCAGGGGTCAGGATCCAGGGCGGGAGCAAAACTTACCAGCCGCGTCGTCGCGTGTAAGGGTCTCTTGTTCCTCGGCGCTCGCCCCTCCACTAGGCGCCCCGTCTTGGGGGCCCCTCTGGGCCATCGTGGGGCCATCTTTGTGCGCTTTGGGGCCGTCTTGGAGGTCTGTGGGGCCGTCCTTGCGCCGTCTTAGGGCCCTCTTGGCCCGTCTTGGGGCCCTGCTGAGGGCTTACAGGGGCCGTCTTGGGGTTGTATTGGAGGCCCCTGGGACCGTCTTCGGATGTCGAAAGCCAAGGATGGCGAGAACACGAAAACTATTGAAACACCTATGGGATGTGTTTGATTTGGGCATCTTGAGGGTTCTCTTAGAGCTCTCTTGGGACGTCTTGGGGGCTTCTTGGACCGTCTGGAGGGCATCTTGGGCCGTCTTGGAGCCTCCTTGGGCTGGCTTGGAGGTCATCTTCATCGTCTTGAAAGCATGTCTTGGGCAGCCTTGAAAGGGCATATTTAGCCATAGTGGCCGTCTTCAAGGCCATCTTGGAAGCCATCTTGGGCGTGGCGGAGGAAGCACCTTGATGGTTCTCCTGGAACTTTCCGTGTGGCCAGCGGATTGTGGCGGAGGCCATTGGAAACTTTGTGGAAGAGTTCAAAACCATGAGCACTTCGGTACGCCAGGCACCCTTTTGACAAGCACATCGGGCGGCGCAGCTAGCCTGCGGCAAGTCCCGCCACCGTGCAAGCCCAGCACCTCGGGTGGCGACTGTTCAGAGGACGCGCAGGAGGCCGTAGCTTGCGACACCTCGTGCCCCGAGGTTTGGGAGATCCGTAACATGACACGCTTTTCCGCGCCGTGTCGGGGGTTCTCTTTTCGTTTTCGTCGTTTTCCTCTTTTTCTTCCGTCCGTTCTTGTGCTTCTGTGGGGCATTATCGTGGGTCTTTTGGGTCACCCTTGGGCCGTCTTGGGGTCCGCTTGGGCCGTCCTGGGGCTCTCTTGGGCTGTTTTGGGGCCATCTTGGGGTGTCTTCGGGCTCTCTTGGGCCGTCTTGGGGCCCTCTTGGCCGTCTGGGTGGTCTCTTGGCGCCTTCGTGGGGCCGTCTTGGGCCGTCGAGGGGCCCCCTAAGGGTGCCTTGAACACCTCCAGCGGAGGACCTCTTGGGCCAGGTTGGGGCTCTCTTGGTGCCGTCCTGCTCCGTCTTCAAGCCGTATTGGGTTGTTTGAAGGCCGTATCCGAAGAATATTGGGCAACCGTGGGGCCCCCATATGAGTTGTTTCGGGGCCATCTCTGAGGCATATAGGACAGTCTGAACTAAAGGAAGCCAGGCAACCTGACGTGATCCAGATCTTCCAAAGATTTAGAGACAATCAACTACGTGGGCTTCTTCGGGTCCTTCTGGGTGTCCTCTCGTGGCCCTCTTGGGCCTTCTTGGGGGTAATGTTGGGCCCTCACGGGGTCATCTTGAGCCGTCTTGGAGGCATCATGGCCCACCTTGGCGACCGTGGTTGCCTGCCTCGGCCGTCTTCGAAGCGCACGAAGGCGGACACATGTGCGTTTACCAGCGATCGTGGCCCTTGTTGGAGCGCGGACCTACAGTTCTTCACGAGGGAGCGAGGCGTCGGGAGCGAGGATAAACAAGGTTCCCGGGGGAGACTTACAGAAATGTTGCCATGCAGCACTTGGCAATCTACAACCACGCCTCCACATTCTAGGGGATACGGTGGCCGAATTACTGGCTTTCGTCTGCCATCGTGGCTGTGGCCAAGGTGAGGAGCTTCGTCTTCCAACGTAGCTGGATGCCTTTCTTCGTCCACTGTGGCTGTATGCCTTGACATCTGCTGTCATATGTTGATGCCCGCGTTGGAAAAAGAAAAAAAAAAACAACTCCTCTTCCCCCTCCCCCATGTCTCCCCTCCTGCCCTCCCACCTCCCCCTCTGTTCCCTCATCATTATGCTCCTCTTCCTGCCCTCGTGATCTTCTCCCTCTGCTCCGCCCCCCTCTCATCGGCGCGGTGAGGACGCCCTGGCCGCAAGGCTCGTTTAGGCTGCTGGGCCACCTCCTCGCTCGTTTTGCTCTTTCGACGCGCGCAGCGCTCGATCCGAGCTCAGTGCCGATCATCATCATCATCATCATCATCATCATCATCATCATCATCATCATCATCATCATCATCATCATCATCATCATCATCATCATCATCATCATAATCATCATCATCATCATCATCAGCATCATCAGCATCATCAGCATCATCAGCATCATCAGCATCAGCATCAGCATCAGCATCAGCATCAGCATCAGCACCAGCATCAGCACCAGCATCAGCAGCATCAGCATCAGCATCATCATCAGCATCATCATCAGCAGCATCAGCATCATCGCCATCGTCATCATCGTCATCGGCATCAGCATCAGCATCATCACCACCACCATCAGCATCATCAACATCATCACCTTCATCAGCATCATCGTCATCCTAACCATCATAAGCATCAGCATGCTAATCATCAGCCTCATCATCAGCATCATCATCACCGTCACCGGTATCAGCATCATCATACGTAAGCATCGGCATCAGCAGCACGATCAACCATCAATCATCATCATGAGCATCATCATTAACATCAACAATACCATCAACATCCGCGTCATCATCATCATCATCCTCATCATCATCATCATCATGATCATCATCACAATCATAATCATCATAATCACCATCATCATCGGCAGCATCACCAGCATCAGCATCAGCATCAGCATCATCATCAGCATCACCAGCATCATCATCAACATCAGCACCACCACCAATATTATCATCATCACCATCCTCATCATCACCATCAGCACTATCACCACCACCATCATCATCACCACCATCACCATCATCATCATCAGCATCACCAGTATCAGCATCATCATCAGCATCAGCATCATCATGACCAGCAACATCATCACCACCACCCTTTGTTGACGACTTACTCTTTGACAACGTCGACGGCGGCGGCGGCGCGACGCCGACGACGAGAGCGCCTGTGACACGCGGGGGGGCGGCAGGCGACCCTGCCGCCCTGGCAGCCGCGGCCGGGCTCTCCCTGGCCCCCGCGGTCGGTGGAGGCGCGGCGGCCAGTGTGGGTGAGGAAGCAGAGGAGGAAGAGGAGGAGGAGGAGGAGGACCAGTGCAAACCGACGCAGCAACGAGGTTGGAATACACCCTCCTTCCAAGCTCCCTTTTCATAGGCCCCGACAAAGAGCCATTTCCACTGAGGGAAGTGAGCTTTGGGAGACAACCGTTTGAAGACCCTGAGGCGTGGCAAAACACCGCTCTCGGAACTTCAACGCAATGAATCAATGTGTGTTGCGTCTTGGCGATCCTGAATCGTGTCGTGACTTTATCATCGCGAATCAACGTAACTGTTGCGCCCTGACAACCCTCAATCGCTCCAAAAATCCCCTTTCTAGTGCGTTAACCATGGAAGTCTGTGAAACTCTTGCGAATCTTGAAGACGAGTGTGCGCGACACTAAGGCGAGAGCCACATTTGGACAAGGAACGGCCTTCAGTCCTCAAGTCTTGCAGTTTTTAGGACGAATGTTCACGGCGCGAACGCGAGAGCCGCAATTTGAAAGCGGCTCGCCCTCAATCTGTGAAGCTCTTGCAAGTTTGTAACACGAGTGTGCGCGGCGCGAAGGCGAGAGCCACATTAGGAAACACGGCCCGCCCTCATTCCGCGAAGCTCCTGAATGTTCTCAAGACGCATGCGCGCGGCGCTAAGGCGAGAGCCACAGTTTGAAAACGGCCCGCCCTCAATCCGTGAAGCTCTTTCTATTTTGGTAAGACGCATGTACGTGACATTAAGGCGAATCACCTGCCCGCCATTTGCGAAGCCTTCAAGATCATGAATGGTCAGGAAGACTCAGGCGAAACGCCCGGCCCGCCCTTCCGGCTGGTGTCGGGGTGCGACAACGAGGAGTCTTTTATAAGTAATAGGAATGGAGGGGGAGGAAGAGGAGGAGGAGGAGGAGGAGGAGGAGGAGGAGGAGGAGGAAGGATGAGTAGGAAGAGGGGAAGGAACAAGAGAGAGCAGGGAGCATTAACCGTCCAAGACCCGTGTCTCGGTTTTCCCCCCGTGCCCCCCCTCCCCTCCCCACCCGCGAGCTGCTCGGATGGAGGAGGAAGAGGAGGAGGAGGAGGACAAGAAGAAGAAGAAAAAGAAAAGGAAGAGGACCAACGTAAACCCAAGGTGTTTTCGACGATGCTGCAGCTGCAGCGTACACCCTCCAAGCACCTTTTTTAGAATAGCAGAAGACGTGCCCCGAGAACGGTTAGCACCCTGCGGGCCCGCAATTCGGGTGGGAGCTCTCTTTGAGAGACGCCGCCCTCCATGATTCGAGCTACAGGGAATGCGGCAGGGTGGGGCCACACATGTCAAAGAAGTGCCCAGCGACAGTCCCGCTTTGAAAAGGAATCGCCCTCCATCCGCGCAAGCGCTGTCAACTTCTGGTCATGAAACCACGCGACGCCTCGAGGGATCACACCACTTTCAAAAGGAACCGCCCTCCATCCCTGTAGCTGCTACACACAGCCAATATGGTGCGAGTGCTCGATGTTGGCAGAGATCCAGCGGTCCGTCCGTGCAACTGACGGACCTGTTCAATATGAGTGCGCGCGGTGCCAAGGCAAGAGCCCCATTTTGAGAACCACCCGCCCTCCATCCGTGTAGGTTTTCGATGTGTTAAGGCCAACGCGCGCAGCGCCAAGGGGGGAGCGCCATCTATACAATAGAGATAATATCGCCCCCCCCCCATGTGTAGCTACTGAAAGTGTTAGGCTTTAAGATCATAGACGGTGAGGACGTGTCAGGCGAAACGCCCAGACCGCCTTGATGACGCGTCTGGTGGTGCGACTGCGAGAGGGGTATGTTACAAAGAAAGGTGATGGAGGAAGTGAAGGCGGAGGAGGAGGAGGAGCAGGAGAACGAGACGGATAAAGAAGAGAAGAAAGAGAGATGAGAAGGAAGAGAAGGAAGAAAAGGAGGAGGAGGAAAAGGAGGAAGGGGAGGAGGAGGATCGAGGATCCAGGATCGATTAGTTCGCAAGTTCGGTGCTTCTTTCGGGTGCGGGTGGGGGGCCCATGCCACCAGAAGTCTCCAGAGGCATTTTGAGACCTCTGGATGCTTTCGCGGGAATCGCGCCTGCGGAGAATTCCAGAGACGTCCAGAGACTCCCAGGAGAAAAAGAAAATGAGAGAGGGACGGGGAGGACAATTTTATGTTTCTGTTCCTTGTACCTTTTGTGCTGTTCCCCAATCAATGCTTGAACTGAAGACTGACAGGGTCCTAGCGGAGACTGAAAGCGTAGGCAAAGGTATCGGGGCGAATCTGGTGGGCGGTCTGGCTCTCGGTGCCCAGTTTTCGGGCTCCTGGATCCGTATTCCAAGCCAGGTTGTTGGACGCGGCTGAATCCCGGGTTCCCACTTTTGGGTCCGGAGTTCCCGGCGTTGCAAAGTCCCCAGGTCTTCAACTTGTTTTTTGCGGCCCATTGTACGTGTCGTTGCGACCACGGTCATCAGAATGCACAGTGAATTACAGAGAGTGTGGAGTACATGGGAAAGAGAGAGAGAGAGAGAAAGGTCGTATATATTGTGTATATATATATTACAGAACAGAGGGTATCATGATTCCAGAGGGTAAATGGACGAAACAGGATTACAATATACATAGAGAGACAAACATAAAGAGAGAGAGAGGGAGAAAGACGGATTAGACAGAGAGAGACTACAGTTGCGACTACATTACTATATGTGTACACGTATCGTATATGTATATGTATGTACATACGTATCTACGTGTAGATGTACATGTCTGAATATGTGTGCATATATACGTATGTGTGTATACATAATATATGTACATATATATATAGTAACCTTCCAAGGAAGCCTATGCGGAGTCCACCTGAGCGTGCGCGACGCCGTTGATGGGGAACGGTTGAGTTTCATCCATCTTCCGTAGCTGTGTTGGCTGGAGACAGGCAGCGGAGTCACCGGGCGGTCCCGCCCGTCTGTGGCCGCTGCCGAGCCACTCTGTCTACTGAAGGTTGCCGCGCCGAGCGCGGCCGCTTGGAGGGCCACGCTCGGCCGACTGATTCTGATCAGCCTCGCTGGCAGCCTTACTGGGTTGAGGGGAGCGAAGACCTGGCTGGGAGACGAGGATCCCGGGCGCGGGTCGCCCCTCTCCCGCGGAGCTGCTGGCGAGGAGCCCGATGGAGCGGGCAGCCCCGGCAGCGGTCGGGTGGCCCTTCCCGCGGGGGGCCTGGCTCGACGCAGCGCTGAACGGCGAGCTGGTGCCGGGGCTGCCGCTGGCGACTGGAGCTCGGGTCCTGGCGCGGGTCAAGGACGACTACGGGGCGCCACAGGGCGTCGAGATGCTCGAGGTGGAGGTCGCCTACCAGGCAGACGCATTCGGCCGGTACTTCAAGGGCCGGCATGTGGGCGCCAGCGACCCGTACTACTCGTGGTATGCAGCCTCCTGCGGGCAGCGGGGCGCGCGGTCCCTGGCCACGGTCTTCCACCTCTGCAAGTGCAGCGCCGACGAGTGCGGGGCGGTCGCTCCTGTGGGCGCAGTGGTCGAGCACTTGGACGTGTGGCAGGTGGTGGACCCCCGCGACGTGGCCCGCGAGCAGGCGAAGCTCATCTGCCCGGCCGCGGATCCTGGAGCGCTTGTGATGACCGATGCGCCCGCGGCCGAGCCATTGCCTGGAGAGCTCGGCGGCTGGCCGCTCGGGGGTGGGGGCAACGAGGACGAGGAGGAGCCTCGAGGGCCGCCGCGCAAGCGGGCCCGCGAGGCGGAGGGCACCCCGACCCCAGGCGGACCAGGAGAGGCGAGCCCTCTCGACCAGGAGATTGCAGGGCTCGAGGAGACTGCCGAGGACCCAGAGCTCGAGGCGCGGCTGGCGCGGCTCGGGGGCAGGGCAGCTCGTGGTGTGCCGAGGCAGGGCACGCCCAAGAACGCTGCGCGCCCAGCAGGTGCGGTAGGCGAGCGCCTGGCGCAGGTGGTGGCCGGCCGAGCCGCCGCTGCTGCCCCTGCGCGCACAGGCGCCGCTGGGTCGAGGACCAGGCTGGCATCAGCCTTGACCGCGGCGCTCCTGGGCCGCGACGACGACGACGCGGAGGACGGCGCGGAGAGCGACACGGAGCGCCTTGGGGGCCGCGACCGCTACCAGGGCGTGGGCATCAAGCGGGACTTGTTCCGCAGGATCGCTCGGCAGCGGCCCGGCGCTCTCCTCGAGAACGGGCTCGGCCACCTGCGCAGCCAGTTCACCCAGCAGTTGTCCGCAGGCGAGGCCGACCCTCTGGCCCCGTGTGTCACGCAGTTCTTGAACACGGTGTTCTTCGTTGCTCACCCGCCGCGGACGCTGGGGACGGACGAGGTGCGGGTCCTCCGCGCGCTGGGACTGGCGCTCGACGGCATCCTGCGCGGAGAGGTCGTCGAGACTGCGGATCTGCTCATGCAGGAGTTCAAGGCGCGGACGATGGCCATCCGCGACGGGAACTGGCGGTCGGCACGGTGGCTCACGCTTGTCGCGCAGGAACAGCTTCCATCAGGCGCCTCTCTGGACGAGGAGAACGCTGCCGAGAAGGTCGAGGCCCGGGAGCTGAAGGTCGCCGAGCTCCGCCAGCGACTTGCAGACCGCAGGCCGGGCTAGGGGTCTGGCCGGGAGCCGTCTCCGTTGCAGGGGGGGACGGCACCTGCAGGCCATGGGCGCGCGGAGGCGCGCCCCCCGCCCCCTGCTCCCGGGACGCCAGTCTCGGGATCGCCCGAGGCGATGAGGATCCTTGCCGGACGAGTTCCAGGCGACGGTCCCGCAGTTCCCCCCGCCGGGGGGAAGCAGCCAGCAGCGCGGAGGACCAGCCGCAGTCCCACGCGGTCGGTCCAGCTCCTGAGCGACTCCGAGGGGGACCTCGACGCAGCAGCCGCCGCCCGCGTGCCACCAGCGGACGCGGCAGCAGGCCGGAGCTTCGCGCAGCACAAGGCGGCCCACCCGAGGCGCGAGGGCGAGACCCAGGCAGCATGGAAGGCGCGCATCGGGAGGCCGCTGGCTGCCAAGAGCCGCGGCAAAGGCAAGACGGGGAAGAGCCGCGGCACGAGCGCTGCTCGCAGGACGGCCTGGGTTCGGGCGTGAGGGCCGACGCGGCTAAGGCCGCGGCCCCGAGCACGCCCCTGCCTGCCCTCCGCCCGCCTGAGCGGCAGCTACGCGGCAGCTCGCAGGCTCGGCGGTGGCGCCAGATGCTAGCCGAGGTGGGCACGGGCGTCAGCTCCAAGTTCAGGCTCGCCCTCGCGGTCCACGAGGCGGTGCACGGTTCGCCAGGGGCGATCGGGCGGTACGTTCGTAAGATGTGCACTTCGCCAGACCCCACGGCCAGCTTCGCGCGGCTGCGCGAGGTGTTGCCGTTACCGCTGCCCGACGCCCCGCTCTTCGAGAGGTACCGTGCCGCCTGGTACCTACACCAGCAGCTGCCGGAGACCTGCGAGGTGGACGCCGCCACGGCGCAGGGGTGGGCCCAGCTCGTGGTCTTCAGCCTGAACTACCAGTACACGGGGCACATGCGTTGTCCAACCGTCGCCGCGAGGCGGCCCACGGCAAGTCAGATCAGTGCGCTCGGCATTGTGCAGGAGGCCTGTGAGTATTTCGTTCAGGATGCCGCCACATCTTTCGAGCTCCCGGACTGGGACCAGGTCATCGCGTCGAGGACCGTCTCCTACGGGGGCGAGGAGACGTCCCGCGCCCTGCCACTCTCGCTTGCGGGGATCATGCCAGGCCTCCCCGCGCGGGGCGTCGCCGCCTCTGTCAAGGCGCTCGACATCGCGGACGCTCAGGTGGGCGCCTGGCTTGCCGACCCCACGCTGGCCTTGCTCCCTCGAGATGAGTGGCCTGCAGAGGTCCCGCGGGCGGCGATCCAGGTCACGTCCAAGCAGGAGTGGTACAGTATCGGGACCAAGCTCGTCGAGCTGGGGCTGGCTGCGCCGATCGCCGACGACCGCATCTTCAAGGTCGGGAACCGCAAGGTGCTCGCCGGGGCGTTTGGTGTCGCCAAGGGTGGCACGCCGTCACCTGGCCAGGCGTGCGTCCAGCGCCTGATCATCAACATGGTCCCGGCCAACAGCTACCAGCGCATCATGAGGGACGACATCGGGACCCTTAGCGCGTCGCCCTCGTGGGTCGCCATCCCGCTCCCAGAGGGCCACATGCTGCTTTGGTCGTCAGATGACCAAGCCTCCGCTTTCTACTGCTACGAGCTGCCCGAGGCTTGGCAGCCGTACATGACCCTCGCGGAGGCGATCCCGAACGAGCTCATCGGCGTGCCGGGTCCTGGGAAGACACACCTCGCTCTGCGCGTCATCCCGATGGGCTGGATCAACGCGGTCACGGTGTTTCAGCACTGCCACAGGCGCCTCGGGTTCGGCTCTCGCCCCCTCGCTGCGGGGTTTCCCGCGGAGCTCGAGTGGCGCAAGGACCGGCCACTTCCGTTCAAGTCGAAGGAGCTCGAGCAGCAGTGGATCCAGTACTACATCGACGACTGGGACCATGGCGAGGTGGTGCCCAACGCGATGGTCGCGGAGCTCCTCGGCACGATGAGCTGCGCGCAGGAGGAGCAGAGGGCCGCCTACGGCCGCTCGGGGATCAGCGTCGCCCCCGGCAAGGCCAAGCACCGCGCGCTGGTCCTGGAGCGGATGGGCGCGGGTCTTGACGGGGCCGTCGGCCGGGTCGGGGTCACGACCGAGAAGCTTCACCAGCTGCTGGCGTTCATCCTGTGGGGCATGGGCAGACAGGGCCTCTCGTCGCAGGGCATGCTCATGATCCTAGGCAGGTGCGTCAGGGCAGCGGAGTTCAGGAGGCCTTTCATGGGGTTCCTCAACAGCGTGTGGGCTGCTGGGCGCTGGACGCGCCCGCAGGCTGTTCCCCTTGGCATGTGCGACGAGCTCTTGGGCTTCGCGATGGCGCTGCCGCTGGCATACACCGACCTGCGCGCAAGGATCGACACTTGTGTCATTGCGACCGATGCCAGCGAGCGCGCCGGGGGCATTTGCCACACGGCCGGGCTCTCGGCGCAGGGCGTTGCCTGCGCGAGAGGGGGAGCATCAGCAGTGACTTTGCGGCCTGGTGCAGTTGCGGCTCCTGTGCGTGGTGTGCGGTGGCGCCCTCGCATAGTTCTCATCGAGCTCTTCGCTGGCGCTGCTGGGGCCGCGGTGGCGGCCTCCAGACTCCCGATCGACGTGATGGCCCACGTCAGCTGCGAGGTCGAGCCCGCTGCCCGGCGACTGGTGCGTCGCCGCTGGGCGGGCGTGATTGAGCTTGGCAACATCGAGGCCGTCGACGCGGCGCGGTTTACTGAGATGCTGAAGGGCTACGCGCGGGACGCCGACTGGGTCGTCTTGACCGCGGGGAGCCCGTGCCAAGACCTTGCGAGCATCAATGTCGTGGGGACCGGCCTAGAGGGGTCGAGGTCGAGGCTCTTCTTCCGGGTCCCCGAGCTGATCCAGGCAGCGGAGGCTGCCTTTCCCAAGCGCACCATGTGGTTCGTCGAGAACGTGTTCAGCATGACCCTAGAGTCGAGGGCGGAGTTCACCAGGGCGCTTGGAGTCACGCCCGTGTTCCTCGATGCCAGGTGTCTCACTCACGTCAGGCGGCCCCGCCTGTACTGGTGCTCGTGGCCGGTCACGGCGTTCTTGGCGTCCGACGCCACCGTCGAGACCAAGGGTGTGGGAGAAGCCGCGTACTTCAAGGTCTCGCTTGCGGTGGAGAGGCTCCCACTGAGTGCCTCGCTCCTGGAGGGCTGGTCGACGCTGGACCCTGAGGCAGACCTCCCGTGCTTCACGAGGCCAATCCCGCGAAGCCACCCGCCGTTCCGGCCCGTGGGCCTCGACCGCGCCTCGGTGCTGGCCGCGGAGCGCTGGGCTGCCGACAGCTACCGCTACCAGGTCAACAACTACGAGGACGGCAGCCTCATCTGGGACGCGAGGCGTGAGCGGGGCCGGCTGCCCGTGCCTGAGGAGCGTGCTGCTCTGATGGGGTTCGACCGTCTCTATTTCCAGGCCGCTGTAAAAGATAGTGCCCCCGCCGCCGAGCGAGACAGCGTCATTGAGTCCCTGATCGGGAATACGTTCTGCGTCCAGGCTGTCATGTATCTTCTCGGCTCGTGGCTCGCTCAAGTGGGGGCGCTAGCGGCCGCCATCCCAGGCAGCAGCTGCCTCGCTGTGGGCACGTGCGAGGCGAACTGGAACGTGGTCCCCGACTTCCAGCAGCCGGGACATCACGACCCGCAGTTGGAACGCAGCCTGATCGTAGAGTTCCTGCGGGTCGCGGACCGCGGGGGCACGGACGTCCGGCTTGACACCGGGGCGCCCTACCGCGCCCGCGCGCGGCCGCGGGCAGCACTCCGTACGCACCTCTGGGCCTGGCGGATCGCCAAAGGCTTTCGCTGGCAGCGGCCTGGGCACATCTCGGCGCTGGAGCTGGAGGCTGCGGTGGCTGGAGCGCGCTGGAGGTGCCGGGCAGTTGAGAACCACCGCTGCCGCTACCTGCACATTCTGGATGCCCAAGCGATCGCGGCAGTCGGCACCAAGGGCAGATCGAGCGCGAGGGCTTTGCAGCCAGCGCTCCGCCGGCTCAACTCCCTGCTCCTCGCGACGGCAGGGTACCCGCTGTACGGCTACTGCGACACCGACGACATGCCCGCCGACACGCCGTCCCGCTGGAGCTTCGGCCGCCGCTGCCACGCTCCCAGCGCTGCCGCCGGCGAGGGCCAGGAGGGCCGCCCCCGGCAAGCGTGCAGCGCAAGCAGCAGCAAAGGTGAGCCAGGTCACGGCCCAGGCGATGGCGCGACGAGCTGCAGCGAGGTCCCAACCGCTGAGGGAGGCGATGGTCACGCCGCTCACCCTGCAGCGGTACCGTGCGGCGGTCGATGATGTCGTTGATTTCTGGATCCAGGAGCACCGGCAGCCGCAGACGCCCGCTCAGGTCGACGCTGGCGTGGCCGCCTTCATCGAGAGCCGTTGGCTGAGCGGAGGATCTTTATTTGAGATTAATAATGCAATCGCAGGCATCACGCACGCATTCCCGCCCGTGCGAGGGCACCTGCGGGACAGCTGGCGCTTGGCCAAGACGTGGCAACGCCTGGAGCCAGCTGGGCGGGCGCTGCCGATCGGGCCTCTGATTGCGGCAGCGTTCGCAGGGGCATTTGCGGCCGTGGGCCAGCTGGGCGCTGCGGCGGTGCTGGCAGCAGGCTACGACTCATTCCTCCGGACGGGTGAGATGACCTCGCTCGTGTGGTCCGACGCGCAGCTGTATCCACTCCGCCAAATGGCCGTGCTGCAGCTGCGCAAAACCAAGAGCCAGCATCAGACTGGTGCCCGAGAGTTCGTGCTCGTGCGGAGCGGCGTAGCGGTCGCCCTCCTCGCCAGGGCAAAAGCTCAGGCGCACAAGCAGGACTTGTGCCTCGGGATGGAGCCAAGCAGTTTCATGAGCACCTTTGGCCGCGTGCGTGAGCTGCTGGAGCTGCAAGATGCGAAGCTCACCCTCTACAGCTGGCGTCGGGGCGGCGCGTCCGCCGACTTCCGCAGCCACGGCTCCATGGAGCAGACGCTGCTCCGAGGCAGGTGGGCCTCGGCGCGCACGGCCCGCTTGTATGTCCAGGATGCCGTCGCCGAGGCCACTCAATTAAATCTCTCGCCCACGCAGCGGAGGCGCTGCGGCCTGCTCGCGTCCCGACTGCGAGCAGAAGCGAGATGAACTGTTCTTGCTTTGTACTGCCTGTCTGTCTGTCCCGCCCATCCTCCACCTTTCCTCCCTCATTTCATTAAAGCAGGGTGGAGGAAATAGGTACGAGCAAGAGGGAGCGGCTATTGCCAGGGTAGGGACCGTGGAGAGAGCTAGGGGGTTCAGGGGTTGGTGACGTTAACCTCCCGGCGGTGCAAGTGTGTCAGCTCGTCTGGGATGCAGCGCGGGTGCTTAAGCGCCACGGCTGTGCCAGGCGGGTTGGGAGGCCCTTGGATGCCGCTGACGGGACGGGACCTCTCCCAACTCCTGGGTTGACCCCTGAGTAGCCCCCAGAGGTCCTGGCCTGACAAGCTCCCTGGCGGAGTGCACAAAAACAGGTGTAGACAAGCATATAGTAACCTTCCAAGGAAGCCTATGCGGAGTCCACCTGAGCGTGCGCGACGCCGTTGATGGGGAACGGTTGAGTTTCATCCATCTTCCGTAGCTGTGTTGGCCCACCCACAGACAGGGGGCAGCATAGCTACCGTCTCGCGCGTGGCCGTGCCTGCCTCCGCGCGAGTGATTGCCAGGACGAGAGCTAGGGGGTTCAGGGGTTGGTGACGTTAACCTCCCGGCGGTGCAAGTGTGTCAGCTCGTCTGGGATGCAGCGCGGGTGCTTAAGCGCCACGGCTGTGCCAGGCGGGTTGGGAGGCCCTTGGATGCCGCTGACGGGACGGGACCTCTCCCAACTCCTGGGTTGACCCCTGAGTAGCCCCCAGAGGTCCTGGCCTGACAAGCTCCCTGGCGGAGTGCACAAAAACAGGTGTAGACAAGCATATATATATATATATATATATATATATATATATATATATATATATATATGCGTAGCCATTTTGGCTCAAGCCAGGCTGGCCCAATATAGCTACGCAATTCGCAATTCATGTAACTCCCGATGTCGCTGTTGCTCTGGCTCCCGCTGGCGCTTCTGACTCTTTGCTTCCGGTGCCGTCTGGTCTCGCTTCAGATCATCGTCCAATTTGTATTAGTCAATTTGCTGGGCGTCGAGTTCCCCTCGTCGGCCCATGCAGTGCGGGCGGCCCGACAGTACCTTCATAACTCGCTCGCGGATGTTCTTGCCTTCTTCAACAGGACCGCCAACGCCGCGAAACACAGGCAGTTTCTCAATCCGTTCCCACGGTTATGGGTGATGCGGCAGCAGCTCGGTATTTTCTCCGAGGAAAAGGTCTGGAACACTCTCTGCCTGGCTGACCATTTCCCGCCGCACGGTCGGGAGCGAGATCACGCTGCTGCAGTGGTCCCCCGTTCTCTTCATACGATGGCTCTAGCATTAATTCAAGCTCAGAACGACACCATTGCCAAATTAAATGGTGAATTCGATAGCTTGCGTGCTCATGGTTCCGTTCATCTACGCAGAGCTCGATCGTACCCCCGACTGCCGCGTCAATGGCAGAGATCTCCCACTACACCGAAATGGATGCCAGAATCAATGGGCTTGCCCGGGTCGCTTGGTCGTGCCGTCAACGATTCTCTGGACTTTCGTTTGCCTGCGAAGCTAGAGGCGCTCCAGAAGCGGGACACAAAGCACGACATCCAGCAAGTGTTACCCCCGATGGTGGACGCTCTGGTTAGGCAGAAGTTTTCGACGGAGCTTGCCGAGGAGTTGCAAACGGTGGTCGAAGGCGTCTCGTGCCAGCTCAGCGCATTCAACGAGAAGTTGAACGCGCATTTAGAGGACAGACAGAACTCCCTCAAGCGTGAGGTCCTGGCCCTCATCGAGACTAAGGTGGCAGAGAAGCGCACGCTGGTGCCCAGTGAGGCGTTGCCTGGGCACGGTACGGATCATTCTTTTAAGGGCCACGGTATGGATCAGTCCTCAATGGGCCTCGGCTCCGAAGGTGGGTCGGTGAGGGGTATTTCTCCCAGCCGTGGTGCGCCGTCAGCTGGCCCTCCCCCGCTGTATTCGACGCGCGAACAAGGTATGATCCATTATTCTATGGGCCACGGTCTGGACTCAAGGCCTCCTGCGAAAGAGTACCATGGCTTCGCTGTTGGGTCCACTGTTTACCCTGTGGGGCTCAAGACGAGCGCATTCAATTTCATGCCTGGGCAAGTATGTGGTGGGGATGATGAGCGCGCGCATGTGGCGTTTCACGGCATCGACGGCGCCAAGAAGATCAAGCCCGACAATCTGGTGGAGGGTTGCGAGGACGACGACGATCTTTCTTCACTGGAACACGGTACGGACGATTCTTCTATGGGCCACTGCTCCGAGGGTGTGTCGATGCAGGGTATGACAAAGGGCTGTGCTGGCACGACAGGCGGTACTTCCTCCAGTGGCGGGCATTCCTGTGGCCCTAAACTACAGGGTACAACTTCTACGAGTTCCAAGGCTGAGGATAGCGCCAGCGCCGTCCTGCCGTAAAGCGTGACAAGACTTCTTGGGTACGAGTGTTACATATATATATATATTATATATATATATATATATATGTATATATACTTATATACAGATATATATATATATTATATATATATATATATATATATATACATATATATACATATATATCGGAGTAGGTACGGGGGCGGGGGGGAGGGGGGGGGGGGCGCCGGTTGGCATGGCCGCCCCGGGCGTCTTTTGGGGTCCATGAATCCGCCCAAGACGACCCAAGTGGCCCCAAAGACAGGCCAAGAGGCCCACAAGACAGCCTCAGCGAGGCCCAAGAGGGCCCCAAGACGCCCAAGAGCGCCTCAGAGGGCCCGCGATGGCTTGATGATGGCCGAAGAGGGCCCCCAGAGGGCCTTCAAGAGGTAAACATCGGCCCATTCCCTGCGTAAAACGTACGTTTTCAGCATACTCGCTTGCTTCGTCTTCACAGTGCCCCAGACGCCCCCGAGGAACCCCAAGACAGCCCAAGGGAGACCCAAGACGGCCCAAGACGATTCAAAAGGGTCGTCCTGCGGGGCTCACAAAACCCCCGAAGACGGCCCAAGAAACACAAATCCGGCCCAGGAGGCCCCCAAGACGGCCTCAGGGAGGCCCAAGAGAGCCTCGTTCGAAATCATGTTCCCGGAAGCCTTTCGGGGAACATCATTTCCGGGTTCCCAGGACGCCCAAGAGGCCCACAAGACGGCTTCAAGGAGGCCCAAGAAGGCCTTCACAATCAAGGGCTCCCCCGAGGGCGCGAAGTTATTCGCGCTTCGCGCTTCGCGGTCCTCGTTTCTCTTCCCCCTCCTCCTCGTCCTCCTTTTGTCCCTTTGGGGGGGCGGCGCGAGAGCGCGAAGTTATTCGCGCTTCGCGCTTCGCGGAGCGCGAAGCGCGAAGTTGGGAGCCCTAGACAATGCAAAAATCGCCCCGCTCCCTAGGTAAAACGTACATGTTCAGCATTCTCGCTTGCTTCGTCTTCGCAGTACCCCAGACGCCCCCGAGGAGCCCCAAGACAGCCCAAAAGAGGACCCAAGAGGGCCCAAAACGTCCCAAAAGGGTCGTCCTGCGGGGCTCACGGAACCTCCCAAGACGGCCCAAGAGGCCCCGAAGGCGGCCCAGGAGGCCCCCAAGACGGCCTCAGGGAGGCCCAAGAGGGCTTCGCTCGAAATCACGTTCCTGGAAGCCTCTCCGGGGACATGATTTCCGGGTTCCCAGGACGCCCAAGAGGCCCACAAGACAGCTTCAAAATGCAAAAATCGCCCCGTTCCCCACATAAAACGTATTCCCTTGCTTCGTCTCCACAGTGCCCCAGACGCCACCGAGGAGCCCAAAAGGGTCGTCCTGCGGGGCTCACGGGACCCGCCAAGACGGCCCGAGAGGCCCCAAAGCCAGCCCGGGAGGCCCCCAAGCCGGCCTCAGGGAGGCCCAAGAGGGCCCCGTTCGAAATCACATTGCCCGAAGCCCCTGCGGGAACATGATTTCTGGGTTCCCAGGACGCCCAAAAGGGCCCCAGGACGGCCCCAAAAGGGATTCAAAAGGACATTCAAAAAGCCTGGAGGGCCACAGTTCGTTGATTTGCGCGAGATGTTGTCCGCGCGGAGGAAACCGAGAAGGCGAAGGAGGAGGAGGAGGAGAAGGAGGAGGAAGAGGAAGAGGAGAAGGAGGAGGAGGCGTGGACGAGGAGTGGAAGGGAGGAGGGGGTGGGAGAGGAGAAGGTTCGAGGGCGATCGACGGTCGGCAACGACGACTGGCGACGGTGATTGACGACGAACACGACCAGCGACGACGACGACGACGACGACTGTCGACGACCGACGACGACAACGACGACCGACGACGATGACAACAGTCGACGCCGCCGATCGACGACCGACGGCGACGACGACAACGGCCACGCCGACCGCGGCGACGCTGTTCGCTTGCGCACAGCGGCTCCGCAGAGTCACCCTGGGCTCAGTATTTTCCGCATCGTTCGAAATTCTGTCCCCAGAAGCCTCTCCGGGAACATGATTTCCGGAGGGGGAGGGGGAGGAGGAGGAGGATGAGGAGGAGGAGGAGGAGCTGTTGGAAGTCAATCACATGTTCCCATTTATCGTCTCACCTCGCTCTCTCTGCCTGCACTGCAGCCGGCTTGGGTCAAGCTGATCCCAGGAAGAACACACTGCTGTCTTACATGCCAGCGGAGCTGTGGTTCAGAAAATCGTAGGTTGCAGATCCACGGGAACCCGGGGAACAGTTTTAGAAACAGTCCCGGAAGGAAAACATGGCCCAAAGGGTCATCGATACGAAATTTTTCGGAAAGAACGTCCGAGAGTTTTCGGGCAGAGATGATGATTGGCCGGATTGGTCGCTTCAGTTTGAAAAATTACGCAGGTGCAGTGAGCAACGATCTGTTGGAACACATGGAGTGCGCAAGAATGAGACAGGAGGAGATAACATGTGCAACGATGGACGCGCTTGTGAAACAGCATGCAGCGAATCTTGCTTAAATGTTGGTAGGCCGCGTGAAGGGAGAAATGGCTAAGGTGTTTCGCGAACTTGACAAAGGGAACGGTTTCGAGATTTAGCGGAGAACACGCGCCCGATATGACCCGAAAAACAGAAACACACGTCGATGACTCATGACAGCACTCTTGAGTTATGATTTCTCCACCGATCGCTTGGACAGTTTTTGGACAGTTTGCCAGAGAAGTTGGTTGAGTTTGAGGTTATTGTGCAGCAGTACGATGATCTCGCGAACCCCGAAGAATGTTCCGATGGCGTGGAAACCACAGCAGTCATCCAGAGGACATTTTGAATTGAACGCGGAGCTGCATGACACCAGCGCGAACACAATATTCTAGCGTATGTCCAGGGGAAACGAGACTGGAAAACCCTCTCGCCAAATCTGGAAACGATTCCACGACCAAACCCATGGAGGTCGATCCATTTACGTCCGCGTGGAAAGGAGGGAAGACAGGAAAGACAGGAGGAGGAAAAGGATATGACGCAGGTGGACAGACAGGAAAGTTTGGTGGGAAAGCGAAGGATCAAGGAGGGAAGTACGGAGGCAAGGGTTATGGAAGTAAGGCGGGGTCTGGAAAGGATCAGGAGACCCCGAGCAAGGACAGGCAGGCTCCTCTTGGGGGCGCCCTGGGCAGCGGTTTCAGAACAGTTGGCAAGGACCCGCTCAATTTTCCGGAAAGACTGGCGGTGGCAAAGCTCAGCCACACGCGGTGCGACATTTGCAAGATCAGGAACCACTGGACATCCGAATGCAGGCTTAACAGTAAAAGTATAGTAAACAACAAAGGTAACAGGTCAGTTGAGGTTGCGCCCCAATCCCAGTCGAATGACCAGTGGGTTTCGGAGAACCCGTCTTGGAAAGATGGCAACAGCGTCAGCCAGAACAGCCAGAAGAAGTTGCTGCGGTGTGTCCCGCATGTGAAGACCATGATGGAGAGCAGTCAGGAAGAGTGTTTCCTTGAGCTTGAGTTCGGCAGTGTACGCGTGCACGCATGCGTGGACGTTGGGGCGCAGACGGAAAACGGTTCTTCTAAGGAGCGCTTCGGGGGAACACAATGGTTTCGTTTGTCTGCGGACGAGGGAAGACGCGTGGGAAACCAGCAGTGCGGAATACGAGCCTGTGCGTAAGTGCGTGCACAGGCGCATGGCGAACACATCCCAGGCGTTGCGCACGCGCGCAGGCACAACGCACAATAAACACAAACAGCACGAAGACATGAACACGTCATCGGTGGAACCCTGGTCGAGATCAACGGGTTGGAATATGATGTGATTGCAGGTGTTCCCGATATAATTGTTGGTTTCCGTCGCTGCAAGCAATGCGTTTTCACCATGTTTGTTTCCAGAGGCATGCCCTAGCAATTCCCTGTGATTCATTTCAGTTTTTGAGCCACCCGGCAATTCAGAGGAAACCCGGGCTTTACATTCAACAAGGCATCGCAACACAACAAATGAGTTTTTAGTGTCGTTGGATACTGGCACCATGGAGGATCGAATGGTAAGGTCTTGCAGCTCGCGGTTCGATTCGGGTCGTTTAGTAATGCTTCCACTACGTTGATTAGCGTAAGTCGCCTAGCTAAGCAGAAGAACGTGTCTGTCACGTTTGGGAATGCCCAAGTTGTGGCCAATTCCCCAAACTTGTCTGGTGATTTCGCTGTGACAGAACATAATTCTTGCATCGTGCCAAAGCTAAGTTTGTCGATCCAGGTCTTGTTCCCGAAATCATGATGAATGTGATTTCGCCGGTGGCGTTCCAGAGGCCTTTGGGGGGCCCTCCAGCAGATTCGCCAGCAGAGCTTCCGCGAGAGATGCCGCGCGATGGAAACGAGATGCGGTTCCTGACGAACGACGGGGAACCATTCGCATTGCACCCCCGGACTACTGCGACGCATATTCCGGTTGGGAGGCTTCCGGGGGCGGGGGAAAGAAAGGGCCGGTGGAAAGTTTCCCACTCGCATCGCGTGGGTCAAATGGAACGCATTTCCTCGGCAGCTCCTCGAGGGCCGATTTGATTGGACAGCTCTCCAAGACCCAGAAGATAGCCCAGCCGCACATGGCACTCTCCTCGCAGCATTCACCGCGACACATCAGACGCGCGGCAATTCCGACGACATGGAAACCGCGGAAGCCTGGAAACGGCCATCAGAAAGCGAAGAAGCCGCCCATGCCCCATTAGCCCCGAAGGTCCCCGAAGGACCTAGTAAACAAGAAAGGGACGCATGCTCACATGCAATGTCGCGATGGGCGCGAATTTTGCGTCAATGGTCGGTCGAAAAAGATCAGCATGCAAGGGCAGGGGGGATTTCTCGTGCCCAGTAGTTCAGTCATATTCTTTCTTTGTGAAGAGCGCCGAATATGCTTGCGCCAGGCCATGGGGAATGCACCCAAGCGAAAAGAGAGGGTCGCCAGACACGCACGCGATAGATTTCATTGCGAAGCCTTTGAAGCGCGCAGGTTGCACGAGCATCATTGTCGCTCAGACAGACGAAGAAGCTTCAATCAAAGATGTTGCGCGCGTTGTAGCAAGCAAGCGCGCAAAGTAACACGCAATTGCGGCACGCGCCAGCAGGGCATAGGAGAGCCAATTGGTCTGTAGAGCGTTTTCACCAGAGCATGGGGGCACTGTTTCGCACGCACAAACTAGCCCTAGAGTCATGGTACAACCTGACACTCACAAATACAAGCATACTCGCACCATGGTTGATTCGTCATTGCGGATGGTTGCACAGTAGGTTCCAGAAACACACGGACGGCACAACATCTTTCGAGCGCGTGAAAGGGCGCGCGTACCATGGCATGATTGTAGAGTTTGGCGAGCGCGTCCCGGGCCGGAAACCAGGCCGGTCACTGCTAAAATGGAGCCCAATGTTGTGGGTAGGTATAACCACGGGAAGCGATGAGCATATCATTGCTAGCGCCAGCGGGATTTTCCCGACGCGCACCATCCGCAGGAGGGAAGAGAACACGTTTCGACGTGACAGTTGTGCGGCAGGCTCATGGGGCACCCTAGGACTTGCAGTGCCGCCCAGGCACTGCCTCTAGGAAATCCCCCGCGCCGCCTCCACCAGCACCTGTGTCAAGGGATCTTGGTTTCACTGCCCAGGAGCAAAATCTGCGTTAATTTTGGCGCGAGTGGGGGGGGGCACCAAATTGCAAGGCGCGCCGCGAGGGGGCGCACGGCAAAGCGCACTCAGCAGAATGTAGGCGTAGAAAGCAACAGTGGGAAGATCAACACTCGGGACGACACGCCGAATCGCAACCTCCAACGAGCCCTCCAGGAGTCGGAAGCGTCCGAGGAGGCGCCCGACAGACGTTAGGTTTAGGGTGAAAGGGCCGCCCGCGGCGACTGACCCGGGTTGCAATGACGGCAATCCAGGACAGAGTAGTAGTAGCCATAGCGGTGGCACTACACGTCGGGCTGACATTCAGGCGGAAATTTTGGACCACAAGCGTAGCGAACGGGAAACGCACAGCAGGGGGAGAAAGGAAAGGCTGACGGAGAGCATCCAGAGGACCCAGGATATGCCACCACGGCAGCAATCCGCCCGATTTTAGGTTAGACGATGACCAACATCTGCGCGAAGAATCCGAGCCTCACGCGTGCGACTTTCACGACGCGCATGAAGAATTGTTGCGAAATTGTTTTGTCGATGTTGATATAATTGGCGGCCTGCCCAAACCGTTGGCGGGGGCAGGCGTGAAGCGTGAAATGGGCCATCTGGACCGTTTTGGCCCGCGCCAGTGGTGCAAAGAAGAGGAAGACACTTCGCAACCCATCAACGCAGGATGGGTCCACAAGGAGCGCAGCGAAACAGAGGTCGAGCCACGTTTAGTTGCAAAAAACTTTTAGTAGGCAGAGGTCCAGGACGACGCGTTCGCGGCAAACCCAACCCCAACAGGCTTGATCATCATGTTAGCAATAGCGATGGGAATGAATACACCGTCAGAGTTGGAGATTTTAGCGAAGCTTTCATGCGCGCAGATATTAGTGACTGGGGGGCGTTGCCTCGACCCCTGGAGCAGTGAAAATCCCAATGCCCAGGTTGGATTTGGAAGATGCAGAAAGCAACGAACGGGCTGGCTCCGGAAAGCACCGCAAAATGTCCCGGATGTTCTAGCTGAGGCTCTTGTGAAACGCCTGGGTTTCAAACGGTGCCGGAGTGGCCCCCAGTTGTTTTGGAGCGAGAAGAGAAACGTGGTTTCGACCCCTGGGCACAAGACCCCGACGCCTGCACAAAGGATCGATCGGAGAAGAATTTGAAAAGTGGACGGGCCAAGAGCTTTACAACTACAGGTGCGTAGTGGGCAAGATGCAATACATCCACACCGAGAGAACCGATGTCCAATTCACGACGAAAGAACTTGCGAGAAAACTAGCGGCACCAACAAAGGAAGACATGAGGCAACTAAAGCACCTCATGCGGTACATGCAGGGAACCAAACACGAATGCCTGCATTTGCCAAACGGCGGGACTTTGAAAGACGACATTGTTGCGTATGTAGACAGCGATTGGGCCGGGTGCAAACCAACGCGGAAATTCTCATCTCGTGGTTACGTGTTTTGGGGCCCATGTCTCCTTACGAGTTCTAGTCGTGCCCAATCAGCGATTGCCCGGAGCTCCGGAGAAGCCGAATTGCGCGCCACCGCCTCGGGAGTGACCGGACGGTACTCACTGAAATTGGTGTTGGTGTGACTGTAAGGGCACGGATTAAATCCGATTCGTCCACCGGGATAGCGATAGCTTCCCGCTTGGGGTTAAGAAAACTCAAGCACGTCGATATTCAGCATTTGAACGCGCAGCAACTAGCCCATTCATCTCGGGCTCGTTTGGGAAGGGTGACCAGCGCAAGCAACTGCGCAGACTGAGGAACGAAGCTTTTCTGACACGCGCGTTTGAATGAACTCAAGAAGATGTGGCAGGCAAGCATGAGCATTCAGCCCCCCAACACCACGCGATGCGAAATTCGGACACTTCGAATTTCGGCTCGGAGGTTCACCTTTCTGCGCCCGGCTACCGAAATGCAGGCAATTTCAAAATAAGTTGTTGTAGTTTTCAAGCGATGTCTTTCTTGCGCCGACCGCAATGTCTTTTACAGCGAAGCAGACAAACCAGACATAAAAGAAGGGCCAGAGCAGTCAGATAAAGCGTTGACGCACTGGCTGGTGCAACACCTCACTTCAGCGAGCCACCACAAGATGGGCCAGAGCCCGGCCAATGCCTCAGCGGGCGCCGTTCCGGTTCAGCGCATTTTCTCGCGCAAGAAGCCGCGGCCAGAAGTGCCAGCGGACAGAGCCTGGAAAGCGGCACTGCCGCCGCCACAGCCGCCAATACTTCCGAAGGGAGGCAAGCGGGAAGCACCGGGGTGCGACGACACAAAGGAGCAGCGCGACCGGTCTCGGCCCCGCGGCCGCCAGCGCGGCCGCTCGTTGTCTTCGTCAGCAGACCGATCGCAATCGGCGTCGGCGAGGAGGCGCTCGCAGGACGAAGTCCTGATCGACGTCCTTACTGATATTCCTTACCTTAAATTGGAAACCTTGTAAAGGTCCTCGGTGCCGTGAGCCGGCGCGTCGAGGATGTCACTGCCCAGAAGTGAGTGAGCGAGAGCAGTAGGAGCACCACGTGGAGCTAGCGCCCGCGCACGAATATTATATAGCAGGTTCTACAGGTGATTTTCACAGCGCGGAAATGATTTTCCGAGGGTGTGTGTTGGAAGTCAATCACGTGTTTCCATCTCTCGTCTCACCGCGCTCTTTCTCTCTCTCTGCCTGCACCGCAACCGGCTTGGGTCAAGCTAACCCCAGGAAGAACACACTGCTGTCTTACAGGAGGAGGAGGAGGAGGAGGAGGAGGAGGAGGAGGGGGGGAGGGCTCGAGGGCGATCGACGATCGGCGACGGTGATCGGCGACGTTGATTGACGATGACGACGACGGTCGTCGACAGCGACGACCGACGACGACGATCGACGACGATGACAGCAGTTGACGCCGCCGATCGGCGAACGACGACGACGACGACGACGACGGCCACGGCGACAGCGGCGACGCTGTCCGCGTGCACCGAGCCACTTGGGGCTCAGGTCGGCTGCAGGTGGAGGGTTTATCCGAAAGGCTCGGCGACCCGTCCTCCTCCTCCTCCTCCTCTTCCCCCTCCTCCTCCTCCTCCTCCTCCTCCTCCTCCTCCTCCTCCCTCCTCCTCCTCTCTTCCTCTCCTCCTCCCCTCCTCCTCTTCCTCCCTCCCTCTCTCCCTCCCTCCTTCCCTCCCTCCCTCCCTCGTCCTTCCTCCCTCCACCCTCCCCCCTCCTCCCTCCTCCTCCTTCTCCTCCTCCTCCTCCCCCTCTCGTCCTCCTCCTCCTCCTCCTCCTCCTGATCCTCCACCTTTTTCTTGACAGATTCACATGCGTGTACATGTATATGCGTGTGTGTGTGTGTGCGTATGCATGTATGTGTGGATGCATGCATGTATGTACGCGTATATATATATATATATAAATATACATGTGTGTATGTGTGCATGTATGCATGCATGTATGTATGTATGTATGCATGCATGAATATGTGCGTGTATGTCTGCATTTATTCATGGGTGGATGAATGAATGGATGGATGGATGGCTGGATGTTTATATGTATGTATGTAGGTATACGTATGCTGCATATATGTGTGTATATATACATATGTTATATATATATGTTTATATAAACATTGGTGTACTTTTGTACATAAACACATACACACATATATACACACATATTTGTGTATATATATATATATATATATATGTATATATATATATCAAAGTAGGCCAGGGGGGCGGCGGGCCAGTGCCTGCACCTACCCTCCACGGGCTGCCCCCTCGGGTTCTCGGGGGGTCGGGAACTCCGCCAGGCTAGTTGGGCGGTGGCGTTTGGCGAGGACATGGGCCGCAGCTCAAGTCCGCTTGATCCGCTCCCATAGGCTAGGATGGCCCGCCCGCGCTCGCAGAGGCATCCCTGGCGGCGTGCTGGGCTATTCTTGATGCCTCTGAGTTACCGCGAGAGGTCGAGCGCAATTGCGGAGCGACTGGCTGCTCCATGTGCGGTGCAGCGCTGGCGCCCTGGAAGCATGGAGCGTTGCCTTCTATTGTTGGGTATGTACTTTTGTCACGCGGTGGACATCTGCCGCAGCGTTCCGCGTGGAATGCGTGCGCCGCTGGCGTCGGCCTCGTCCATCCTCGTGCTATAGGCGTATCCGACACGGCCCCCTTAAGGCTTGCCGATCGTCTCTGTCCATCGTCGGGTAGACAAGCGAATGGCGCAGTACCGCCTTCAACCTCTTCGCCGGGTGTCTGGTGGCATCGAGGTCGAGGGAGACCAGGAGGCCTGGGCGCTGCTTGGCGGTGATGTCGCGCAGGTGGACAAACTTGGCAACCGGCCGTTTCGCTTCTGAGTTGGCGAAAACGCAGTCGACGCGCGATCTCCTTGCGCAGGAAGTTCGACGGCCCCAGCCAGGGTCTTGGCCACAGGTGCATGCTCGCTCGTCTGGGTAGCCTGTCGCAACGCTTGTCCACCCTAGGTTGAAAGCACTGGTGAGGGATGCCGTATCCCATATGTGGCTTTGGCCTTCCATGCACATGAAATCTGGCGCCCCCGACCCTGCCGGTTGCCTCCCAGACCCGTCGGAATTGCGTTGTGTTGTCAGCGCCCGAGTTGGCGTACATTGAAGCAACAGATGCCTCCAGCCAAGCCCTTCTCCTCGTCTTTTCCCTTCCGCCTGGCGGCAATGATCAGGGCTGGGATGGAGTAAGAGGCTTCCGTCCACCGCGCGGTCGCGAGGAGGGTTGCGACGGTGGGGCCGATATTAGAGACGCCCACTAGCGCTCCTCGCGCAGCGATTCAGACCCCGCCTTGCGTAGCGGCCACGGAGCGGACTCTGTGTTCAGTGCCACTTCCGTCCTTTGCGCTGAAGGTAGTCGCCAGCTGGGCTGCGACCCCAATCGGGTCGCCATGCTCCGTTCTCGGTGAGCGGATGCTTATGTTGCAAGCGTGGACGCGGTCGGCAGGGTTGCGGGTTTCTTGGGGGGCAAGGGGGGTGGTCCCGTAGTGCCCCCACAATTTGGTGAGCACTTCCCAGTTGGCATCTAGGCCAGCGACGCTGGCGCTGACGAGATGGGCCATCTGCGGGCCGTCTCTGTCAGCAGAGTTGGGGTCAACTCTGGCTTTTCGGTGTTGCCGCAGCGTCTGGGTCTGATGGAGGTGGCCTCAGGTGAGGCTCTCCTTGAGGAGCTGGTCACTGGGGGCCCCGAAACTTGCGCAAGGGGGGGGCAATTAAAGTTCCCACCGCGACATCATCAGTCCACCTGGCGGCAACAGGAGGGGATGGGGATGGATGGGCGACGCGGCTGCGGCCAGAGCGAGGGCGGCGGCGATGGACGGCGCGACGGAGAGGGGCATCGCCACCGTCGTCGTTGCCGCAAGCAGAAAGGCGGCCGCCCATGCAACTGCGCTCGGGCGCAGCGGCTCTCGAGCCCGGCGCCGCGTCTGCATCGGCCTGCGCAGCCAGCTCAGCCTCGCCGCTGTCGTCGATGTCCTTGATCTTGTCGTTGCGCCCGATAGCCGCGTCGTCGAAGCTGTCCTGCTGCGGGCCCCGATCACGGCGGATCTTGGACTCGCATGGTGGCTCGCTTGTGCTTTAGCGCAGCTGTCCAGCCCTCTGCTCGGTAGCCGGAGCCCCGGCGGGCCGCGGGCCCGGCTGGGCGGACCACGCGGCGCGCGAGTTGGCGCAGTGACCACGCTGGTTTCGGGCGCCGGTGGCAGGCTGAACGCCGCAGCTCATGAAGCCATTGGCCCCAGCGCGGCCCCGGGGCCCCGCGGGCGTGCTGGGGGCACTGGCCCCCCGAGAAGTGGGCTCCCGCTGCAGCTGCGGAGCTGTGGCTCGGGCCGCCGCCCCTCTGGGTGGCGAGCCCTGCGCCGCCGGCTTGGGCCGCAGAGCTCGGCGCTTCACCTGGCCGGGCGATGAGAGGTCTTGTCGGGCGCTTTCCCGCGGCCACCCCCCCTCGCCACGGGGTGCCGACCCCGCCTCGCTGACTCGCAGCGCGAGCTGGCCGCGCGTCGGCGCCCCGAGCTGGGCGCGCGGCGCCCGAGGTTCGCGGCGCGGCGTTTCGCAGTGGAGCAGCGCTCCAGGCGGCGCCGTCTTGGCCCCATGGCGCATCACTTGTTCGGTGGCCTGCTCCGGGCGGAGTGGGTCCAGCCGTGCACCGTCTCCGGTGCCAGTCGCGGCTGGTTTGGCCCTCGCGCTGGCTGGTGCCGCATTATAGGGCACGTCCTGGTGGGTCATCCTGTGGGCCGCGCCCTTGGTGGCCACGCTAGGCGCCAATGGGCCAGGCGGGTTTGCCCTCCTCGGCGATCGCGGCGGCGAGTCTGAGGAGGCGACTCCCCCTTGGGACTCGTGGCGTCTCGGCCCTGGTGGCCTCTGCCTTTGCGGCGACTGCTCGCGGCCGAGCCTGCCTTTAATTTTTGTTGGCTCTTGAGGCGGGAGGACCACTTTCGCAGAGCGTTGCTGCGTCTCTCCATCGTTCTTAGGGTTGGCCGCGATCCTCGCCGCGCCCGCCCCTCCTGATGGCGACCGGCTGCCCAGCGGCGGGCTGCGCTCGCTCTTGGGCCGTCTCATCCTCGTCTGGTGACGGGTGGGCTGGGCGCGACGGCGCATGCATGGCTGGGCTAGGCTGCGGGGCCCTGTCGCGGTTCTGCGGCCTCCGAAAATCGGCTTCTCGGGCGCGACTCGGCTCTTTGTCTCAGGAGCCAGGGCGGGGAAATTGGGGTGGCGAAGCTGAGCCATTTGGGCCTGTCTTGTCTGTAGTAGACCTGCAGTGGTCAATGCAGTTGGGCGTCGGGCTTCGGTGGCCGCCTGGTCGCATGGTTGGAAGATGCCTTGGCAGTTGTTGGTTTCTAACAGGACGTTGAAGATAAGAGGTTGCGGGTGCAACTCTTTGCGCTGCCACATGCGTTCCACCGCTGGTGCATCTGGAATCGTTTTGTGCGTCCGCGCAGCTAAGAGCTGCATGGCGCGTCGCACTTGGACAGTTCTCATTTATTCCTGGGTGAAGCCTGTGAGGACGCATATTCAGGGCTGTTTTGCTTGCCTGTCGACCAGCCCGGCGTTAGTCAGGACGTCGTGCTCAGGATAGAAGATAACCAGTCCGCCCGCCTTGAAAAGTGCGCGCTCTGGGTCGACAGCGGGCCTTTCCCTGAGAGTGACCGCACTGGTGCTAGCGTGGCTTCCCGCGTGCTCTTTGGGGCCTGGTGGCCTCGGTACGTTGGCGTTGTCTAGATTTGTCTAGTGACCTGGCGACTCAGCCGCCACCTCGCGGTAGCCCTGCTCCGCGCGTACCACCCGGCGAGATGGGAATGCCGGAAGCAGCGGTTCTTTGTTCACAGTGCTATCGCAAGCTCTGGGTCTGACTCAGGAGTCGGAAGCCCGCGTGTTAGTTTGGTCTTTTCGCCCCTCTTCGTCGAGGACGGCTTGGATGCTGCGGCAGTGGAACCCGCGCGCGTTGATCCCGTTGACTGAGGAGAAGAAGCAAACCCAGTTATTGGCGAGATTCCCCCCGCGTTGCTGCGCGGACCCATTCAATCTTTCGCTCCTGCCGATCGCACCAGACGCAGCGAAGATCACGCTGGTGCGTCTCCTGGAAGTGGTAAAAATGCCGGGTGCAAAATGGGCAAGTGTTGACAGCGCACTTGGCGCTAGTGCAACCCCCATCGTCCGGGCAGTACAGATTGGGGAGTGGCCTTTCTGCGCCACGGCGCGTCAGGTCCCCAGCAGCCCTCGGTGGACTTGACGGCTTATGAGGGATAGGTCATCTAGCTTTCGAGACTCCATGGCCAGTGGTGCGCGCTGCCGTTGCCAATGTCGACCAGCACTTCGCGCTTTGTGTCGGGATGCTTGTCGCTGGCCCAGCGTATCTTGTCGTGAACATTGAAGAGTACCCACCCCTGTAACTGGGAGCGTCGTTAGGCCTTGTACCCTTGGGTGGCGACTCCCCCTGGGGGGTTAGAGCCGTTGTGAATGTGGTGCTTGTGTGTGGTGTCGTTGAGCAGCCATCCCAATACCCAGTACGCACTCCGTGCCTGGTACGTCCCAGATTTCCCAGTGAGAGACGTGATACGTCTTAGCCGTCGGATCGAGCTGGTGCTCGCTCATTAGCTGTTCGATCTCCAGGTCTTCGTAACTGCTGTCGCGCGACGAGCTGATGACCTCGGTGGTTAGTTCAGGACCCTCTCCGTCGGACATGGCCTGTGCCACGACTTGTCGCCGAGGGGCCAGCGGCCTGTGCGCAGGCGATCTCTGAAGAGTTTCACTGGCGGGTCCCCTCGCATTGTCGCCCTTGCGGCTGCTCGTAGCTTTTTTCTGCCGCGACGGTGGGCAGGGCGATTGACGATGGCGTCTTTGGTGGCCGCTAGCTGCCCGTTGGCCGCGCTCGGCTTTTGGCGGTTTCACAACTCCTTCGGAGCTGGTTTTATCAAGTTTGGCTTGTGCCTTGCGGCGAGTCCCAGGCTGATAAGGCCAACGGTTTGGTCGACCAATTGCCCGCGTGGTGGGCTACCCGTTCGTGGCGGCGATGCCGCATGGGCTGGTGCGCGCAAAGACTGTTATGTTGGGGCAGCGCTGAGCAAGGGGGGGATCAAGGGAGAGGAGGGATGGGAGGCAGGGCACGGGGAGTAGGAGGGGAGGCAGGAGGGGAACATGGAGCGAGGGACGCGGGAGCGGATGAGGGGAGCAGGGATCAGGGAAGAGATTCAGCGGATCAGGGTTTGATGGGGGCACGCGCAGGAAGGCGAGGGGTTGGGCGTCCCTCGTCTCTCGGGCGTCTCTGAGGATCCTCCTTTTGTGCGGGCACCCACCTTCAAAAAATATAAAAACACAGCGCGCGTCGGGTGCGCGAGAGAGCACAAAGAGGAACAGCAAAAGGAGGAGAAGGGGGGGTGGAGGAGGGGCGGATTTTGACACTGCTCTTGAATGGGTGCTACTGAAGGGCCTCGTCGCAACGGCCAGGGCCACCTCGAAGTCCCGGTCGGAGCGCTCTCCAAGAGGATACTCAGAAAGAAGGAGAAAGAGGAAAAGGAGGACGAAGAGGAAGAGGAGGAGGGGAAGGAAGAGGAATAACAGGTGGGACGAGGATGGCGGGCGGAGCTGGAGGAGGAGACGGCTGGATCGCTTCATGGCTTGGTCTCCTCCCCTGCCAGCGCGTGCTGTCGAGAGCTCTGGCTCGCTTTCGAAGCAGCTGGCTGCCGCTGTCGGGTTTCCCACGCGTGGCCGCCCGTGGGCGCCTCCTGCGCTGGCATGGGTTCCCGGGGTCTTCGCCTGGTCGTGGCCCGTGGGCGGCTCCCCCGGGGGCACCTCGTGCGCTGGCTGAGCTTCTGCATGCTCGGTTGGTCGCCTCCGGAGGGCGCCTCGTGCGCTGGCTGGGTTTTCAGGTTTGTCGCCCAGTTCCTGCCCGTGGGCGCCTCGTTTCTGCCCACGGAGATCTTGCCCCAAACAGCTCCTGCACCAGATAGCTTGCACAGCATTGCTTGCACCATGAAAATGGTCTGCATGGTCTGCTCCACGGTGGTCTGCTCCACGTAGCATGCACCGCTGAGGTTGTATCACGCAGCTTGCACCATTAAGATTGCACTACGCAGCTTGCGCCACAGTGATTGCAGTACATGGTATGCACCAGGCGTTTAACTGTTTGTGCTCTTTTACGCATATGCGATCAGGAGCTTTCGCTTAGCGTGTCGCGTCGCCAATTCTGGCCCACCACGCTTCGGCGCGATACGCTAACCACTTCCCAATCCCCAATCGTCAACGTCCCGAGCCTTTTTCAGCCTCCCGCCCCGCGGAGCGGAGCGACACGCTATCAGCTCGCAGGGCATAGCGTGTCGCTGGGGCTGCCGCCGCGAGACTCAAAGCTTAAGCAAAAGCATACTTGCGATTTACACATATCTCTGAACTGGTCAGCATAGCTCTTGGCATCGCTCGCACGTGTGAATTTTTGCTCGGCGAGAACCATCGAAGAACGTCCTGGATCATCTTGTGAGCAATAACTGCATGAAGCCGAAACATGCACTAGGAATTGGCGTTGGAGCGATGGCAAGCGCTTACACGTCCAGCGTGCAATAACTCGCTGTGAATGGGGCTCACGCTGGCAAGCCTGACGCCAACAATATACAACACAGTGCTGTCGACTGTTACCCGATGCAAAGCACAGCATATCAAGCACCGCAGCGAAGTGTAACGCAACGCGGTGGAAAGCAATGAGAGCCGTTCAAAGCAAGGCGAGCACATCAAGTTAGAGCAACAACCAAAGCAAAGCAACGCAATAACATGGGATAGCTAGTTCCTTTTGCGTTCAGCTTGCTTCTGCTTGCGATGCTCTTCTCGGTATGTGGTCTCCTCGCTTGTGTGTCTTCTGCTTATCTTAAGCTAGCAGAATTATTTATCCAGAGCTCTCTGCAGCCATCTAGGCGCAAGGGCGCGCTCTGGCTCAAGCGTGCACCACCGACAACCCCAAACACCTTCCTGGTGAGTGCCTCGAGGCTCTACCAGTGAGATGAGCACCAAGGACGAGAAGCGCTTCACCCAGAATCTCGATTTCGTGAACGCACAGTACCCGCATATGGACGACCCGCGCTTCCTATCGATCACGAACCAGATGACCCACTGTCTCCTGCGCTTCGTGCAGTTCTGCCGCTGCGCCCGCGAGCTCGGCGAGGAAGACACGCGCTGCAAGTATCAGTACTTCCGGGCCCAGTGCGCGTGCCCCGAGTCTCAGATGGAGGACTGGATGGAGCACCGCGCGCGCGGCTCGTGCCACATGGACGTGCTGCCGGACCGTAGCACAGCGCATGCCCGCCAGTGAGTGTTGCAGCCTGTCGGCCGCATGGGACGGAGGGAGAGGGCGACGACCGAGTTGTTTAAAAGTCGAGCAACCCAGCGAGATGTTGAGCAAGGGGTCAGTTTGGCAGGAGCCTCGTCCTAGCGGTAGAACCTGCTCTAAGGGAATCGCGATTCGTATGTCTGAGCCGTAGGGACGGAGTACGCGCGCAGCGCATATTCATATTCAGTTCGAAATTCTTTGCACATGGGCATGTTTGTACAGTCAGTGCGTTGGGATAAGGGGCATGTTGGTTTCGGCAGTGGCTCGAAGCTACTTGGTCCTTCCGTGGGTTTTTCCGCAGGCTCATCTGGGGTTCAGACGGGGCTTCACCCATATTCACCGTCAGCAGATGGGCGATCGCGGCGAGCAAGGGGGCAAGCAAATCTGAGATCAGACCCCCCCAGGGAGTTGACACTCGCATCAATGTCTCAAGCTGTTTCGCTGTTTCGATGTGAAGGGGGAGAGGGAAGAGGGTGGAGTGGGAGAGGCAGGAGGACTAGGAGGAGGAGTAGGAAGAGAAGCAGATGAGTGGGCGGGGCACAGATGGGGCAGGGAAGCCTGGGGTTTGGGATGGCGGGGTGCCAGGGGAGCTGGTGAATTGGGGGGGACAGGAACAGGACTTAGGGAGAGGGGGTCTGGCTTTCTACTGCAGGATGCCGCCCCCCAGGCAACCCACGGTTTGGCAGCTGCGGCAGCAGCCGATGAGCTCATTGAGAACGGAGTTATCCCAGTCACCCACCATGATGGCCGATACTCAAGGGCATGGAAAACGCCCCTACCCTGGTTTACGAGGCGCTACGCGCTGAAACTCTTGTGGGCTGACAAGGTAAACCCTGCGTGATGTGCGGCGTCCTGGCGTCCTCTAGGCTTTGCAGGTTTACAGACCACGCACTTGTAACCCAGGGTCGGGTCTTTTTTTCATCCCTCAAGATACCACTCTCATCTTTCGTTTCCTCCTACCCCTCCTGCTTCTCAGCCCCCTCCTCCCCCCATCCTCATCCTCCCACTCCTCCCCTTAATCATACTTGCAAGTATTCCTTATTATCCTACTTGTCCGCACCGCTTCTCCTTCCCAGCCTCCCATCATTCCTCTCCCTCTCCCCTCACTCTCTCTCCCTCTCCCCCATCTCTCTCTCTCTCTATTTCTCTTTCTCTTTCCACCCTTACTTCCTCGTCCTGAGCAACGGCTCCTCTCCGTCGCGCCACCAAGCGTGTCGATTGGTCAGGCTGGGCACCTCGCCTGAGGAATCCTCATCACATGCGACTATAGAGCCTTGAAATCTCCCACGGTATCACCCACCCGCACGGGATTCCTGCACATCGCATGGTTCTACAGTTGCACGGGTGGGTGCGGCTCCTTTTCGACATGGTGGTCTCGCTTCGGTGCAGCGCCCATTTTTCGTAGAGCGCCTGCCAGCTACATGCACGGAGGGCAGTACATCCTTCAGCTCACTGTTCCCAAATCAATGCTTCCTCGTTCCTCGGGTAGGGGTTCTTCCTCGTTCTCCTCGTTCTCCTGAGCGAGGAGGAGGAGGAGGAGGAGGAGGAGGAGGAGGAGGAGGAGGAGGAGGAGGAGGAGGAGGATTTTCAATGCTTGAGTAGGGGTTCTTCCTCGTTCTCCCGAGCGACTGGGCAGGATTTTCGGGCTTTCGGCCACTGCCCCGGCCGTGGGCGCCTCCCTGGGCACCCCGTGCGTGGGCGGAATGGTCCCGGTTTTTTTTCGGCGGGTGCCCAGCCGTGGGCGCCTCGTGGGCCGCCACGTTCGACGAAACGTAAGAGTGACACTTCGCCGGGTCCCTCACGTCTTGCGCGCCTGTCTTTGGTCACCCCGCGGCCCCCATGCGCGCGCGCTCCTGCGAATTCTTAGGGTTTTTTTTTGTTTCGCATGTTCATGGAGTTCAACCAAGCGGGCCTCTCGCGCCACATTCCGAGATCATTCGAACGCCCTTGCGCGCGTGCTGGGTGAGGTGGGGGGGCACGATCCCTGTCAAACAGGACCATGCGAGCCACACGCGCGCGTCGACCGCGCGCGCATGTCGGACTCCTTCCAAAACCTGCACCACCGACGCGAGGATATCGTCACCGTCATCGGCGTGACAAGCATCGGCGCCGTCATTGGCCTTACCGTCGTCGACGCAACCATCGTCACCATCATCGCTGCTTTGATGATCGTGTCTACCGTTGTTAGCGTCGCCATGATACCGCGCCCGCCCAAGTCACCGACTCGTGGTGAAGTGTCCGCTGGGAAGTGCCCAGCGGTCAGCGCCACCGCGGCCGCGTCGGTCGCGCCAAAGTAGCTGGCCGCTGTGCGCGCGAGCATGCGCGGGCTAGCGCGGCCGCAGAGATGCACCGGCCAACGCCAAACACTCATCGCAATCGCCGCCGCATTGGTTCTGCTAATCGACTTGCGTGTGAGTAGGCGGGATGCTTGCAAGAGCGTGGGATGTGTCAACTCGTTTGTAAAAATCAATGTCACCACATTGATAGCACCACATAGCACAACATATATGGAACAACATATATTCCGCAACATAGATCGCGGCAAATAGATTGCACAACGTATATTGCACCACGTAGATTACAACACACAGGTTCTCTGTCTGAAGAGATATTAGGAGCTACCCCCCCCCCCCTGGACTTAACGGATCACCTTTTTGGTATGGCATTTTACATACGATTCAACCCCAATCGTCCATCCTAAATCTGACCCCGCATTTTTGCAGCCAAACCTGTAACGGTCCCCCCCTTTTCATCCTCCGCAAAAAAAAAAATCGCGCGCACTCGTTTATCAAAAACCCTAGATGCTGAAGAACCCCTTGCAAAAAACTGACGACATGCACACGCGCGCGCTGTCGCGCGCACGTGCCGCTTTTTCCCCCAAAAACTCGAGGCGATATAAGGCTGTCAACATCGAGTACCCCGAAACATCTTTATCTATATATATATATATATATCTATCTATCTATATATATATATATATATATATATATATATCTATCTATCTATCTATCTATCTATATGTATGCATGTATGTATACACCACATGGTTTCGCAACAAGAATTGTCCAAACAAGCATGCGCTCGGACTCTTGCGAATTCGTAAGAAGATCATCGTTTGTTCAACATTCTTATGCCTTGCTACCAAATTGGCCTTTCGAGCGCGCATGTCGGAATCGCTCGAACGCCGTTGCGCGCGTGCTGTCGCAATAAGCCCTTGCAACAAAACTGGAAAAAGTGCACACGCGCGCGTCGTCGCGCGCGCATGCCGAAATCCATCAAACACTCTCGGTGCCCGAAGGATTTCGCAATCGAGTTTCCAAAAAAACATACAAACACACAGGGCTTGGCAACACTGATTTGCAAAAAAAGCTTACGCGCGAGCGCCTCGGAAACCTTAAGAAAACCATTGGTTTTTCAAGATTTTCACAAAATGCTACCCAACGTGCTTCGCGCGCGCGCATGTCGAAATCTGTCGAACGCCCTTGCGCGTGTGCCGTCGCGAGAATCCTCTGCAAAAAATGGGACGAAGTGAAGACGCGCGCGTCGTCGCGCGCGTATGCCGAAATCCTTCAAAACCCATCGGTTTCAGAAGGATTTAAAAATCGTGTGTCCGAAAAACATACAAAAACATTAGGTTTCGCAACACGGATTTTCAACAAAAGCGTGCGCGCGCGCTCTGGCGTCATCGTCGTCGTCGCCGTCCTCCCTCCTCCCGCGTTGTCGACGTCGTCGTCGTCGCCTACGTCGTCCTCTGCTTTTCCTCGTGTTCGTCGTCGTCGTCCTCTTTGGCGTCGTGGTCGTTTCCGTCGTCGTTGTCGCCGTGGTCGTCCTTCCTCCTCCTCCCTCGTCGTCGTCGTCATCCGTCGTCGGCGTCTCGTCGTCGTCCCTCCTATTTCGTCGCCGTCGTCGTCGTCGTTGTCGTCGTCGTCGTCTCCCTCCTCCCTCGTCGTTGTCGTCGTTGGCGTCGCCGTCCTTCCTCCTTCTTTGTCGTTCGCGTCGTCGCCGTCCTCCCTCCTCCCTCGTCGTTGTCGTCGTTGTCGTCGTTGTCGTCGTTGTCGCCGTCGTCGTCCTCCCTCCTCCCGTCGTCGTCTTCGTTGGCGACGTCGTCTTCGTCGTCGTCGTCGGCGTCGGCGTCGTCGTCTTCGTCGTCGTCGGCGTCGGCGTCGTCGTCGTCGCCGCCGTCGTCGTCGTCTTCGTCGTCGTCGTCGTTGACGTCGTCGTCGTCGTCGGTGTCATCGTCGTCGTCGGCGTCGGCGTCGTCGTAGTCGTCGGTGTCGTCGTCGTCGTCGTCGTCGTTGTCGGCGTCGAAGTCGTTGGAGACGTCATCGGTGTCGTCGCCCAGCGGGAATGTGCCCAGCAGTGAGCGCCACCGCGGCCGCGTCGGTCGCGCCAAGCTAGCTGGCCGCTGCGCGCGCGCGTGTGGGTTGGCGCGGCCGCAGAGATGGGCCAGCTAACTCCAAACAGTCATCGCAATCGTCACATGGGTTTTGCAAGCCAAGTTGCGGGTGGGTGGGTGGGATGTTTGCAAGAGCGTGGGATATGTCAATTCGTTTGTTATCAATTGCACCACATAGATTTCACAGCATATATTGTAATGGCCTCCGGCCAGTGCAGCCGATCCAGGTGGCTCCGGATTCGGTGATCTTCGCGGCTCTGCGGCTTCCCTCCTCGATTATTCCGGTCCTCTTTCTTCTCCTCTGGGGGGGTGCCTGGAGCGGTCCCGAAGGGGGTCCGGGGAGGGTTCCGAGGGGAGGGTGCTGGGGGCGGTAGCGGCTAGATGTGAAGGGGGTCCTAAGGACCCCCCGAAACATCCTGGGAATGGGCAAATCATGAAGAAAACGCCAGATGGGGGGCCGCCCCCCCCTCCCCCCCTTGCCCGCTGGGATGCGCCCAGCGGTCAGCGCCACCGCGGCCGCGTCGGTGGCGCCAAACTAGCTGGCCGCTGCGCGCGCGTGCTAGGGTTGGCGCGGCCGCAGAGACACACCAGCAAACGCTAAGCATGCATCGCAAACGCCACCGCATGGGTTTTGCAAACCAAGTTGCGGTTGGGCGGGTGGGATGTTTGCAAGAGCATGGGATGTGTCAATTCATGGGTACAAATAAATTGCACTACATCGATTCTCCTTTCTAAATAGAGAATAGTAGACTCTACCCCCCCCCCGGACTTATCGCTTCCCCTTGGGATAATATAATTTCATATATATATATATATATATATATATACATACATACATATACATATTCTGCACACTCGTCCGTCCTAAATAAAAAAACATACCATCCCAGCCAGGCCGGGTTCCCCCCCCCTGAGGTTCCCTTGTGAAAAACACTATGCGGTGACATTTTTTGTTCTAACAGAACACTTTTTCACGAATCCCTTGCAAAAAAATAGGACAAAGTGCACACGCGCGCGTCGTCGCGCGCGCATGCCGAAATCCTTCAAAAACCCTCGGTGCCGGAAGGATTTCGCAATCGAGGTTCCAAAAAACATACAAAAACACAGGGTTGCGCAACACAGAGTTGCTAAAAAAGCTTCCGCGAAAGCCCTTGCGACATCTTAAGGAAACCATAGGTTTTTCAAGATTTCCACACAATGCTACCAAACGGGCTTCGCGCGCGCTCATGTCGAAATCTGTCGAACGCCCTTGCGCGTGTGCCGTCGCGAGAATCCCCTGCAAAAAATGGGACGAAGTGCAGACGCGCGCGTCCTCGCGCGCGTATGCCGAAAATCTTCAAAACCCATCGGTTTCGAAAGGATTTCAAAATCGTGTGTCCGAAAAACATACAAAAACATTACGTTTCGCAACACGGATTTTCAACAAAAGCGTGCGCGCGCGCTTTTGCGTCGTCGTCGTCGTCGTCGCCGTCCTCCCTCCTCCCGGTCGTTGTCGTCGTCGTCGTCGCCTACGTCGTCCTCTGTCTTTCCTCGTGTTCGTCGTCGTCGTCCTCTTTGGCGTCGTGGTCGTTTCCGTCGTCGTTGTCGCCGTGGTCGTCCTTCCTCCTCCTCCCTCGTCGTCGTCGTCGTCCGTCGTCGGCGTCTCGTCGTCGTCCCTCCTATTTCGTCGCCGTCGTCGTCGTCGTCGTCGTTGTCGTCGTCGTCATTCCCTCCTCCCTCGTCGTTGTCGTCGTCGGCGTCGCCGTCCTTCCTCCTTCTTCGTCGTTCGCGTCGTCGCCGTCCTCCCTCCTCCCTCGTCGTTGTCGTCGTTGTCGCCGTCGTCGTCCTCCCTCCTTCCTCGTTGTCTTCGTTGGCGACGTCGTCGTCGTCTTCGTCGTCGTCGTCGGCGTCGGCGTCGTTGTCGTCTTCGTCGTCGTCGACGTCGGCGTCGTCGTCGTCTCGTCGTCGTCGTCGTCGTCGTCGTCGTTGACGTCGTCGTCGTCGTCGGTGTCGTCGTTATCGTCGTCGGCGTCGTCATCGTCGTCGTCGTTGTCATCGTCGTCGTCGTCGGCGTCGGTGTCGTCGTCGTCGTCGGTGTCGTCGTCGTCGTCGTCGTCGTCGTCGTCGAAGTCGTTGGAGACGTCGTCGGTGTCGTCGTAGTCGTTGTCGGCGGCGTCGTCATCGTCGTTGTCGCTGTCGTCGTCGGCGTCGCTGTTGTTGCCAAGTGCCATGTGGTACCCACCGTTACGGTCTCAAGAGATTTTGCAAACCAAGTTGCGGGTGGGTGGGTGGGATGTTTGCGCGAGCAGTGGAGTGGACAACTCACTGCGAACAGAAATTAATTGCACCACGTAGATTTCACAGCATACATTTCTGGAAACACACTGTTTGGGGTCCACGCTGGCCAACATGTCCATATCCGCTGCGCCTCGGCCTTCTTGCTCCCCCTCCAGGAGAGTTCAAGACACAGTGGGCATGTATAGAAACCTTGCCCGCACAGTGGGCCCGGGCGTGTGGGACCTTGCCCACCACGCCGCGGTCAGGACAGTCCAGAAATCCCCACGGTGCCGCGCACAGTCCCCAGCCTCGCCGTCCCCTTCTGGGCGGCGCGGCCGCCTCCGTGGACCCCACCCAAGAAGAGCTCCCAGGAAGGAGTCCACTCTTGCGCGCCGTGCTGAGGCCGATGCAAACCGAGGCCACCTGCTCGACAAAACCAAACACCTCATTGTAATCCACCATGTCAGTAGAATGCGCACCAGGGGCATGCTGGATGCGCGAAGACCGTTGCTCGGCCATCTTTCAACGGGAGCACCCCAGCACATCTGGCAGCATTGAATTCGGGGAGTTCTTTTAGAACTGCCAGAAACTTTCGACAGCGCACCTGACACCGAAAACAACGACAGCCTTCACAGGCATGCGCCAAGCGTCGATCGACCACTGACGACGAGCCACGTCGGTCGGCAACACTCGAGCACGAGGGGGAGTCTGGGCTTCGCAAACATCCGGCACGGTCATACTTTGTTCCGAGATCTGGTGGAGAAGGAAGAGGAGGAGGAGGAGGAGGAGGAGGAGGAGGAGGAGGAGGAGAAGGAGAAGGAGGAGGAGGAGGGTTGGAACAAGGGGGACGAAAACGAGGATGGAGAGGAGGGAGGACGCTAATGGAGGAGGAAGAGGGAGGAAGAGGAAGGAGGAGGAGGAGGAGGAGACGGAGGAGGAGCGTGGGGACGAAGAGGACTTTGCTGTCCCCTCCTGCCCCACTTATTCTCAACTCAGTAGTCATCTTTGTGCTGACTGTTCCCCTGTCGCTGCTGGTTCGATTTGTGCAGGTAGGGCCTCGCATTGCTATAGCTGTTTCCTTTCCCTGCCCATCGCCTTGGCCCTTGGGTCCCTGTCCTGGTCCTGTCAGTGCTGTCAGCAAGAAGAGTCCAGCGGTTGCTGTCTGCGCTCCTGGGGGGAGGAGTAGCAGGAGGGGGGAGGAGGAGGGCCGTTGGCCCAGGCCGAGTCGTTGGCAGAGCCACGGAGTGCTCGTGACATGTGCTATGTTGAAAGCGTTCGCAAGCCTGCCGGCAAGCGCTCAGGTTCACTCGGCCCAGGCACCGCGTCAGGGAAAAGGGAGTCCGGAGAGGGCGGAGGCAGGGGGGGAGAGAGAGGGAGGTGGTGAGGCAAGAGACGGGGTCGGCATCTTCCCCCATCCCCCCGTCTTCGCCGCCCTCGTCCACGCTGCGCGGCGCCCTCCCCGCCCCTCGCGCCGCGCGGGGCGCGGCGGCCGCCGCCGGCCGCCAGGCGCTTCTCCTCCAGTGGCCATGTCCACCATGTCGCCGAAGGAGTTCGCCGAGCTGGAGGAGGGCCCGCCCCTCTCCCCCGTCGCAGGGCGCTGGCCAGGAGAAGGAGGAGAAGGGCGAGGAGGAGGGGGGGGGGAGGAGGAGGAGGAAGGAGGAGGGGGCAGGAGGACCAGGGAAAACCCAAAGTGCGCCAACGATGCTGCAGGTCCCCTCCCAACAAGTCCCTACAAGCCTTTTTTTTCACTATGGGAAGCGCCCCGTGGAACTATCAGCACATCGTGGGCCTGCCATTCAGGCGAAAGCCCCTTTTGAAAGGAGACTGCCTTCCAGTTTTCTTGCGCGTAGTCGGGAAGGGGGGAAGGCACGAAGATACACTGTGACGGGGTGACCGTCGGGATCCCCGTGTTGAAAAAATAGATTGCCCACATGTGTGCAGCTGTTTCGCACACCTACATTCCTGGAGATGATATTCAAGGAACTCTCAAGCGTGAGCGCCGTGTTGAGCAAGGGACGGCCCGCCTCCCGTGCAGATGCTGCATGCATTCGAGTCTCTGGCCTGTGAAGCTTCGGAGGTCTCGAGCGAGAGACCCGTTTCGAAGTGAAACCGTCCTCCATCCTTGTGATTGTTGCAACCTTTCAAATGCGAATGTGCGCGGCGGAACGGAAGGCACATCAGATACGAAATCGGCCTGCCAGCAGGTGCTCCGCGGATGTCTATTCTCCCTCGATGGCCCCAGGGACCCACAGAAGCTTTTGAGCACCTTAGGGCCCTCAAAGATCGACAAATAATGTGCCCCAGCATGTCTTATGGCAAGATGCCTGATCGTATATGTCTAATGTGTGGCGGGAGCCCGATGTAGAACCATAGTAGCCCTCCATCCCTGGAGCTACTGTACGCTGATAGGACGATCGTGCGCGGCGCTAATGCGAGAGCTCCGTTTTGAAAAGGAGCAGCTGTCCATCTTCGTAGCGGTGGCAAGCTTTAATACGAACATGGGCGTCACCAATGCGAAAGCTTCATTTTGGAAATGATCCCCCTCTATCCTGGTAGTTGTTGCAGACCTTTATGAAAAATGTGGGTGACGCTAGGGTGAGAGCCCCATTGTGAAAACAATACCTTCCATCCTTGTAGCTGTTACAAGCTTTCCAGACGAGTGCGCGCGGCACTAAGGCGAGAGCCCCATGTTGAAAACCACCTGTGCTCCATCTTGGGAACTGTTGCAAGCGTTCAGGGCGAATGCGCGCGGCGCTAAGGCGAGAGAGGCCTATTGTGCCCCCCCTTCATCCTGGTAATTCTTGCATGTGTTCAACACAAATGTGCGTGGTGCTAAAGCGAGGGGCCAGTCTTGAAAACTACAACTCTCCGTCCGCGTAGTTATTGCAGCCATTCAATGTCTATGTGCGCTGTGCTAAGGCGAGAGTGCATTCTGAAAGCCACCACCTCTCCATTCACGTAATTCTGCAGTTTTCAAGCTTCAGGGACATACATGGTGAGGCGGTCTCAGGCGAAGCGATTGGCCCGCCCTACCGACACGACTGGGGGCGCAGCAGGGAAGAGGTGCTTACAAGGACACATGATGAGAGAGGAGGAGAAGGAAGAGAGGCCGAAAGAGGGACGAGGAGGAGGAGGAGGAGGAGGAGGAAGAGGAGCGAACCGTCTCCCGCGGCAGTCAGCCATCGTGGTTGACCAGGGCGATTGCCGGCAGCGGTTAGTGCCGGCAGCTGGAGGTCCCGCGGCGCAGCGCATCGGCCGGCAACGAGGGGATGGCGTGATTGCAAGCAGAACTGGAGCCCTTACGGAGAGCCGCTCGATTGCACACCCCCAATTCGCTTCCGACGTGATCCGCCGATAATCGGTCGCTTGCTGGGCCGAGCTCGCCGCTGATCAAGAAGTGCGAACCTCTTTGGTGCAAGCGCTAGTTGGGAATCTACGTTAGCTCGAACGTGTGCCCTTATCCGTCTTACCGCTCATGCTTGTGTCGCGGGCGGCGGGGGGGGGGAAAGGGCTCTACCAGAGGAGCACGGCGCCCTAACTTTCCCATCGCGAGACGTATCATCGGTCCTTCCTCCCTTCCCCCTCAATTCCCCCCTTCCCCCTCAACTCCCCTTCTCCCCTCCCCCTCCCCTCCCCCTCCTAGCAAGACGTATCATCGTTTCTTCCTCCCTTCCCCCTCCACCCTTCCCCCCCTTCTCCTCAACTTCCCCATCCATCTTCCTCCTCAACTTCCCCCGTGCACATTCCCCCCCCCGCCCCTCCCCCTCAACTCCCCCTCCTCCAATTCCTTCTCCCTCAACCTCCCTTCCCCCCTTCCCCCTCCCCCTCAACTCCCCTTCTCCCACGTCTTTCTTCCTCTTTCCTCTCCCTGAATTTCCCCCTTGCCCCTGCTCCTCCTCCTCCTCCTCCTCTTCTCCTCCTCTTCTCCTCCTCCTCCTCCTCCTCCTCCTCCTCCTCCTCCTCCTCCTCCTCCTCCCCATTGTCTTCGCTCGTGTCCCTCTCCTCTTCCTTCTCCTTTCCCCCACTCTCCCTCCCTGACGGAGGGAGAAGATGCCGTTACAGCTTCTGCAGCTGAAGATGGTGAAGTTGATGATGATGTTGATGATCATGATGATGACGATGATGATGATGATGATGATGATGATACTGTTGATGGTGATGCTGATGCTCATACTGGTGTTGGTGCTGGTGTTGATGGTGGTGGTGATGGTGGTGATGATGGTGATGATGATGGCGATGATGATGATGATGTTGATGATGATGATGATGATAGTGGTGGTGGTCGTGGTGGTAATGATGATGATGATGGTGATGATGATGCAGACATGATGATGATGATAATGATGATGTTGTTGATGATAGTGATGGTGATGATGATGGCAATGATGGAAATGAGGATGATGAGGAGAAGGAGGATTATGATGATGATGGTGATGATGATTTCGATGTCGATGATGAGGATGGTCATGATGAGGATGATGATGGTGATGGTAATGGTGGTGATGCGGATGACTATACTGGTGTTGCTAGTGATGGTCTGGATGAAGATGAAGATAATGATTGTGATGATGATGATGATGATGGTTGTGATGCTGCTGATGATGATGATAATCATGATGGTCACGATGATGATGATGATGATGATGATGATGATGATGATGATGAGGATGAGGAGGAGGAGGAGGAGGATGAGGATGAGGATGAGGATGAGGGTGAGGATGAGGATGAGGATGAGGATGAGGACGAGGACGAGGATGAGGATGAGGATGTGGATGAGAATCAGGATGATGATAAGGATAATGATAAGGATGAGGATGAGGATGACGATGATGATGATGACGGTGGCAATGATGATGATGATGGTGGTGGTGATGGTGGTGATGATGATGATGGTGGTGATGGTGTTGATGATGATGATGATAATGATGATAATGATGATGATGATGATGATGATGATGATGATGATGATGATCGTGGCGGTGGTGATGATGCTGGTGATGATACTGAGAAGAAAAAGGAGGAGGAGGGCGACGACGACGGCGACAACGACCGCTCTCCCGGTTGGCCCAGCAGGAGCTCCAGACGCAGTTGTCGAAAGCCAAGGCCAACGAGGAGGACTTGAAGAAGTTCAACAAGCGACTCGACGAGAAGATCGAGGAGCATACCTGCCACTTGTCCTCCTCCGCCGCCTACTCCTCCTCGTCTCTCTCTTTTCTCTCTTTCTCTTTCTTTCGTTTATCTCTCTCTCTCTCTTGATCGCTTTTTTTGTTTCTCTCTCTCTCTCTCTCTCTTGTTTCCCCCTCCTACTTGATTTCGAAGATCCAGATATCACCAGAGATCGACGGCAGCATTTCGGGAGCCCGCCGCACGACGTGCCCCAGCTGCAGGACGCCATCTCACTCACAAGTGTGACGAGAAGCGGGTGGGGCGTGCTCCATTCTTTCGAGTGGCACGGCGGTTTCCAGAACGCACAGCAGCGCTGCACGATGGTGAGCACCAGCAGGAGCTTGACATCAACGGGGAGACTGCGTGCGCAACCTCATTGATCAGCAAGCCGGCTATCTGCAGCACGGCTTTGAGCAGCATGACGGTGAGTAACAGCAGGACTCTGTCTGATATCAACCAGTGGAGCGGGAATTGCGACGGCCACCAGGTATTTGGACAGCATTTCGGGCGTCCGCCGCAGATCATGGAGCAGCAGCAGCAGGACTCGGTCACCAATGAGTGTGGCGAGAAGTGTTTCGTTTGGCACTCCGGTAAGCAGCACGCAGATTACCGGCGGCATGCCGTCGTGCAGCACGACGAAGAGCATCA